>CM038680.1:386869702-387399503 GCA_021605205.1 Aegilops longissima
GGGCCACCGGACTTAGCCCAAAGGGAGTTGGTCGGAGTGGCCGGAGAGTGTCATGGCAGAGATCGGTTTTGTCGAAATGTCGTTGGTCCACCGAATGGGAGTGCGAGGCCATGGGTTCCGTGGTGTGGGTACAAATGTACTAACCTCTGCGAGTGTATATTAAATCTATTGATGGTCGCTACCATGATAAGGGCCCGATCGTGTCGGTCTGCTGTGAGTCAACGGTATTAATAATAATGTGCTTAATAACAACCCCGGTTCGATGAGGAGATAAGTTGGTTGTGATCGCCGGAAAGATCACCGTTTGAGGCCAAGTGTTGGTCATGGTTGTGATCGCTGGAAAGATCACTGTTTGAGGCGAAGTGTTGATCATGGTTGTGATCTCTGGAAAGATCACTGTTTGGTTACGAGGTAACCCGAGCAGAATAAGTGGTGCATATAGTGTCATCATGTTGCATGCTAGTATCATCATGTTCATATGTTCGTGCCATGTTCGTGCCATGTTCGTATTGTATAGCTGTATCATGTTGTTCATGCCATCTTATCCTGATGATCTCATGATAATTCCTGCTTAACCTACTAATGCCATGCTATTATTTGTCTTGATTGCTTTTGGTTTATTGTGAGCTTGCAACTACATTCAATGTACTGACCTGGCGTGTCATGCCAGTTTGCAGGTCATGCCTGGATTGCTTTCTTATTTAGTGTTGTTCCTGTGTTCGCGATCTAGGATAAACGTTCCAGCCAGAGTCCCTGCGGATTGGAGTCCATCATCGCTATTTGTTGTTCTGCTGCCAGTAGTTGTTCCGCTGCTTCGAGTTGCTATGCTGCTTGTATAGAGCAAACGTGGTTGGCGTAGTGTCGCCGTGCCGATGTTATTCACTATAATATCAGAGACCTTGTATTCATATTCGTGTAGTAATAGAAAGCTGGTTTATTCTATGCTAAGCAGTGCCGTATTCCAGAAGACTTCTCCTCGATCTCTGGGCTGGAATACGGGGCGTTCTGGTTTTCTCTGAGTCGGGGTGCCACACGGATGGCTCTACTGAAACACTCGGGCCTAGAAACAAATGCTCCGTTGCCGACTAGGCGATCTCTATCTTGCCGTTCTCTATGTGCTCTACCTCTGTCAACCAAACCCTGGACCAGAACTAATCTTGCATCAAATCCAGGTTCTCTGGGATCAATCGGAGCTCTATGCTCGTCACCATACGGGCGCTTGTCATCATACCGCCGAGGCACGTACGATCTGCCCCTTGAAGGGGGCGTAGGCACTCGACGATGGTCATCACGGGGAAATTGACGATCATACTGCCCATGACCTCGACCCAGATACTGGTCCTGGCGGTGACCACGGTCTTCACGCCGCGGAGGTGATCTTGGGCTATGCGCCAACTAAACTATGTCTGCAACCACAAATCTGCTATGGATTCTATTGCGAGACTGAGAAACAGCCGAGTTTTGTTCACCCGCTGCTCGGAGCAGCGCTCGGATCTGCAGCAAACCTCTACCAGCTTCTGAACGAGATGGCTGAATTGACTCTGCTATACGTGCTTGAAGGAAATATGTCGTAGAGGCAATAATAAAGTTGTTGTTTATATTTCCTTATATCATGATAAATGTTTGTTATTCATGCTAGAATTGTATTAACCGGAAAGTTAGTACATGTGTGAATACATAGACAAACAGAGTGTCCCTAGTATGCATCTACTAGACTAGCTCGTTAATCAAAGATGGTTAAGTTTCCTATCCATAGAAATGTGTTGTCATTTGATGAACGGGATCACTGTCGGTGTCAAAACCGGCGGATCTCGGGTAGGGGGTCCCGAACTGTGCGTCTAAGGCGGATGGTAACAGGAGGCGGGGAACACAATGTTTACCCAGGTTCGGGCCCTCTCGATGGAGGTAATACCCTACTTCCTGCTTGATTGATCTTGATGATATGAGTATTACAAGAGTTGATCTACCACGAGATCGTAGAGGCTAAACCCTAGAAGCTAGCCTATGATTATGATTATTGTTGTCCTCTGGACTAAACCCTCGGTTTATATAGACACGGAGGGCTAGGAATTACAGTCGGTTACAAGGAAGGAGATCTACATATCCAAATTGCCAAGCTTGCCTTCTCGCAAAGGAGAGTCCCACCGGACACGGGCGAAGTCTTCAATCTTGTATCTTCATAGTCCAACAGTCGGCCAAAGTATATAGTCCGACAGTCAGAGGACCCCTAATCCAGGACTCCTCGGTAGCCCCGAACCAGGCTTCAATGATGATGAGTCCAGCCAGATTGTCTTGACATTGCAAGGCGGGTTCTTCCTCGAATATTCCATAGAAGATTTTGAACACAAGGATGGGTGTCGGCTCTGAAAAACAAATTCCACATACACCATAGAGTATAATATTTCCACAAATCTAATCTGCGACAACTTTTCATAGCGTGGCGTCTGCCGTGGTCCATCATTCTGAACCGTTCTTCCCCCACCTGCCCTTTGCTGCGTGTTGCGAGGCGGTTTTATTAACGCGTCTTGTCGAGCGAGATTGTGTTCCCCTTATCACGGGATTCTCATCAATACGGTGTGGGTAACCCAATCATGCCCGCTGGTATGACTACTCGATTTTAGGCAAGTTCCAAACGGCCACGCGGAGGATGCTTGATATTCACCCTCTTTATAAAGGGGACAAGCCCTGTCCTTTTCTTCTCGCGCTCGATCCTTCCCTTCCCCCACCTCGAATTCCAACACCCAAGGCTTAGGCTAAGCGCTTCAGACCTTCAATCATGTCTAGATCCAACCTTCAAGGCGGGTGGATGGCCTCCTCATCCACAGAGGAGGACATCAAGAAAGCTAAAGAAGCCGGTGTCGACCGCGAAATCTCGCACTGGGCTGCTGCTCAAGGGCAGGTCATCCCCACTCCGAACCCAATGAGAGTGTCGCATTTATTTCCCACTTCCTCGAGGGCTAGGCTTTAGTCTTGATCCCTTTGTTAGAGGGCTTATGTTCTATTACGGGCTCGATTTCCATGATCTGGCTCAGTTCCATCCTTCACATCTAAATGCGTTCATCGTCGTGTGTGAGGCCTTCCTCCGCATCACCCCACACTTGACATGGCTCAAGACCTTCAATGTGAAGTCGAAGATGATCGATGGGCGACACGCAGAAGCGGAGGTGCCATAATAAGCAAAGGCGCCGATGCTCCATGGCCAAAGGGTTCCTTCCCGGAGATGTCCAACTTATGGCAGCGGGAGTGGTTTTACATCACGACTCCCCGAAGTACTAAGTGGGCAGCTGCCCCCGCCTTCCGTTCAGGCCCCTCGCCTTCCATTCGGCCCCCCCGCCTCAACTGGCGTCATGGGTCAACAAGGGGCTGGACTGGGGGCCGGTTAATGACGTGCCGACATTGCATAGTCGCATCCGAGATATCCTCAAGAGAGATGTCAGCCTTGTCAAGGTAATGCAAGTCATGCTAGTTCGTCGGGTCCTGCCATGCCAACGTCGACCTCTCCGTATGTGGGAGTTCAACCCGGAAGGACTGCAAACTATTCAGCAATTCTTCGGCGTGACACTCGAAGAGATGTATGGATTGTTCTTCAGATCACGAATAAAGTGTCTGGACACCACCGAGGATGCGGGTCTGAACTGCAATCGTCCAGATACCCACGTAAGTAATTCTGCGACCGAACACGCTATCTTTACATTTATCCTAACATCATTCTGAAAAAATCGCTCTTTGAACACGACTGGATAAAAAAGGCGAAGATAATCAGGTGTTCGGCCCCCCTTCCCGAAGGCTCACTGGATCCTGTGCTAGCCAGGATGCTTGAGCATGCACCTTATCAAGTGTCGTCAGGGGAAGATAAAGGGAGGAATAAAGAAGCCGAAAGCGGGCCTCACGCATTACTCATCCAAACCAAGGGAATTAGTGTCTCCGCGAAGGAGGATAATCAGGGCGAAGAATCTAAAATTCCCTCTCCCCAAGGAAGGAAGAGGACCGCCTCTGAAGACTTGGAAACAAGGGTTTCCAAACGAGGGAAGAAACCTTTGCCAGGGGCCCTGCCCTGGAGGGCATTCTCAGCCCTCCACCGAGCTGTAAGTGAAAAAAAGTACTTTTGGTATATATGTCCTGCTTCATCTCCGAGGACAATAACCGAGACGTATGTCTTGCAGTTCGGATCGTAGCCCTTCTCGACAGAATTCATCTTCGGGGGATCTTCTTCTGGAGATGATGGAGAGCGAAACGCCTCCCCCTGTCTCCCCGCCTTATGAGGCGGACGACCCTGAGGTGTCGTCACGGAGGATTTCCCTTGATCCGCCAAGGCCAGCAGGTAACCCTTCGGCCACTCGAAGTCCGGAGTATTCGGCTCCTAAGGAGAGCAATAGAAAGAGTCCGGGATTGTCCGGTGCACGACCGGACGCACTGATGGGTCTTCTGGAGCAAGTGGCTATCTCAGAGGCGCATCGTCCTTTAATGGGTGCGGTGGTTGAGAGGATTTCGTCTGCCAAAAGCGGGTTGCATGAAGCTTTTATAAGCCTGCTAAGAGGCTTTGAGGTACACAAGGTAATATTTTTTTTGATGGTACCTTTACGCTAGAGTGTGCCCTATCACGAATAGTAGCCCTGAGACTCTGGTTGCTGTCCAAAGCGGCAAACAGAGGATCATAATCGGTAATGATCATGCTGCTTTCATGTGCGGTAATTTGAGGTCGGTGGCTGGCGGATGGCGAGTTTGCTTGGCGAGGCGGCAACTTGATGCGGCAGATGTCGACGCATCGTGCTTGTAAACAAGCGGCTTGACGAGGCATAGGGTATGTATTCTCGGTGGTCAACATATATTAAGAGGAGCATGATGCTAGTATCTATAATATGTTGTATTTGCAGATGGAACTACTTATTGTGGAGACCCTTCGGGCCGAGCTTGCCCGAGCCAAGGAACAAGCCAGGAGAAGCGACGTGGCCGCCCTAAAGGCGGCCGAAGAGTTAAGAGCCGAACAAGCTGCTCATCGCCAGAGCAAAGATAAAATAGCCAAGATGGCTGTTGAGCTGAAGGATGCCGCCGACCAGTATGAGCTTCTTGAAAAGGAAAGCCAAGCGAAAGCGGCAGACCTGAAGAAAGCCATGGTAGCAGCCAAGGAAACCCGCTCTAAAATCAGAGCAGCAAAGGAGGAGCTTCGCCAAGCCGAAGATATCACAGCTGGGAAGCCCTTTTTGTTGCGGACGAAGTTTGGAGATCCGTAGTATGCCCCTCTGGGTCAATTATGGAGTGTTGCAGACGCGTACTTGGACTTGGCAATGAGTGCTGCTGATGTGACTGAGTTTTTCAGAGATCAAAAAGATCACAAAGTGGAAAAAGTTGTTACAGTCGCGATTCGATTGCTCCAACGGCCCACTTGCTGTTAAATGAACAAATGGCCGAGTGGGCTGAACTCCATAGATTGTCCGGACTTGCCATGAGGTCTATCGTGGATCATCTTTGGCCGGAAGGACCAAGGCTGTGACGCCCGGATAATCAAGCTACAGTAACCTCTGCTAATAATGCCACGTCACCTCGATTACGGTTGCTAATCTCCCGTTAGTTCAAAATCGATTCAAATTCAAATTCAAAAGAAAGGCAAACAATAAAAGTTTTCAAACGTTAAAACTAAAATGTTCTATATGTGCCAAATATTGCATAAATAATTGTGGTGGAGAATCCACATTTTTATAAAGTATTCAATTGCACTGAAATAAATAAAACAATAATAAAAACAAATAATTAAATGCCTTTACTAATTAATAAATTATCAAACTAAATTAATTGGGGACTAGAAATTTTGTGGCGGTGGTCTAAACTGAAATACTAAATTAGATGCTACGTATATATTTTACAGAATCTAAAATAAAAGGTAACTAAAATAAAACAGGAAAGAATAAATAAAAAGAAAAGAACAAATAGAAAACAAAAGAAAGAAAAGGGAGAAATACAACCCCCCTGCCCCCCTGGGTTTTGGCCCAGCTCACCGGCCTCTCGGCCCACCTAGACCACCCGGCCCAGCCAGCGGCCTACCAGGCCGGCCCACCCGATTGCCTCCATAACCCCACCCCCTCTGTGACCTAGCCGATCCCCCACTCGCCCCACCACTTCTCCCCTCGCTCCTCTTTCCCCCAACCCGATCTGGATCGAGGTCGACCCTCCCGCTGCGCCCCATCGCTGCCGCCGCCAGGGGGGCCCTCTCGCCGGCACCACCTCGCCCCAGCACCGCCTCCCGACGCGCTGGACCGCCTCGTCCCTGCCTCTCCCTCACGCTACTCCCTCCCCGAGCTGGACGTCGTCGCCTCGCCGTCCCCATCACCGTTGCGTGCCATCGCCTCGCGACTCCAGCCCTCCCCGAGCACGCCTTTGCACCTCTACAGGGCTGGTGAGCCCTCCTCTGGTCCCTCGCCCCCTCCTGTTTTCCTCATCACGTAGGCTGCCGTAAGCCGCCGACCTCGCGCTCACCAAGCCTCGACCACGCCCGGGCTCCCCTGCCGTGCACAGGGCCCGCCCTCCCACGCTCGAGCTCCCACGGAGCTCGCATGCCGCCAGCCCGCTCCCTCTGCTCGTTCTTTGCTCAGTCTTCTCGCTGGCCACGCCCATACTAGCCTCAACCGCGCCGTCCCGCTCGCCTCCTACCGTGAGCCGCGCCGTAGAGGCCCTGGCCTCCCATCCCCGGCCACCTCCGGCTGCCAGTGGCTCCTGGCGCCACTCGGGGCATCGGCCAGCCTCGCCTCCCCCCGCGTGTTGGGCGCCTGGGTGCGCCCCGGCCCCGCGCCCGCTGCTCTTTACGCCCGCCCCGCTAAGGCCATTTGGGCCTATGACACGGGGCTGCCCCAAAACGAATTAAAAGAAATGTTTTTATAATAATAATAATAATAATAATAATAAATTATTTAATTAATTAGTAAGTTAATTAATTAACATAATTAGCTTAGTTAACTACCTAATTAACTTAATCTGCTAATTAACTACCTAATCTATTAGTTAGGTCTATGATGAAACGACCCCACTGTCGGTTTGACTGGTCAACAGGTCAACGTTGATCGCCGACGTCACCTCGACGTCATGATGATCGATATTTCCTTTTTATTAATAACTTCGAATAGTGTTTAAATCTTTGAAAAATCATAGTAAATTAACCGTAACTCGGATCGAAAAACTTTGTACATGAAAGTTGCTCAGAACGACGAGACGATTCCAGATATGCAACCCGTTCGTCCGCCACACACCCCTATCATATCAAACTCGCTGCTTTTCCCCTCCGGCTCCTCTGCCCGAAAACACGAAACACCGAGGATACTTTCCCGGATGTTTCCCCCCTTCACCGGTATCACCTATCCCTGCGTTAGATCACCTCTAGCACCGCATTTGACATGTTATGCTTTGATTGCTCTGTTATTTATTATGTTCCCCCTCCGTTACTTTTTTGGTGAGACCCGAGACCGCTGCGGTACCTTGTGATTGACTACGGTGTTGACGACCCTCTCTCTTGCCGAGCAACCAGGCAAGCCCCCTTGATCACGGATATCGCCTACTCTTCTCTATCTGCTTGCATTAGAGTAGTGTAGCATGCTACTGCTTTCGATTAATCCTATATCGCTGCATAGCCTGTCCTTGCTACTCTTGTTGTTACCTTTACCCGCTATCCTCTTGCTTAGTATAAGATGCTAGTGTTCCATCGGTGGCCCTACATTCTTGTCCGTCTCGCCATGCTATACTCTGGGCTGTGATCACTTGGGAGGTGATCACGGGCATATCTAATATACTTTACACTATTACATTACGTGGTACTTTGTTAGGAGATGGGGCTGAAAGGACGGTGGCTCCATCCGGTGAGGTGGGCCTGGGTTCCCGACGGCCCCATTGTTACTTTGTGGCGGAGCGGCAGGGCAGGTTGAGACCACCTAGGAGAGAGGTGGGCCTGGCCTGGTCGGCGTTCTCGGATACTTAACACGCTTAACGAGATCTTGGTATTTGATCTAAGTCGGCCATTTGGTCTATCGCACTAACCATCTCGTGGGAGTAGTTATGGGTATCCGGCGTCGTGGTATCAGCGAAGCACTTGTGGCCACGGCGAGCGGGCGCGCCGGATTGGACTGGAGCGCTGCTAGGCTAGGTCTGCTTCGGCCGCCCTGCATAGCGTGCATGTGTGCTATGGGCGATGGGCCGGACCCTGTGGCGCTTAGGTTTAGACCGGCGTCTTGACCCTCTGTTGTGCCTAGGTGGGGCTGCGGCGTGTTGATCTTCAGCGGCGGGCATGACCCGTAAAAGTGTGTCGGCCAAATGGGATCAAGCGTGTTGGGTTATGTGGTGCACCCACAGGAAGTTAATCTATTGAATAGCCGTGATCTTGATAGCAGGGCGACTTGGAGTTGTACCTTGACCTTATGACAACTAGAACCGGATACTTAACAAAACACACCCTTCCAAGTGTCGGCTACAACCCGGTGGTCGCTCTCTCTCGGGGTTACGAGGAGGATCGCGGGTAGGATTATGCTATGCGA
This sequence comes from Aegilops longissima, assembly GCA_021605205.1. Lineage (NCBI taxonomy): Eukaryota > Viridiplantae > Streptophyta > Magnoliopsida > Poales > Poaceae > Aegilops > Aegilops longissima. The sequence continues at coordinate 386,878,216 of CM038680.1, forward strand.
TGCTACTTGAGGACTTGATCTACTCTCTGCAACAAGTTGCAAAGCGGAGGCTGCCGAGCGTAGTCTTTGACGGATTAGCTATCCCCTCTTATTACGGCATTCTTGATTCAGTCCTCGATATGGCCCTTTACACATATATCCATGCATATGTAGTGTAGCTCCTTGCTTGCAGTACTTTGGATGAGTACTCACGGTTGCCTTGTTCCCCTTTTCCCCCTTTCTTTACCGATTGCTGCAACCAGCCGATGGAGTCCAGAGCGACGCCACCGTCAATGGCGACTACTACCCGGAGGTGCCTACTACTACGTGCAGCCCCGGCGGCGACCGGGAGTAGTTAGGAGGATCCTGTGCAGGAGGCTGCGCCTCTTCGATCTGTATCCCGGTTTGTGCTAGCCTTCTTAAGGCAAACTTGTTTAACTTATGTTTGTACTCAGATATTGTTGCTTCCGCTGACTCGTCTATGATCGAGCACTTGTAATTCGAGCCCTCGAGGCCCTGGCTTGTATTATGATGCTTGTATGACTTATTTATGTTTTAGAGTTGTGTTGTGATATCTTCCCGTGAGTCCCTGATCTTGATCGTACACATTTGCGTGCATGATTAGTGTACGATTGAATCGGGGGCGTCACAAGTTGGTATCAGAGCCAACTTCCTGTAGGAATCCCCCTTCTATACTCCTTGGCCGAAGTCGAGTCTAGTCAATACAAAACTTTTACTAACATGGTTGTGTGTCTTACGGGCACATGTCGCCATTGGGTGGTATTAGGATCTTTTACTCCTTGTCTATACTCTGGGACTCTGATCTCTCTTCTATTCGGGTTAAATGAATTTTACTAAATCTAACATTAGGATCTCGTTATCACTTTCACCGGAGAGCCTCTTATTATTGATGATAAATCGCTGCACGTGAAGACCACGAAGATACTCTCCGCTGTTAACTCGAGAACTTGTGTTCATCGCGTTTGCAATTCCCTTCCACCGTCAACCCTTATGGATAACTACTTGCAGTTGTTATTCTTACATTCATCCCCAGTTGGTCTTGTTATTACAAGATACCATGAAAAACTAAATCGTTGTTTCGATAATCCTTTGAGCTTATTGCCTTGCTGTTCTTGGTCACCTGAATACCCCTACGGTTAATTCTCGCACTTATCGAGTATCCGCTCATCCCCCAGTTGTTCATGTGTTACACAAAAGTCTTCAAAATACTATTTGAACTTCCGAAAATCCTGAGTCGCCTATTGCACTTGAAATTCTTACTTGCTGCATTATGGTTAATCCCATAAGTCTATAATCTTATTGGCATCGCTTGTCATTATCATTTATAGTCCGTTGATTCAGTTTGTTGCGAATGCTCGCAATCCTCAATCAGATCCTAGAATTTATCCTTCTGGCTCAGACGTCATTTTAAACGTGAGCTGGTTCTCGCCAATCAAATTGTCGTCGATTGTGCCCCTAAGTATATCGAATTTATCCATCCTTGGTCAGAGCGTCTACTTCTGATCCTTCACTTTGTAAATCATAATTCCTTTGCAATTGAGCTCTAAGTTACTCAGTTGTTTCTACAATCCAATGTCTTGGCATTGATTCTTCCTCTGGTTGTGAGCCGATACTCACATCAGATCCTTTACGGACCATCGGAACCTCGTTGGATTTTATCCGACAACGTCCTTCATATTCAATCACTTTGGAAGTTCTTTCCTTGATACATAATGCCTTTGGTAAATCATATTCCTTGATTTGGCCAACCTTGCTCTGCTTTCGAGCTGGTGATATTTACTATTGAAGCTTGTGGGATATGTTTCCATGATCCCCCGGTGGGATTGAACCTACGCCTTCCCTCATCGGCCTGAACCCGAAAGATTTCACGAGTCGTACTTATCTGGTATTGCACCAGGTAAAACTTTCAACAACTAATGTCATCTTCGAAATACGAGAGGTGAATGGAAGATTATGCATTGAGGATGTGGGAGTCGACCTTGAACTTTGTGTTCATGCCCATGGGCGCGATGTATATCCTATCATGGAAGCTTCTTGTAATAATAACTATTTCCTTGATAACTAACATATGGTATCTGTGAATTGATCCCTTGCAACCGTGGTTTTGACCATGATTGTTCTTCTTTGATTCCATTTCTCGGACAAGTTAAAACAATTGTCTTCTATGGATCAATACACCAGTCCAACCTTTACTTTGACCTTGTGTCGAGTATTACCCCCCTGGTATCTCGAGATTATCTTGGAACTGCATAACTTCTTATGAATTCTTCATCAAGTGCTACCTTCCCACTGATTCCAATTTTTCACGGGCTCTGAGTTATTATACACTCAAAGACACCGATAACTGAACCGAGTCCACACTACGGTTCAACAACTCTTAGGTAAGCTTCTATAAGTACGAGTTTGTACCCGATCACGCCATTCCTAGCCTGTTTGGCTATATCATTGTCGTGATGATTTTAACTGTGCTACTCGGTCCTTCTTCTCGGAGCACAATTTTCGACGATGAACTAACCTTACGTCGATCCTCATCGTCATATCATTTCTCCTTGAACAACAAGCTTAGTTTCGAGTTTGTGTCGTACCCTTGGTTCCAATAACCTTTCACTTCATCATTACTTTGACTTGATGTCGTCGCCGATCGATTACATCTTCATGAACTCTCGCGACAAAGGTGTCGTGATCATCAACATTCTGAGCTCATCCAGGATATCAATTGAATTCATGATGAGAAATACCATCCTTGCCCTTGATGAATTGTATTATCATCGACCACTTTATTGCCTTCCCCCAACACAAACTTGTTCATGTTTTGTGTTATACCTTGAGTTCCTTGCTATCCAGCCTTTGTTCTTCTTTATCTTGGAGTATTACCATCTTTTATGTCAAGAATGTTCTGAGAATTGCTCCACCTCTTAAGAATTCTTGATATAGTAACACTTCTTCCCATCACCATTCTTTCTTGGTCCCCGTGTTGATCCTAACCGGGATACTAATAAGTGAACAGTGCTCCTTGGATTCTATACTTCTAGCAACCCTATTGCCATGAAGTCAATGGTCGATAGTTCATTCTTAGACTATTGGTTATTGAATCACCATTCTAACATTGATCATGCTACCTGAGCCCATATTTCAGGTGCACCTTTCTACCAATGTTTAATTGTGTATGTTTTCCTCAAGCATACATCATTATATCATTTGATTTGACAAATGTTATCTCCTTGTTTACATAACTATGGAAATCCATCTTTTTGGAAACCTCGATGACTTGTCGCTGAGTCCATCAGCCACCTCATGCTCTCCTTGGGTTAATGATGAACTCTTGTCTTAGAACTCACTTCCATAAGTTTATTTCCCGAGAATCTTACATTGTCCTCTCGTCAATTGGTGTCGCACCTTCTCTTCTCAGGCATCCTAAGTCTGAGGCACCCTGACACCAATCAGATCTGAATCTTGGTCAAATATGATGGTTGGAACATTTTCCAAGAGTTATAACATTGATCCTCATATGACCCGGTAAGGTGATGTCATGCACACCTGACCGGAGGACCAAGTGTTATAGTTTCCTTTTTAACAAGGTTAACCATTTTTCCATGAGGAAATTGAATGCCTTGTTTAATAAGTTTATCCCGATGGATCCTTTGTGCATCCAAAGTCTGATATTTGCTTGAAGACCATGCCAATGCTATCACTAAGCATGTTTGTGGTACTCCGAATTTTAACAAGAACATTTGAAGCCCAGTGCTAAATGTTTCTTGCACAATTATCCAAACACCGTTGTATGGGTAATGTCATGACTATTCTCTCCCTTACCTAAAGAGTTTTCTACATTATATCCTGTCCTGGATATCATACCCTGCTTGTCCTTGGGAAGGATATACCCCTGAAATATGTGTTTGAACACATTTTTCCTTTCCATGTTTTGTTTAAACCGATAATCGTATTTTCCTTCCATTGGTTGGTTTAACGTTTCTTGTGACCTATATGATCTAGCGATAATATTCTCACCTTATGTAAACACCTCGGTGTACAACTCTGTCGGCAAGACCCTGTTACCATTGTTGATGACATTTGGTAACCACCGATGGGCGAGAACTTTGCCTATTGGTCCGCCTCATTCAACGGCGGGAAAATGGTTCTCTTCGTCCCTCGCCCTTGGTATCGGCGTTGTTGCCGACATAATCGATGAGCTACCCTCGACATGTCTTTCTTGCATGACCATGTAAGATGTCAACGTCCTTTCTACGTTTAACCCACTTGGTGGGCCCATAACCCTGATTCCACATGATGAAACCTGACTCTCTGTACAACCTATTGTCAAAGTTATTCCTCACGTTTGACTTCGTATGTAATTCACGGGCCACCTGCCTAGTGATCTACTATGGTATCAGACACAATACTTATTCCCATTGCTTTGAATCCTCTTTCACACTTTGTTTTAGGCAACGAACGATTGCCTAAGCGCTTGAAAACTTCTATTTTTCACCTCCTTACTTTGCTCTCGATAATTGCTTAAGTTACTATTCGTCACCCTCCCTGATGTTCTCTACCAGCTACGTGACCTTGTAGAGGTCTGAACTTTTGAAGCTGCCCCTTACCTATTCATAAGTACGATGGAGTTCCCGAAGAAAAGACGACAACTTCATCATAATGACCTGAAACAGCAGAATGAAGACATTAATGTAATGGACCGGTTCTCTTCGAGAAGAGCAAGCCAGAATGAGAAGACCCGCTAGATTCGTAACCAAACCTTACCCCCTTTCACTACCTCTTAAATCTCGGGATGAGATTTCTTGTAGTGGAGGAGAATTGTGACGCCCGGATAATCAAGCTACAGTAACCTCTGCTAATAATGCCACGTCACCTCGATTACGGTTGCTAATCTCGCATTAGTTCAAAATCGATTCAAATTCAAATTCAAAAGAAAGGCAAACAATAAAAGTTTTCAAACGTTAAAACTAAAATGTTCTATATGTGCCAAATATAGCATAAATAATTGTGGTGGAGAATCCACATTTTTATAAAGTATTCAATTGCACTGAAATAAATAAAATAGTAATAAAAACAAATAATTAAATGCCTTTACTAATTAATAAATTATCAAATTAATTAATTGGGGACTAGACATTTTGTGGCGGTGGTCTAAACTGAAATACTAAATTAGATGCTACGTATATATTTTACTGAATCTAAAATAAAAGGTAACTAAAATAAAACAGGAAAGAATAAATAAAAAGAAAAGAACAAATAGAAAACAAAAGAAAGAAAAGGGAGAAAGACAACCCCCCTGCCCTCCTGGGTTTCGGCCCAGCTCACCGGCCTCTCGACCCACCTGGACCACCCGGCCCAGCCAGCGGCCTACCAGGCCGGCCCACCCGATTGCCTCCATAACCCCACCCCCTCCGTGACCTAGCCGATCCCCCACTCGCCCCACCACTTCTCCACTCGCTCCTCTTTCCCCCAACCCGATCTGGATCGAGGTCGACCCTCCCGCTGCGCCCCATCGCTGCCGCCGCCCGGGGGCCCCTCTCGCCGGCACCACCTCGCCCAGCACCGCCTCCGGCCTTGTTGGACCGCCTCGTCCCTGCCTCTCCCTCACGCTACTCCTCCCGAGCTGGACGTCGTCGCCTCGCCGTCCCCATCACCGTTGCGCGCCGTCGCCTCGCGACTCCAGCCCTCCCCGAGCACGCCTTTGCACCTCTACAGGGCTGGTGAGCCCTCCTCTGGTCCCTCGCCCCCCTCCTGTTTTCCTCATCACGTAGGCTGCCGTAAGCCGCCGACCTCGCGCTCACCAAGCCTCGACCACACCCCGGGCTCCCCTGCCGTGCCTGGGGCCCGTCCCCTCTGTCACGCTCGAGCTCCCACGGAGCTCGCGGTCGCCGCGCCCGCTCCCTCTGCCCGTTGCTGCTCTATCTTCTCGCTAGCCACCGCCCATGCTAGCCTCAACCGCGCCGTCCCGCTCGCCTCCCTACCCGTGAGCCACGCCGTAGAGGCCCCGGCCTCCCATCCCCGGCCACCTCCGGCTGCCAGTGGCTACTGGCGCCACTCGGGGCATCGGCCAGCCTCGCCTCCCCCCGCGTGTTGGGCGCCTGGGTGCGCCCCGCCCCCGCGCCCGCTGCTCTTTACGCCCGCCCCGCTAAGGCCATTTGGGCCTATGGCACGGGGGGCCGCCCCCAAAACGAATTAAAAGAAATGTTTTTTATAATAATAATAATAATAAATTATTTAATTAATTAGTAAGTTAATTAATTAACATAATTAGCTTAGTTAACTACCTAATTAACTTAATCTGCTAATTAACAACCTAATCTGTTAGTTAGGTCTATGACAGAACGACCCCACCTGTTCCGTTAGCTTAGCACCCGATCGTTTAGTATGTTGCTATTGCTTTATCCATGACTTATACATGTTCCTATAACTATGAGATTATGCAACTCCCGTTTACCGGAGGAACACTTTGGTACTACCAAACGTCACAGCGTGCTGGGTGATTATAAAGGAGTACTACAGGTGTCTCCAAAGGCAGATGTTGGGTTGGCGTATTTCGAGATTAGGATTTGTCACTCCGATTGTCGGAGAGGTATCTCTGGGCCCTCTCGGTAATGCACATCACTAAGCCTTGCAAGCATTACAACTAATGAGTTAGCTGTGAGATGATGTATTACGGAACAAGTAAAGAGACTTGCCGATGCTGAGATTGAACTAGGTATTGGATACAAGCGATCGAATCTCGGGCAAGTAACATACCGATGAAAAAGGAACAACGTATGTTGTTATGCGGTCTGACCGATAAAGATCTTCGTAGAATATGTAGGAACCAATATGGGCATCCAGGTCCCGCTATTGGTTATTGACGGAGGCGTGTCTCGGTCATGTCTACATTGTTCTCGAACCGTAGGGTCCGCTGCGCTTAAGGTTTGATGGCAGTTATATTATGAGTTTATGAGTTTTGATGTACCGAAGGAGTTAGTCCCGGATGAGATCGGGGACATGACGAGGAGTCTCAAAATGGTCGAGGCGTAAAGATCGATATATTGGACGACTATATTCGGAGTTCGGAAGGTTCGAGTCATTGGGTATTTTGAGTCTGGGAGAGTTACGGAATTCGCCGGGAGAAGTATTGGGCCTTATTGGGCCCTGCGGGAAAGAGAGAGGGGATGCCTAGGGCAGGCTGCGCGCCCCCTTTGCCCTAGTCCGACTTGGGCTAAGGGGAGGGGCCACACCCCCTCCTTCCTTCCCTTCTCTTTTCCCCTTCCTAGTCTCCTGCTCCTAATACATGGAAGGATCCCTAGTTGGACTAGGAAAGGGGGAATCCTACTCCCGGTGGGAGTAGGGCTCCCCTATGGCGCGCCTCCTCCCTAGGCCGGCCTCCTCCTCCCTCCCTCCTTTATATACGGGGGCAGGGGCACCCCATGGACACACAAGTTGATCCTTGAGATCGTTCCTTAGCCGTGTCTGGTGCCCCCTCCACCATATTCCACCTCGGTCAAATTGTAGCAGTGCTTGGCGAAGCCTGCGTCGGTAAAACATCAAGATCGTCCTGCGCCGTCGTCTTGTGGAACTCTCTCTCCCGGAGCTTTGCTGGATCGGAGTCCGAGGGCGTCACCGAGCTGAGCGTGTGCCAAGAATTCGGAGGTGCGAGTAATGGCACCTTGGGATCGGTTGGATCGCGAGGAGAGCGTCGACTACTTCCTCTACGTTGTGATCGCTTCGCTTGGTCTCACGAGTGCGTAGACAACACTCTCCCTCTCGTTGCTATGCATCACCATGATCTTGCGTGTGCGTAGGAAATTTTTGAAATTACTCGTTACCCAACGATGGCATCCGAGCCTAGGTTTTTATGGTTTGATGTTTTGCACGAGTAGAACACAAGTGAGTTGTGGGCGATACAAGTCATCTGCCTACCAGCATGTCATACTTTGGTTCAGCGGTATTGTGAGATGAAGCGGCCCGGACCGACATTACGCCAGACGCTTACGCGAGACTGGTTTCACCGTTCTGAGCACTTTCGTGCTTAAAGGTGGCTGGCGGGTGTCTGTCTCTCTCACTTTAGTTGAACTGAGTGTGGCTCGCCGGTCCTTGAGAAGGTTAAAGCGAGTCTATTTGACGAAATATCGTTGTGGTTTTGATCGTGGGTGAGATTGGTTCTTGCTTAAGCCCGTAGCAGCCACGTAAAATTTGCAACAACAAAGTAGAGGGCGTCTAACTTGTTTTTGCAGGGCATGTTGTGATGTGATATGGTCAAGACATGATGCTATATTTTATTGTATGAGATGATCATGTTTTGTAACGAAGTTATCGACAATCGGCTGGAGCCATATGGTTGTCGCTTATTGTATGAAATGCAAGCATACGTAATTGCTTTACTTTATCACTAAGCGGTAGCGATAGTCGAGAAGCAATAGATGGCGAAGCGACAACGATGCTACGATGGAGATCAAGGTGTCGCGCGGTGGCGATGGTGATCACGACGGTGCTTGGAGATGGAATCACAAGCACAAGATGATGATGGCCATATCATATCACTTATATTGATTGCATGTGATGTTTATCTTTTATGCATCTTATTTTGCTTTGATTGACGGTAGCATTTTAAGATGATCTCTCACTAAAATTATCAAGTAGTGTTCTCCTGAGTATGCACCGTTGCCAAAGTTAAATGCGTGCCGAGACACCACGTGATGATCGGTGTGATAAGCTCTCGTCCATCTACAGCGGGTGCAAGCCAGTTTTGCACACGCAGAATACTCAGGTTATACTTGACGAGCCTAGCATATGCAGATATGGCCTCGGAACACGGAGACCGAAAGGTCGGCGTGAATCATATAGTAGATATGATCAACATAAGATGTTCACCATTGAAAACTACTCCATTTCACGTGATGATCGGTTATGGTTTAGTTGATTTGGATCACGTGATCACTTAGATGACTAGAGAGATGTCGTCTAAGTGGGAGTTCTTAAGTAATATGATTAATTGAACTTAAATTTATCATGAACTTAGTCTGGTAGTATTTTGCAAATTATGTTGTAGATCAATAGCTCGCGTTGTTGCTTCCCTATGTTTTATATGTGTTCCTAGAAAATTGTATTGAAAAATGTTAGTAGCAATGTTGCGGATTGGATCCTTGATCTGAGGTTTATCCTCATTGCTGCCTGAAGAATTATATCCTTAATGCACGCTAGGTGACAAACCTATTGCAGGAGCAGATGCGAGCGTTATGAGCGTTTGGCTAGCTCAAAGGATGACTACTTGATAGTTTAGTGCACCATGCTTAAGCGGCTTAGAATCGGGACTTCAAAGGCGTTTTGAGCGCCATGGACCATATGAGATGTTCCAGGAGTTGAAGTTAATATTTCAAGCAAATACCGAGTTGAGAGATATGAAGTCTCCAACAAGTTCTAAAGCTAAAAGATGGAGGAGAATCGCTCAACTAGTGAGCATGTGCTCAGATTATGCAGGTACTTCAATCGCTTGAATCAAGTGGGAGTTAATCTTCCGGATAAGATAGTGATTGACAGAATTCTCAAGTCACCATCACTAAGTTACTAGAACTTCGTGATGAACTATATTATGCAAGGGATGACGAAAACGATTCCCGAGCTCTTCGTGATGTTGAAATCGACGAAGGTAGAAATCAAGAAAAGACCATCAAGTGTTGATGATTGACAAGACCACTAGTTTCAAGACAAGGGCAAAGGGAAAGAAAGGAACTTCAAGTGGAAAGACAAGCAAGTTGTCACTCCTGCTGAAGAAGCCCAAAGCTGGACCATAGCCTGAAACCGAGTGTTTACTTCGCAAAGGAAATGGTCCTTTGAAGCGGAAATGCCTGAATATTTGGTGGATAAGAAGGATGGCAAAGTGAACAAGGGTATATTTGATATACTGATTATTGATGTGTGCATTACTAGTGTTTATAGTAGCCCCAGTATTTGATACTTGTTAGGTTGCTAAGATTAGTAACTTCGAAACAGGAGTTCTGAGAATAAGCAGAGACTAGTTGAAGGAAAGTGGCGATGAGTGTTGGAAGTAGTTCCAAGATTGATATGATCATCATCGCACACTCCTATATTTTCGGGATTAGTGTTAAACCTAAATAAATGTTATTTGGCGTTTGCGTTGAGCATGAATATGATTTGATCATGTTTATTGCAATATGGTTATTCATTTAAAATCAGAGAATAATTGTTGTTACATTTACATGAATAAAACCTTCAATGGTCATACACCCAATGAAAATAGTTTGTTGGATCTCGATCGTAGTGATACACATATTCATAATATTGAGGCCAAAAGATGCAAAGTTAATAATGATAGTGCAACTTATTTGTGGCACTACCGTTTGGGTCATATCGGTGTAAAGCGCATGAAGAAACTCCATAAAGATGGATTTTCGGAATCACTTGGTTATGAATCATTTGATGCTTGTGAACCGTGCCTTTTGGGCAAGATGACTAAAACTCCGTTCTCCGGAACAGTGGAGCGAGCAACTGACTTTTGGAAATAATACATACTGATGTATGGGATCCAATGAGTGTTAAGGCTCGCGGCGGGTATCGTTATTTTCTGACCTTCACAGATGATTTGAGCAGATATGGGTATATCTTCTTGATGAAACATAAGTCTGAAATAGTTGAAAGGTTCAAAGAATTTCAGAGTGAAGTGGAAAATCATAGTGACAAGAAAATAAGGTTTCTACGATCTGATCGCGGAGACAAATATTTGAGTTCTGAGTTTGGTCTTCAATTAAAACAATGTGGAATAGTTTCACAAATTCATGCCACAGAACACCACATCATAATGGTGTGTCCGAACATCATAACCGTACTTTATTGGATATAGTACAATCTATGATGTTTCTTACCGATTTACCAATATCGTTTTGGGATCATGCATTAGAGACAGCTGCATTCACGTTAAAACGGGGCACCATCTAAGTCCATTGAGATGACACAATATGAACTATGGTTTGGCAAGAAACCAAAGTTGTCATTTCTTAAAGTTTGGGGCTGCAATGCTTATATGAAAAGTTTCATCTGATAAGCTCGAACCCAAATCGGAGAAGCGTCTTCATAGAATACCCAAAGGAAATTGTTGGGTACACCTTCTATCACAGATCCGAAGGCAAGACATTCGTTGCTAAGAATGGATCTTTTCTAGAGAAGGAGTTTCTCTCGAAAGAAGTGAGTGGGAGGAAAGTAGAACTTGATGAGGTAATTGTACCTTCTCCTTATTGGAAAGTAGTTCATCACAGAAATTTGTTCTGTGACTACTACACCAATTAGTGAGGAAGCTAATGATGATGATCATGTAACTTCAGATCAAGTTACTACCGAATCTAAATAGGTAAACCAGTGAGATCCGCACTGAGTGAATGCGGTAATCCTGTTACGAAGTCATGTAACTAGACCATGATGAACCTACGAACTATGAGGAAGCGATGATGAGCCCAGATTCCGCGAAATGGCTTGAGGCCATGAAATCTGAGATGAGATCCATGTATGAGAACAAAGTGTGGACTTTAGTGGAGTTGCCCAATGATCGGCAAGCCATAGAAAATAAATGGATCTTCAAGAGGAAGGCGGACGCTGATAGTAGTGTTACTATCTACAAAGCTAGACTTGTCGAAAAGGGTTTTGACAAAGTTCAAGATGTTGAATACAATGAGATTTTCTCACTCAGATCGATGCTTAAAAGTCTGTCCGAATCATGTTAGCAATTGCGCATTTTATGAAATCGGCAAATGGATAAACAAAACTGCATTCCTTAATGGAGTTATTAAAGAAGAGTTATATGTGATGCAACCAAGAGGTTTTGTCGATCCTAAAGGTGTTAACAAAAATGTGCATCTATGGACTGGTGCAAGCATCTCGGAGTTGGAATATACGCTTTGATAAGTTGATCAAAGCATATAGTTTATACAAGACTTGCGATGAAGCCTGTATTTACTAGAAAGTGAGTGGGAGCACTACAGCATTTCGATAAGTATATGTGAATGACATATTGTAGATCGGAAATAATGTAGAATTATCTCGCAAAGCATAAAGGAGTGTTTAAAAGGAGTTTTTCAAAGAAAGACCTCGGTGAAGCTGCTTACATATTGAGCATTAAGATCTATAGAGATAGATCAAGGCGCTTGATAAGTTTTTCAATGAGTACATACCTTGACAAGATTTTGAAGTAGTTCAAAATGGAGCAGTCAAAGAAAGAGTTCTTGCCTGTGTTACAAGGTATGAAATTGAGTAAGACTCAAAACCCGACCACGACAGAAGATAGAAAGAGAATGAAAGTCATTCCTATGCCTTGGCCATAGGTTCTATAAAGTATGCCATGCTGTGTACCAGATCTATTGTATACCCTGCCTTGAGTTTGGCAAGGAGTACAATAGTGATCTAGGAGTAGATCATCGGACAGCGGTCAAAATTATCCTTAGTGGAATAAGGATATGTTTCTCGATTATGGAAGTGACAAAAGGTTCGTCGTAAAGGGTTACGTCGATGCAAGTTTTGACACCGATCTGGATGACTCTAAGTCTCGATCTAGATACATATTGAAAGTGGGAGCAATTAGCTAGAGTAGCTCCGTGCAGAGCATTGTAGACATAGAATATTTGCAAAATACATACGGCTCTGAATGTAAAAGACCCATTGACTAAGATTCTCTCACAAGCAAAACATGATCACACCTAAGTACTCTTTGGGTGTTAATCACATAGCGATGTGAACTAGATTACTGAATCTAGTAAACCCTTTGGGTGTTGGTCACATGGCGATGTGAACTATGGGTATTAATCACATGATGATGTGAACTATCGATGTTAATCACATTGTGATGTGGTCTAGATTATTGACTCTAGTGCAAGTGGGAGACTGAAGGAAATATGCCCTAGAGGCAATAATAAAGTTATTATTTATTTCCTTATATCATGATAAATGTTTATTATTCATGCTAGAATTGTATTAACCGGAAACATAATACATGTGTGAATATATAGACAAAGCAGTGTCACTAGTATGCCTCTACTTGACTAGCTTGTTAATCAAAGATGGTTATGTTTCCTAACCATGGACAAAGAGTTGTTATTTGATTAACGGGATCACATCATTGGTTGAATGATCTGATTGACATGACCCATTCCGTTAGCTTAGCACCCGATCGTTTAGTATGTTGCTATTGCTTTATCCATGACTTATACATGTTCCTATAACTATGAGATTATGCAACTCCGTTTACGGAGGAACACTTTGGTACTACCAAGCGTCTGGCGTAATCGGGTGATTATAAAGGAGTACTACAGGTGTCTCCAAAGGCAGATGTTGGGTTGGCGATTTCGAGATTAGGATTTGTCACTCCGATTGTCGGAGAGGTATCTCTGGGCCCTCTCCGTAATGCACATCACTAAGCCTTGCAAGCATTACAACTAATGAGTTAGCTGTGAGATGATGTATTACGGACGAGTAAAGAGACTTGCGAAGAACGAGATTGAACTAGGTATTGGATACCGACGATCGAATCTCGGGCAAGTAACATACCGATGACAAAGGGAACAACGTATGTTGTTATGCGGTCGACCGATAAAGATCTTCGTAGAATATGTAGGAACCAATATGGGCATCCAGGTCCGCTATTGGTTATTGACGGAGACGTGTCTCGGTCATGTCTACATTGTTCTCGAACCGTAGGGTCCATGCACGCTTAAGGTTTCGGCGATGTTATATTATGAGTTTATGAGTTTTGATGTACCGAAGGAGTTGAGTCCCGGATGAGATCGGGGACATGACGAGGAGTCTCGAAATGGTCGAGGCGTAAAGATCGATATATTGGATGACTATATTCGGAGTTCGGAAGGTTCCGAGTCATTGGGTATTTTTCGAGTGGGAGAGTTACGGAATTCGCCGGGGAGAAGTATTGGGCCTTATTGGGCCCTGCCGAAAGAGAGAGGGATGCCTAGGGCAGGCTGCGCGCCCTTTGCCCTAGTCCGATTGGGCTAAGGGAGGGCCGCACCTCCTTCCTTCCCTTCTCTTTTCCCTTCCTAGTCTCCTGCTCCTAATACATGGAAGGATCCTAGTTGGACTAGGAAAGGGGAATCCTACTCCCGGTGGGAGTAGGGCTCCCCTATGGCGCCTCCTCCCTAGGTCGGCCTCCTCCTCCCTCCCTCCTTTATATCTACGGGGCAGGGCACCCCATGGACACACAAGTTGATCCTTGAGATCGTTCCTTAGCCGTGTCGGTGCCCCCCTCCACCATATTCCACCTCGGTCAAATTGTAGCAGTGCTTAGGCGAAGCCTGCATCGTAAAACATCAAGATCGCCACCACGCCGCCGCGTCGTCTTGTGAAACTCTCTCTCCCGGAGCTTTGCTGGATCGGAGTCCGAGGGCGTCACCGAGCTGAGCGTGTGCCAAGAACTCGGAGGTGCGGAGTAACCTTTGGGATCGGTTGGATCGCGAGGAGAGCGTCGACTACTTCCTCTACGTTGTGATCGCTTCGCTTCGGTCTCGAGGGTGCGTAGACAACACTCTCCCCTCTCGTTGCTATGCATCACAATGATCTTGCGTGTGCGTAGGAAATTTTTTGAAATTACTACGTTACCCAACAGCAACGTGCAGGTGTGCTATGGGCGATGGGCCCAGACCCCTGTGCTCTTAGGTTTAGACCGGCGTGCTGACCTCTCTGTTGTGCCTAGGTGGGGCTGCGACGTGTTGATCTTCATGGCGGGCATGACCCGAAAAGTGTGTCCGCCAAATGGGATCAAGCGTGTTGGGTTATGTGGTGCACCCCTGTAGGGAGGTTAATCTATTCGAATAGCCGTGATCTTCGGTAACAGGACAACTTGGAGTTGTACCTTGACCTTATGACAACTAGAACCGGATACTTAATAAAACACACCCTTCCAAGTGCCAGCTACAACCCGGTGGTCGCTCTCTCTCAGGGTTACGAGGAGGGGATCGCCGGGTAGGATTATGCTATGCGATGCTACTTGGAGGACTTGATCTACTCTCGCAACAAGCTGCAAGGCGGAGGCTGCGAAGCGTAGTCTTGACGGGATTAGCTATCCCCCTCTTATTCTGGCATTCTGCAGTTCAGTCCACTGATATGGCCCTTTACACATATATCCATGAATATGTAGTGTAGCTCCTTGCTTGCGAGTACTTTGGATGAGTACTCACGGTTGCCTTGTTCCCCCTTTTCCCCCTTTCTTTACCCGATTGCTGCAACCAGCCGATGGAGTCCAGGAGCCAGACGCCACCGTCAATGACGACTACTACCCTAGAGGTGCCTACTACTACGTGCAGCCCGCTGACGACGACCAGGAGTAGTTAGGAGGATCCCAGGTAGGAGGCCTGCGCCTCTTTCAATCTGTATCCCAGTTTGTGCTAGCCTTATTAAGGCAAACTTGTTTAACTTATGTCTGTACTCAGATATTGTTGCTTCCGCTGACTCGTCTATGATCGAGCACTTGTAATTCGAGCCCTCGAGGCCCCTGGCTTGTATTATGATGCTTGTATGACTTATTTATGTTTTAGAGTTGTGTTGTGATATCTTCCCGTGAGTCCCTGATCTTGATCGTACACATTTGCGTGCATGATTAGTGTACGATTGAATCGGGGGTGTCACAAAGGCCGAATAGTTATTTTGGTTTAGTGCAACGATTCCTTGGTGATGTGCCGCATATCGACGCTGTAAAGAGGTCGGCGTGCATAGAGGGTGCGCGGATGGCTCTTGCCCGTGTTAAGACATTGGGCGAGATGGAGGCCACCGCTATTGCAACCGAGGATCCGCCGTAGGCGTGTCTCGCCGAGCACTATTTTGAAGAAGTCCTAGAAGGTGCTCGTTTAATAGAGGCTCAGTGCTCGAAGAGTATGATGTTCGAGTGACATGTATCCCGATTGTAAAAACAATGCTATTTGGATTGTAAAGGCTGTATTTATACTTTTGCCTGAAAGTATTATGATGCCTCCTGTGCGGCCGTTTATGTATGTATATAACCTGAAAGTTTGCAGTCGTCGGCTTCATCCCCCACGCATATAATGCGGCGGTGTTCGGAAAAGCGCGTGTTCACACTTGATCCAACGTCATGGTCCATTAAGGAGGTGATAGCGTGGCAAACAAGGCAATCAGACTATATTGCTTTAACACTTTCACTTAGCCATAGGAGTTTGACGGTGGGGCTACTATATAGCCCCTGGTACTTCTCCGCTTATCCAAATACGGTGCGCGTACATACATGACCGGGAAACCGGTCCTTCGTTAATGCGGAGGAATCGTGAAGATCCCGTTGAGTCCTCGAGTGGTTGACCAGTCTCGCGCTTTATCATGACAGTCAGTTTTCGGCTTTCTCTACTGAGGTGCTCGTCCAGATGAACCAGGGCACAATCGCAGTAGTTCTCCCGGTGCCACCTTAGCCGATAGAGCGGAACGTACGGTAGCAAGACAAGGGAGCCGGGCAAACCCAACTATTGACCAAAGACATGATTTGGAGTTGATGCATATAAGTCCAAACTCGCGACGCCGAACACTCCCTAAGGTATTCGGACTTTACAACATATACCGGGCTGAGTAACGCCCTTGATAATGAACCCTGAATTTCTAGGTACGTGCACTAGTCTGACGTGGCAAAATGCCAATAACGCCAGCATCCCTGTCGGGTGTGTGTGAGTATCGGGAGGGTGTGAAGCAACAAGAGACAGTAAGAAAGGTTTACACAGGGTCTTAATCTAAAAAGAAACCTTTGAGCAGGGCCCTGCTGCACGTCTGCGCCTGTGTCTCTGTTGTGCCGTATCCTGGAAGGGTGTAGCACGATTATCATCTGTAAAAGAGAAAAACTCAGGTGTAAGTCTTCGTGCGAAAAATTGGTTATTCTTAATAAACCATTAAAATTCAATCTAAATAAGGTCAAGCCGAACTGTAGTTCATTTTACGTGCGGGAAGCCCCTAGCACCACCTATGGGGGTATATCCATCGACCCAATCTCAGGTTTATCTGAGCTGTTACAGCCAGTGGTGCGCCGGACTCGTCTAGCCGTGTCCGCGGTCTTGACGACCGATCATTTATTCTGGTTGGAGAGGCCGTTCAATGTTCGGCTGCTAAAGCCGCCACACATTCTTCTGCACGTAAGGAACGCTCTGTGTTTCCGCTAACTATGATGATGCCACGTGGACCGGGCATCTTAAGCTTAAGATAAGCGTAATGAGGTACTATGTTAAAATGAGCGAAGGCCGTTCTTCTGAGTAGTGCTTGATAGCCCCTTCAGAATGGAGCGATGTCGAAGGTTAACTTTTCACTTCGGAAGTTGTCGGGAGAACCGAATACAACCTCTAGTATTAGAGAGCCAGTGCAGCGGGCCTCTGGGCTTGGTATTACTCCTTTAAAGGTAGTATTGCTTTGGCTGATTCTTGTCGGGTCTATCCCCATTTTGCGGTCTGTGTCCTGATATATCAGATTAAGACTACTGCCGCCGTCCATAAGGACTCGGGTGAAATGGTATCCGTCAATTACTGGGTCTAGTACCAAGGCAGCCGATCCTCCGTGCCGGAGACAAGTTGGGTGATCCCTGCGATCAAAAGTGATCGGGCATGCCGACCAAGGGTTCAACTTGGGGGTGACGGGCTCCACGGAGCATACGTCTCGGAGTGCACGTTTTCTCCTCCTCTTCGTTACGTGAATCATGTTCCTTTGCTTTGACCTCTGGTGGAATTTTTCTCTCCGGTGTTTTCTTTGGCGAGGCTCATCCTCGTCTTCACTTGGTGTCTCCTCCCCTTGTGTTGGCGTTTAGCTTGACGGCCTGCTTGAAGAGCCAGCATTCTCTATTGGTGTGATTTGCGGGTTTGTTGAGGTGCCATGAATCGACATAATATGTCTAGAATCTTGTTTAGGCTGGACGGTCCATCTCTGCTGCCTTTGAATGGCTTTTTCCGCTGACCGGTCGAGAGCCCTGAATCCGGCGCCACCGTCGTGTTGTCTAGGCTGTCTTCATTGTTTGACGCTTGCTTTTATTGCGTCGTGGTTTTCCATTGCCATCCCGACTTCGGATGTGCACAGGTGTTGGTGCCTTCGGGCGGACAACTATCTTCCCCACGCTAAAGCGGGTCATAAGGCTTATTAGGGCTGCCATGGTCCTCGGTTTTCTGGCGAGGTGTCTGGCGAGCCATTAAATCCCAACTCTTGTGTTTGAAAGCCGCTAAGGCTTCGGCGTCCGGGCAGTCAACAATTTGATTCTTCTTAGTGAGGAATCTGTTCCAAAGCTTTCGGGCTGACTCTCTGGGCTGTTGAATTATATGACTTAAATCGTCTGCATCCGGAGGTCGACATAGGTCCCTTGAAAATTAGCCCTAAAAGCATCCTCAAGCTCTTCCCAACTTCCAATTGAGTTTTCGAGGAGGCTCTTCGGCCAGTGCCGAGCTGGTCCTTTCAACTTGAGGGGCAAGTATTTGATGGCATGGAGATCAGCTCCGCGGGCCATATGGATATGAAGGATAAAGTCCTCAATCCAGACCCCAGGGTCTGTCGTTCCGTTGTACGCCTCTATGTTCACGGGTTTGAATCCCTCTGGAAATTCGTGATCCAGCACCTCATCGGTGAAGCATAGGGGGTGCGCAGCACCCCTGTACTTCGATGTGTCATGGCATTCTGACGGTTGTAGTGTTCGGTTTTGCTTCTGTGTCGGAGCGCGCTTCCTAGATTCGTAGATGGACCTGGTCATACCGGCTTTTTGGTGCAAGTCCTCACGTAAATCGTGTGCTGACTTGTGTGCAACATCGTTAGCTGCCCTATCGCGGCCGCGGGGTGGTCGATCTGGCTGATCGGCCGTTTTATTTTTCGGTTGTATAGGCTCTAAAGCCTCGTCATCGAATTCAGGCAGCAGCTTGCGCTTTGGATAGCTCTTTGTGTGGCGACTGCTACCATATTTTCTTCAGTGTCGAGCACTTTGTTCCATCTGCTGTTGAGTGTATTTTGCGCGGCCTTAAGCCTTTGCTTATGCTTCTTTAGACTCCTCGCGGTGGCAATATGCCTTCTATGGAGGTTCTCTTGCTCCAAGTGCCTTTCCGGGATGATGTGTGCATCGTCGTCCGGACTGTTCTCCTCTCCGGAGACAAGTCGATTACCTTTACCCTCGGTGTCGCTGTGATCAGACAGCGGCTCCGTACTATGTTTGTTGTCTGCTGGTTCATCCTGCTCTGTCGCTGGGTCCATGTGGTCGTCGTTTCCTTTGGAGTCGACCGGGGTATTATTCTTTCTTGCGCTGATATCGCTGTTTTTGCCGAGGCGGGGTTTGGAGCGGCGCCTACGCCATCGCTTTGGTTGCTTCTCGAGGGAACTATCCTTCGCTGCATCCTTCTGTTCCTCGTCATTGTTTTCTTTCGGTGTATCCACCATATATATATATCGTGTGATGAAGTGGCTGTCCAGCGCCCTGTGGGCGGTGGTTCCTGTTCCTCTCCTGCATCGTCGTCCAAACCGTCGATGTCTTCGGAGTCAAAATCAAGTATGTCCGTTAAATCATCGACAATGGCTATTAAGTGGGTGGTGGGTGGGGAAAGAATACCTTCGTCGTCCACTTCCCACTCGAGCTAGTTCGGCCGAGGGTCTCTGGACAAGGAGAGGGACTTTAAAGAATGTAGCATGTCGCCCAAGGGCGGGTGCTGGAAAATACCACGGAGGTAAACTCCATGATCGGTGCCCAGTCAGATTCGATAGGCACGGACGTAGGCAATTTGGAGCCCGTGGTCGGGGATGAATCCAAGGGTCCGGCAACACAGGTCTCATAAGAGGTGAAGTCAGTATTCGGCTCTATCGCCGCTGAGTGTGCGGCCTCCGTGGCGGGGTCCATCCACCCGTCCTCGGACGGCGCAATCTGCTCCGGATTGAGGGCCGGAGTAGCCACAGGTGTGATCTCTCGAACACCGTTCGATGATAGAGCTAAGTCATGCTCGTCGTGACTGTGCGGCGCACCTGACATAGGCTCGAATCCATCAAAGATCAAGTCTCCGCGGATGTCGGCAGTATAGTTTAAGTTTCCAAACCTGACCAGACGACTAGGAGGGTAGCTCTCGATCTGCTCTATATGGCCAAGCGAGTTGGCGCGCAGTACGAAGCCGCCAAACACGAAGATTTGTCCGCGGAGAAAAACCTCACCTGGATCGCATCATTGTCGATGATCGAAGGAGCCATCAAGCCTTATGGTGACGGCACAGTGGAACTCTTAATGAAAGCACCAATGTCGGTGTCAAAACCGGTGAATCTCGGGTAGGGGGTCCCGACCTGTGCGTCTAAGGCGGATGGTAACAGGAGGTGGGGGACACAATGTTTACCCAGGTTCGGGCCCTCTAGACGGAGGTAATACTCTACTTCCTGCTTGATTGATCTTGATGATATGAGTATTACAAGAGTTGATCTACCACGAGATCGTAGAGGCTAAACCTACAAGCAAGCCTATGATTATGATTGTCGTTGTCCTACGGACTAAACCCTCCGGTTTATATAGACACCGGAGGGGGCTAGGGATACACAGAGTTAGTTACAAGGGAGGAGATCTACATATCCGAATTGCCAAGCTTGCCTTCTACGCAAAGGAGAGTCCCACTCGGACACGGGACGAAGTCTTCAATCTTGTATCTTCATAGTCCAACAGTCCGGCCAACGTATATAGTCCGGCAGTCCGAGGACCCCCTAATCCAGGACTCCCTCAATCACATCATTAGAGAATGATGTGATGGACAATACCCATCCGTTAGCTTAGCACTATGATCGTTTAGTTTATTGCTATTGCTTTCTTCATGACTTATACATGTTCCTATGACTATGAGATTATGCAACTCCCGAATACTGGAGGAACACTTAGTGTGCTATCAAATGTCACAACGTGGCGGGTGATTATAAAGATGATCTAAGGTGTCTCTCGATGGTGTTTGTTGAGTTGGCATAGATCGAGATTAGGATTTGTCACTCCGATTGTCGGAGAGGTATCTCTGGGCCCTCTCGGTAATGCACATCACTATAAGCCCTGCAAGCAATGTGACTAATTAGTTAGTTGCGGGATGATGCATTACGGAACGAGTAAAGAGACTTGCTGGTAATGAGATTGAACAAGGTATGATGATACCGATGATCGAATCTCAGGCAAGTAACATACCGATGACAAAGGGAACAACGTATGTTGTTGTGTGATTTGACCAATAAAGATCTTCATAGAATATGTAGGAGCCAATATGAGCATCCAGGTTCCGGTATTGGTTATTTACTGGAGATGTGTCTCGGTCATGTCTACATAGTTCTCGAACCAGTAGGGTTTGCACGCTTAACGTTCGATGACGATTTGTATTATGAGTTTATGTGATTTGATGACCGGAGGTTATTCAGAGTCCCGAATGAGATCACGGACGTGAAGAGGAGTCTCGAAATGGTCGAGACATAAAGATTCATATATTGGAAGGTTATATTCGCACACCGGAAAGGTTCGGGTCGTTTCGGATAAAGTTTTGGAGTACCGGGGGTTACCGGAACTCCCTGGGAAGCTATTGGGCCTCATGGCCCTTAGTGGAGAAGAGAGAGGTCCGGACAGGAGGTGGTACGCGCCCCGTTGCCCCAATCCGAATTGGACAAGGGTAGGGGGCGGCGCCCCCCTCCTTCCTTCTCTCCTCCTCCTCCTTCCCCCTTCTCCCACTTGGAATAGGAAGGGGGGGGCGAATCCTACTAGGTTTGGAGTCATAGTAGGACTCCCCCCCATGGCGCGCCTCCCCTCTTGGCAGGCCTCCTCCTCCCCCTCCTTTATATACGGGAGAGGGGGCACCCCATAGACACACAAGTTGATCTTTAGCCGTGTGCGGTGCCCCCCTCCACACTTTTCCACCTCGGTCATATTGTCATAGTGCTTAGGCGAAGCCCTGCATCGGTAACTTCATCATCGCCGTCACCACGCTGTTGTGCTGACGAAACTCTCCCTCGGCCTCAACTGGATCAAGAGTACGAGGGACGTCACCGAGCTGAACGTGTGCATATGGTGGAGGTGCCGTGCGTTCGGTACTTGGAGCAGTTGGATCGCGAAGACGTTCAACTACATCAACCGCGTTATTAAATGCTTCCGCTTTCGGTCTATGAGGGTACGTAGACACACTCTCCCCGCTCATTGCTATACTTCTCCTAGATAGATCTTGTGTGATCATAGGCACATTTTTTGAAATACTACGTTCCCCAACAGTGGTATCAGAGCCAGGTCTACACGTAGATGTTATATGCACGAGTAGAACACAAAGAGTTATGGGTGATGATAGTCATACTGCTTACCAGGATGTCATACTTTGATTCTGTGGTATTGTTGGATGAAGCGGCCCAGACCGACATTACATGACCGCGTTCATGAGACTAGTTCTACCGCTGTGCTTTGCACACAGGTGGCTAGTGGGTGTCTGTTTCTCCAACTTTAGTTGAATCGAGTGTGACTACACCCGGTCCTTGTTGAAGGTTAAAACAACACACTTGACGAAAAATCGTTGTGGTTTTGCGTAGCTAAGAACGGTTCTTGCTAAGCCTGTAGCAGCCACGTAAAACTTGCAACAACAAAGTAGAGGATGTCTAACTTGTTTTTGTAGGGCTTGCTGTGATGTGATATGGTCAAGGCGTGATGATATATAAACTGTTGTATGAGATGATCATGTTTTGTAGCAGTTATCGGCAACTGGCAGGAGCCATATGGTTGTCGCTTTATTGTATGAAATGCAATCACCATGTAATTGCTTTACTTTATCACTAAGCAACAGTGATAGTCATAGTAGCAATACTTTGGCGAGACGACAACGATGCTTCGATGGAGATCAAGGTGTCAAGCCGGTGACGATGGTGATCATGACGGTGCTTTGGAGATGGGGATCAAAGGCACAAGATGATGATGGCCATATCATATCACTTATATTGATTGCATGTGATGTTTATCCTTTATGCATCTTATTTTGCTTAGTACGACGGTAGCATTATAAGATGATCTCTCACTAAATTTCAAGGTACAAGTGTTCTCCCTGAGTATGCACCGTTGCGATAGTTCGTCGTGCCAAGATACCACGTGATGATCGGGTGTGATAAGCTTTATGTTCACATACAATGGGTGCAAGCCAGTTTTGCACACGCAGAATACTCGGGTTAAAATTGACGAGCCTAGCATATGCAGATATGGCCTCGGAACACTGAGACCGAAAGGTCGAGCGTGAATCATATAGTAGATATGATCAACATAGTGATGTTCACCATTGAAAGCTACTCCATCTCACGTGATGATCGGACATGGTTTAGTTGATATGGATCACGTGATCACTTAGATGATTAGAGGGATGTCTATCTAAGTGGGAGTTCTTATGTAATGTGATTAATTGAACTTTAATTTATCATGAGCTTAGTACCTGATAGTATTTTGCATGTCTATGTTGTTGTAGATAAATGGCACATGCTACTGTTCCGTTGAATTTTAATGCGTTCCTAGAGAAAGCTAAGTTGAAAGATGATGGTAGCAACTAAATGGACTGGGTCCGTAACTTGAGGATTATCCTCATTGCTGCATAGAAGAATTACGTCCTGGAAGCACCGCTAGGTGCAAGACCCGCTGCAGGAGCAACACTAGACGTTGTGAACGCCCGGCAGAGCAAAGCTGATGACTACTCGATAGTTCAGTGTGCCATGCTTCGGCTTAGAACCGGGACTTCAACGATGTTTTGAACATCATGGAGCATATGAGATGTTCCAAGAGTTTAAGTTAATATTTCAAGAAAATGCCCGGATTGAGAGATATAAAGTCTCCAATAAGTTCTACAACTGCAAAATGGAGGAGAATAGTTCTGTCAGTGAACATATACTCAGAATGTTTGGGTACCACAATCACTTGATTCAGCTGGGAGTTAATCTTCTGGTTGATAGTGTGGTTGACAGAGTTCTTCAATGACTGCCACCAAGCTACAAAAGCTTCGTGATGAACTATAATATGCAAGGGATGGACTAGACAATTCCCGAGCTCTTCGCAATGCTAAAGGCCGCGGAGGTAGAAATCAAGAAGGAGCATCAAGTGTTGATGGTTAACAAGACCACTAGTTCCAAGAAGAAGGGCAAAGGGAAGAAGGGGAACTTCAAGAAAAAGGCAAGCAAGTTGCTGCTCAAGTGAAGAAGCCCAAGTCTGGACCTAAGCCTGAGACTGAGTTCTTCTACTGCAAACGAACTGGTCACTGGAAGCGGAACTGCCCCAAGTATTTGGCGGATAAGAAGGATGGTAAAGTGAAAGGTATATTTGATATACATGTTATTGATGTGTACCTTACTAATGCTCGTAGTAGCGCCTGGGTATTTGATACTGGTTTTGTTGCTCATATTTGCAACTCAAAACAGGGGCTACGGATTAAGCAAAGATTGGCTAAGGACGAGGTGATGATGCGCGTGGGAAATGGTTCCAAAGTCGATGTGATCGTCGTCAGCACGCTACCTCTACATCTACCTTCAGGATTAGTTTTAGACCTAAATAATTGTTATTTGGTGCCAGCTGTCGGTGTCAAAACCGACGGATCTCGGGTAGGGGGTCCCGAACTGTGCATCTAGGCGGATGGTAACAGGAGATAAGGGACACGATGTTTTTACCCAGGTTCGGGCCCTCTCGATGGAGGTAAAATCCTACTCCTACTTGATTAATATTGATGATATGGGTAGTACAAGAGTAGATCTACCATGAGATCAGAGAGGCTAAACCCTAGAAGCTAGCCTATGGTATGATTGTTGTTCGTCCTACGGACTAAAACCCTCCGGTTTATATAGACACCGGAGAGGGCTAGGGTTACATAGAGTCGGTTACAATGGGAGGAGATCTACATATCCGTATCGCCAAGCTTGCCTTTCACGCCAAGGAAAGTCCCATCCGGACACGGGACGAAGTCTTCAATCTTGTATCTTCATAGTCCAGGAGTCCGGCCGAAGGTTATAGTCCGGCTATCCTGACACCCCCTAATCCAGGACTCCCTCAGTAGCCCCCGAACCAGGCTTCAATGACGATGAGTCCGGCGCGCATATTGTCATCGGCATTGCAAGGCGGGTTCTTCTCCAAATTCCGTGTACCTATTGAATAGTGTCCGGCTTCTCATGAATATTGCGCTCCTTGGCTTCCACGCCCAATAATGGCCATCTTCCACGTGTCAGACGAATGCGAAAAGCCAGGGTGTTTTACATTTATCCCCCTAGCTGTGTAAATGAGCTGCCTTTTAAAGAGGCGAGGATCTAGATCCAAATCACACCATCTTCCCTTGCGAGCATTTATCGGGCGCATCCGCAGAGATCCATTCCATCATGGCGATCGGCGCAGCTCCTCCTCTCGCCCTCCCAGCCCTCGGCTGGAGATTGGGAGAGATGCTCCGTCCCGCACAATGAGCTAGTGACGCTCCAAGCCAAGGGTTTCTCCCCAGCCTACATGGTCCCGGTTCGAGCCGGGCTTGGCACCTATAATGGTGGAGAACAAGCGGATAGCGCCCCAATCCCTCAAAGGAGGCGGGTCTGCCTTGTCCCTTATTTGATAAGAGGGCTCGGATTTCCAATTCATCCGTTTCTCCGGGGCTCCACGGAGTTCTCTGACCTCAGTTGCACAACCTTCGCTTTGCCTCCATATTGCATATTGCGGGCCGTAGCCCTTTGCGAGCTGTTTTTGGTCATCGAGGCTCATTTAGCTGTGGAAGAAGTTGTTACGCCTTGTGCCCCGTTCTCGAAGGGTCAATATATCAAGTGGGCGGAGCAAGTATGGCGCATCGCCGGGACCGGATATCTGTCCGGAACCCCAAAGAAAGCGTCAAGGCGGCCTTCGAATGGTTTTACATAGAAGATGTCCCCTGCGGATCTGTTGGATCGGCCTCCCGAGTTTGATAATGCTCCCTTGAAGAAGCGCCTGAGTTGGCGTCCACGGAGCCCTCAGAAGGAAAATGACAAGGACGTTCTTTATCGATGAGCCGGATAAGGCTGTTAGCTCATTTCGGACTGACCATGATCGAGGTCATGGCCACATGCATTATGCGGGGGGTGCAGCCGCTTCAGTATAGAGGCCACCCCATGTGGGATTTCAACGGGGAGGATGATGCCACCCGCTGCGGCCGTAAGGGGCCGGAATCGGTTGCCGCTCTGACGAAGATCTTGTCCGCATTGTACAAGGGAGAAGAGGAGGAATTCCTCCGCGTCAATTCTCAGGGCAGATTTTCTATGTACAATCCTCCAACCTGGGTAAGCGGACACTTCTTTTTTCCCATCCGTTCCATATTCCCATAGTCAAGTACCTTATCTTGTGATTTCGACGCAGGAATTGCGCCGGGCCGTAAAGGATATAAACAGCCCTCCTCCACAACCCGAGGATCCGGAATGGTCCCTCGATCCGGCCTCCCAAGAGGATCCGGACATATCCATGGAGCTGATCGATGGGGTATTTTACCAACTGAGCATCGACAATGCCTTGGTGGCTATTACACCGATTATCTGGACTGCTCCCGCCTCACAAGTAATCGAGACGAAGTCCTAATACTTCGAAGATGATCCATCCGTGCTTATTTTTTATCACCGTATACCAATGGTGTTTCGCAGGGGAGGATCTTGAGGCGGAATGCCGAGCCTGCGGCGACTAGCCAACAAGGGACCGCGAGGGCCGGTAGGCTAAAGAGACATTCAGTCCGGGTCGAGGCACCGGTGCAGCAGTAAGGCGTGCTGCCTTATTCCAAGGTATTATTGTTATGATGCATACTAACGCCCGTGCTCTCCTTTTTTAGGAAAAAGAGGGCTCGCCGGACTATATCCGGAGAGATTGCCAATCGCGCCTCCACCAGCCAGGCTCCAAAGTCAGGTCCAGAAGCAGAGGTGTACACGAGGCGTGCGTCGAACGCTCCTCCGACAGAGGATGCGGACAGACTGTCCGCCACCAATTCCGAGGTGGAGAGTGCCATGAATCACTGGCGCCACCGGACAGTTCTTTGCAACACTTGTTTCTCCCAAGAGGCATTGGACGCCTTTAATTCGGGAGATGCGTACCTTCGTGCCGCTCAAAATGGTCTAGCCAGAGCCACGGAGCAGTATGTGAAAGACATATGGGTAAGAAAATTTGATGGTTATATATGTCAGTAGCCCCCGAGAGTTGAAACAGTTAGAATAACTGATTTAAGGATCATTTGTTGTGCAGGATCTTACAGAAAAGAATACCCAACTGTCCGAGGAGCTGAAAGAGTGCAAAGCCCAACTTGAGGCCGCACTAGCCGCGACAGGGGAGGCCAAGGAGACCCCCTCTGGTAATATATGCTTCGAAAGATAAGTATGTTGTGAAGTGCGGCATGTGTACCGTCGACAATAACATTGCAGATGGCGCCGAGTAGATCCGGACAAGCAACAACTCTTGCGTCGGTTAAAGGCGGCGAGGCGTGCTTCTGAAGGTGAGGCGGAGAAGAATAATCTCAAGATGCCAACACCCAGCTAGGTGAGGAACTAAAGGATGTTCGTGCCCACCGCCGGACTCCGTGAAGGAGAATCGGCGGCTTCGTAGCGGCATGTTTAGTAAGTGCTTGAGCGAACTTTGAAAAATAGTTGGCGAGGAAGTCGACTAATGAGTTATGTGCGTAGGTATGCTCACTTGGTCATCCTGCGGAGAAATGCC
Organism: Aegilops longissima; assembly: GCA_021605205.1. NCBI lineage: Eukaryota > Viridiplantae > Streptophyta > Magnoliopsida > Poales > Poaceae > Aegilops > Aegilops longissima. The sequence goes on from CM038680.1 coordinate 386,905,853, forward strand.
CGATTCTGGGTGACCTTCTTCGAGCTCTTACAAGCTGCGAGCGAGTTCGGCGGGGTGATGAAAGGCGTCGCCTGTGCCTTGTGGCCATCTGTCTCCATGCCGAAGGCCTTGGAGAGCTTGCAGAAGCTTAAGGGCGCGGCAGCGCTCCGATTATGGAAGATATCGGCCTGCCGTCAAGGCGCCAGGAGGCTGGGCCATGGTGAAGATGCGGTACAGGCTGACCCAAACCACATGGCGAGGTCGGACTGTGGGGGCTGATGGGAAGGAGATCCTGTGAGCTTAGTGTAAGGCCAAGTAGAGTTGGCATAAATATTCCCAACAGGATTTGTAAACTAGACAACTTTGTTGGATGGTATTTAAGAGGAATATGCCTTGATCAAATTGACTATGTAATTTAAGATGACATGTAAAATGCCTTCTAGCCGGATTGTAGATCGTTTGTCATGGCGGACCTTGTCGCTTCGACCTCGGGACCCGATAGTCCGGAGTGTGTCCGAATACCCTCTCAGTTATGTAAGAACCAGGGCATGCATGGAGACAAGGCGTAGGGGTCATTAGTGCTTGAACAGACAAGTGCCCAACTAGTTATGTTATATTACATGGTTAGTAAGAAACATCTTCCAGGGAGAATAGTTCCGTTAGGGGTTCCTTTCCCTAGGAGGCATGCCCTAAAGTGCATGTCCGGACTGCGAAAAGCGGGAAAAGCATCTGGGGCAGATAAATAAACAAGTGAGAAATCATCTTTAGTTCACCGACCGAATATTCCCTTAAGAACGCTAGCTTCGGCTTCACCCGGTCCGAGGTACACATCCGCTGACCGGTAGTAACAATCGCAGAGGTGCTCCTTTACCGCCTAGCCGAAAAATCGGGAGCGTGGGGTAAGCACAGGAGCCGAGCAACCCAGCTTGGCCAAAACTTAAGTCATATCGATGCATATAATGGTGAATAAAAGGTACATGCGGAAGTGTGACACATGTGTTGGGCATGAAGCCCGTATAAACAAGCTTCATTAAAGAAGCCCCTGTATCTTGAGCACGGATAGCGCGTCGGTTGTGTGTGCGAACAAGGCGTGAACGAGCCCTTAAGGCTGTAAGGGAAAGGGAGGGAGAAGGAGAGAAATATAAGACAGCTAATGTGTGAAAAAAGATAGAGGAAGGAGACGAACACAGAGTCCGGCGCTAGGCGTAGAATCTTCGGAGACGGGCTGCGTTCCATGGGTTCGGCTCGAGTCGGTTATCCGATGCATCTCGCAGACGCAGACGCTCCACCGGTCAAGACTTGGTCAATAATAAAGGACCTTCCCATTTGGGCTTGAGTTTGTCCTTTTCTTGTCGGCGCAGCGTAGAACTAACTTCGCCAACATTGTAAGTTTTGGCCCGTACTTCTGCTTTGATATCTTGAGCCTGCTTTGTTGATAGAATGCGGAGCGGGCTTTTGCCACGTCACGCTCCTCCTCCAAGGCGCCCAAACTGTCCTGCCGATCGAGTTTGGCTTCTCTTTCTTCGCATACATGCGCCTTGAGGTGAGTCATGAATTATGTCATGAGGCAGAACCGCCTCTGCGCCGTATACCATAAAGAATGGTGTGTATCCGGTGGTGCGATTCAGCGTGCAGCCCCCAGAGTACGGAGTCGAGCTCCTCTACCCAGTGCATGTTGGATTCCTTGAGGGAACGCACTAATCTGGGTTTGATGCCGCTCATGATTAGACCATTTGCTCGCTCGACCTGACCGTTAGTTTGTGGGTGATAGACTGAAGCATAGTCGAGCTTGATGCCCATGTTTTTGCACCAGAGTGACCTCGTCGGCCATAAAGTTCATGCCGTTATCAGTGATGATGCTATGGGGGACGCCGTAACGGTGTACGACCCCTGATATGAAGTCTATCACCGGTCCGGATTCGGCCGTCTTAACAGGCTTGGCCTCTATCCATTTGGTGAATTTATCCACCATGACCAGTAGGTATTTTTGCTTGTGGGTTCCTCCTTTAAGGGGTCCAACCATGTCAAGCCCCTGGACTGAAGGGCGGTGATGGGTATAGTTTGGAGGCGGTGGGTGGCCTATGGCTTTGGTTAGCAAAGAGCGGCAACCGAGCGTCATTGGACTAAGTCTGAGCATCTGCCGGGCGTCGGCCAATAAAATCTGTGTACGGAAGGCCTTGCTTACAAGGGCCCGAGCTGCGGCGTGGTGCCCGCCGAGTCCGCATGAATTTCAGCGGAAGATTCCACCCTTCCTCTTGGAGATACACCTTTGAAGGACTCGGTGGTGCTTTTCTTATAAAGCTCCCCTCATGGACTTTATAGGCTTTAGATCGTCGCACTATGCAGCGTGCCTCGTTTGGTCCTCGGGAAGTTCCTGCCTGGTTAGGTTGGCTAGGAATGGTTACATCCACGGGCAATGACTGCCATTATTACGTGGGCTGAAGATGTTACCGTTGGCGAGCCTCCGTTGTGTCGAGAATGTTCGATTGTCGGGCGGTGCGGTTGGGTCCGGGCTGTTATTTCCGGACTCCCCTTCCCATATCTGGATGGCTTGAACAGCCTCTCCAAGAAGATATTGGGGGCGGCATCGCGCTATGCGCCAATGCGTGCCAAGGCGTCTGCTGCTGATTGTTTTCCGAGCTATATGGTGAAATTGAGCCCTTGAACCGAGCTGACATTTTAGGGCGGCGTTGTGATAAGCTGCCATTTTCGGATCCTTGGCATCAAAGTCTCCATTTATTTGGGATATCGCGAGGTTCGAATCCCCGCGCACCTCTAGGCATTGAATACCCATGGAGACTGCCATCCGGAGACCATGTAGAAGGGCTAGTATTCGGCTGCGTTGTTGGAGTCCGTATACATTATCTGGAGTACGTATTGAACTGTATATCCTGTTGGGGACGTCAGAACGACGCCAGCCCCTAGACCAGCCAACATTTTGGAGCCGTCGAAGTGCATGATCCAGTTGGAATATGTGCCGTACTCTTTAGGGAGTTCGGCTTCAGTCCATTCGGCGACGAAGTCGGCCAAAACATGCGACTTAATAGCTCGCCGTGGCTTATAGGTTATGTCGAACGGGAGGAGCTCAATGGCCCATTTGGCAATCCGGCCCGTCGCGTCGCGGTTGTTTATAATATCGTTAAGAGATACTTCAAAGGCTACTGTTATCGTACACTCTTGAAAGTTGTGTCGCAGCTTCCGAGATGCCATAAATACCGCGTACGCTATCTTTTGATAATGCGGGTACCGCGACTTGCATGGAGTGAGGACAATGGACACGTAGTAAACTGGCTTTTGAAGGGGGAATTTGTGTCCGTCCGTTTCTCGTTCGACGACGAGCACTACGCTTACAACTTGATGAGTTGTCGTGATGTATAATAGCATTGGTTCGCCCATGTTAGGCGCGGCGAGGACCGGGTTTGTTGCCAATATGGCTTTTATTTCTTGAGTCCGGCCATGGCGCATCAAATCCACTCAAAGTGTTGGTGCGCGGAGGAGGCGATAAAGAGGTAATGCCTTTTCTCCCAAGCGGGAGATAAAGCGGCTTAAACGCCACGCATCCGATCAATTTTGTATTTGCTTGAGGTCCTTTGGGATATCCAATTGTGACAGAGCTCGGATCTTGGCTGGGTTTGCTTCTATTCCTCTACGGATACTATGAAGCCCAAGAGCTTTCCGCTGATGCGCCAAAACGCTTTTTTTCGGGTTAAGCTTGATGTCATATGTTGGAGGTTGTCGAATGTGAGCCTCAAGTCGTCTACTAGGGTTTCGACATGCTTGGTTTTGACGACCACGTCATCTCGTATGCCTCCACTGTTTTGCCGATCTGGTTTGCGGACATATACGAATCATGCGCTGATATGTTGCGCGGCGTTTTTGAGCCGAAGGGCATTGTGTTGAAGCGAGAATGGGCGTATGGGGTGATGAATGCCGTTGCGGCTTGGTCAGCTCTGCCATCTTAATTTCTTGGTAGCGGAGTATCGTTGAGGAAACACAATGAATCGTGTCCTGCGGTAGCGTCGATAATTTGATTGATGCGGGGGAGGGGGAAGGGATCCTTTGGGCAAGCCTTGTTGAGGTCCTTGAAATCGATGCATAGGCGCCATGATTTGTCCTTCTTTGGTACCATCACCAGGTTTGCTAGCCAGTCCGGATGTTTTATATCTCTGATGAATCCGGCCTCCAGTAGTTTGGCTAGCTCCTCTCCCATGGCTTGTCTCTTAGGTTCGAGAAGCGCGAAGGGCCTGCTTGATCGGCTTGAATCCTTTTAGGATGTTTAGGCTGTGCTCGGCCAGCCGCCGAGGGATTCTGGCATGTCCGAAGGGTGCCGAGCAAAATGTCCCAATTTTCACGTAGGAATTCTCGTGGTCTGGCGTCTACATCAGGGTTTAATTGCGCCCCGATGGAGGCCGTTTTTGTAGGGTCCGTTGGATGGACTTGGAATTTGACTATTTCGGTCGCCGGTTTAAAGGAGGTGGACTTGGATCTTTTATCGAGTATCACGTCGTCCCTGTTCACCGTGGAGCGCAGCGCAGTCAGTTCCTCGGCCGCTAGGGCTTCGAATAGTGCCTCAAGGGCCAGTGCGGCTGTCTTATTTTTGGCTCGGAGTGCTATGTCTGGGTCACTAGCAAGAGTGATGATACCGTTGGGCCAGGGCATTTTGAGCTTCATGTACCCGTAATGGGGTATAGCTTGAAAAAATATGAATGCCTCTCGCCCTAATAGAGCGTGATATCCGCTGCTGAACGGGGCCACTTGGAACGTGACCTCCTCGGACCTGTAATTATCCGGCGTGCCGAACACCACATCCAGTGTGATTTTTCCTATATAGCACGCTTCCCGACTGGGGATTATTCCTCTAAAGGTTGTGTCGCGGCTCCAGTCTATTTCCATTTTTTGAAGGGTTTCCTCGTAAATGAGGTTCAATCCGCTGCCACCGTCCATGAGTACCTTGGTAAGGTGAAAGTCGTCCACTATTGGACTGAGGACCAATGCGGTGGTGCTCGGGCTGTTGAATTTAGGTTCATCACTGGCATTAAAGGTAATAGCCGTGTCACTCCATGGGTTTATTGTTGCTACTTGGTAGACTTCGGTAAGGCTACGGAGTGTTCGTTTCCGCATATTATTTGATGTGAAAGTCTCGAACACTGTTAATACCGTACTGGTATCCCTGGACTGGTGCTCTGTGGATTCTGGAGTTAGAAGCTCTTCGCCACTTCTAGCCACCTGCCGGAGTATCCAACATGCTCTAAGGCTATGAGTTGGCGTGGCGCCCTCCGTACTATGAATTTTGCAGGGTCCATTGACCTATCCCTCCAGTACAGTTCCATGCCCTATAGAGGGTTTTTGCTTTTTGGTGTTTAACCCAGGTGCCTGGCGATAATTCACCCTTTTATTTCGGACTAGGGTTGTATTCAGAGCCGGATTGTCCCAAAATTTTATTTCGGTTTTCCAGGCGCTTTCCATCGCATAGTACTTTTGTACTATGGACGCCAAGTCAGCGAAGCGTGTAATTTCACGGTGACTTATGGCGTTGAGGATTCCGTTGTCCGTGCAATTATTGCAGAAGAATGAAATCACATCCTCCTCACGGCAGTCTTTTATCCTGTTCATGACCAGGAGGAATCTGGCCCAGTAATGGTGTACTGTTTCTGCGGGCTCTTGCCGAATTTGGGATAGATCGCTTATGTTTGGGTGGGCGGGTGGAATTAAATCCGAAACCTCACCCAATCTGAGACTCAGGGGCCAAGGGGTTTCTGAACTCGGAAGCTTGGGTTCTTGGATGTTGTCCAATGAATCTAGCCCGCTGCCTGACTTTAGGTTCAGGGCTTGAGTGACGTCCTCCCCTCTGTGGGTATCGGGCTTGGAGGGATCGGGAATCTGGACATAACTAGTCCTTAAGATAGATGAAGGCTTGCCGCATTGTTCCTCCACCACTGCAACGTGATGGGTGACCTGGGGAGAGTTAATATCTCTCGGATCGGGTTTAGGCCCAATCTGATCGTAGTCTGTAGCGACTCCCGTAGGCGGCGTCGCGATCCAAGAGCTCGTTTAAAGAAGAGAGCTCCATCGGATCCAACTGCTTCGGCGAGTTCGAGTTGGCGTGAAGATTGCTTTCGATGACCGAGAAGTCACCGTCGGTAGCGACGCCAAACAAGCGGTCATAAGAAAACCGCCTAACGGAGAGTTTGACCGATAGCCAAAGCTCCTTTAGCAACGATGCCGCCTTTAAAAGGCGGGATGAGGCATCCTTCCCGATGGCGGCGCGCAGAGGAACTCTCAATGAAAGCACCAATGTCGGTGTCAATACCGGCGGATCTCGGGTAGGGGGTCCCGAACTGTGCGTCTAGGCATATGGTAACAGGAGACAAGGGACACAATGTTTTTACCCAAGTTCGGGCCCTCACGATGGAGGTAAAACCCTACTCCTACTTGATTAATATTGATGATATGGGTAGTACAAGAGTAGATCTACCATGAGATCAGAGAGGCTAAACCCTAGAAGCTAGCCTATGGTATGATTGTTGTTTGTCCTACGGAGTAAAACCCTCCGGTTTATATAGACACCGGAGAGGGCTAGGGTTACACAGAGTCGGTTACAATGGGAGGATATCTACATATCCGTATCACCAAGCTTGCCTTTCACGCCAAGGAAAGTCCCATCCGGACGCGGGACGAAGTCTTCAATCTTGTATCTTCATAGTCCAGGAGTCCGGCCAAAGGTTATAGTCCGGCTATTCGGACACCCCCTAATCCAGGACTCCCTCACCAGCGTTAAGCATGAACATTACATCTGGATCTTGTTTGATCTGAGATGCTTATTCATTTAAATCAGAGAATAATGCTTGTTCTATTTATATGAGTAATATCTTTTATGGTCATGCACCCTTGATGAGTGGTCTATTTTTGTTGAATCTCGGTAGTAGTGATACACATATTCATAGTATTGAAGCCAAAATATATAAGTTTAATAATGATAGTGCAACTTATTTATGGCACTGTCGTTTAGGTCATATAGGTGTAAAGCACACGAAGAAACTCCATGCTGATGGGCTTTTGGAATCACTTGATGCTTGCGAACCATGCCACATGGGCAAGATGACTAAGACTTCGTTCTCTGGAACAATGGAGAGAGCAACAGACTTATCGGAAATAATACATATTGATGTATGTGGTCCGATGAGTGTTGATGCTCGCGGTGGGTATCATTATTTTCTAACCTTCACAGATGATTTGAGCAGATATGGGTATATCTACTTAATGAAACATAAGTCTGAAACATTTGAAAAGTTCAGAGAATTTCAGAGTGAAGTGGAAAATCATCGTAACAAGAAAATAAAGTTTCTATGATCTGATCATGGAGGTGAATATTTGAGTTACGAGTTTGGTCTTCATTTGAAACAATGTGGAATAGTTTCGCAACTCACACCACCCGGAACACCACAACGTAATGGTGTGTCGAGCGTCAATGTCGTACTTTATTAGATATGGTGCGATCTATGATGTCTCTTACTGATTTACCGCTATCGTTTTGGGGTTATGCTTTAGAGACGGTTGCATTAACGTTAAATAGGGCACCATCTAAATCCGTTGAGACGACACCATATGAACTGTGGTTTGGCAAGAAACCCAAGTTGTCGTTTCTTAAAGTGTGGGGCTGCGATGCTTATGTGAAAAAGCTTCAACCTGATAAGCTCGAACCCAAATCGGAGAAATGTGTCTTCATAGGATACCCAAAGGAGACTGTTGGGTACACTTTCTATCACAGATCCGAAGGCAAGATATTCGTTGCTAAGAATGGATCCTTTCTAGAGAAGTAGTTTCTCTCGAAAGAAGTGAGTGGGAGGAAGGTAGAACTTGATGAGGTAATTGTACCTGCTCCCTTATTGGAAAGTAGTTCATCACAGAGATCAGTTCCAGTGATTCCCACACCAATTAGTGAGGAAGCTAATGACGATGATCATGAAACTTCTGATCAAGTTACTACCGAACCTCGTAGGTCAACGAGAGTAAGATCCGCACCAGAGTGGTACGGTAATCCTGTTCTAGAAGTCATGTTACTTGACCATGACGAACCTACGAACTACAAGGAAACGATGATGAGCCCAGATTCCGCGAAATGGCTTGAAGCCATGAAATCTGATATGGGATCCATGTATGAGAACAAAGTGTGCACTTTGGTTGACTTGCCCGATGATCAGCAAGCCATAGAGAATAAATGGATCTTCAAGAAGAAGACTGATGCTGACGATAATGTTATTGTCTACAAAGCTCGACTTGTTGTGAAAGGTTTTCGACAAGTTCAAGGAGTTGACTACGATGAGACTTTCTTACCCGTAGCCATGCTTAAGTCCGTCCGAATCATGTTAGCAATTGCCGCATTTTATGATTATTAAATTTGGCAAATGGATGTCAAAACTGCATTCCTTAATGGATATCTTAAAGAAGACTTGTATATGATGCAGCCAGAAGGTTTTGTCAATCCAAAATCTGCTAACAAAGTGTGCAAGCTCCAGCGGTCCATTTATGGACTGGTTCAAGCATCTTGGAGTTGGAATATACGCTTTGATAGTGTGATCAAAGCATATGGTTTTATACAGACTTTTGGAGAAGCATGTATTTACAAGAAAGTGAGTGGGAGCTGTGTAGCATTTCTAGTATCATGTGTGGATGACATATTGTTGATCGGAAATGATACTGAATTTCTGGATAGCAGAAAAGGATACTTGAATAAGAATTATTCAATGAAAGACCTCGGTGAAGCTGCTTATATGGTAGGCATCAAGATCTATAGAGATAGATCAAGACGCTTAATTGGCTTTCACAAAGCACATACCTTGATAAAGTTTTGAAGAAGTTCAAAATGGATCAAGCAAAGAAAGGGAGGTATCATGATAGACAATGTAATCTAGATTATTGACTCTAGTGCAAGTGGGAGGCTGAAGGAAATATGCCCTAGAGGCAATAATAAGGTTTTTATTTATATTTCCTTATATCATGATAAATGTTTATTATTCATGCTAGAATTGTATTAACCGGAAACTTAGTACATGTGTGAATACATAGACAAATAGAGTGTCCCCAGTATGCCTCTACTAGACTAGCTCGTTAATCAAAGATGGTTAAGTTTCCTAGCCATAGACATGTCTTGTCATTTGATGAACAGGATCACATCATTAGAGAATAATGTGATGGACAAGACCCATCCGTTAGCTTAGCCCTATGATCGTTTAGTTTATTGCTATTGCTTTGTTCATGACTTATACATGTTCATATGACTGAGATTATGCAACTCCCGAATATCGGAGGAACATCTAGTGTGCTATCAAACGTCACAGCGTAACTGGGTGATTATAAAGATGCTCAATAGGTGTCTCCGATGGTGTTTGTTGAGTTGGCATAGCTCGAGATTAGGATTTGTCACTCCGATTGTCGGAGAGGTATCTCTAGGCCCTCTCGGTAATGCACATCACTATAAGCCTTGCAAGCAATGTGACTAATGAGTTAGTTGTGGGATGATGCATTACGGAACGAGTAAATAGACCTGTAGGTAACGAGATTGAACTAGGTATGATGATACCAACGATCGAATCTCGAGAAAGTAACATACCAATGACAAAGGGAACAACGTATGTTGTTGTGCGGTTTGACCGATAAAGATCATCGTAGAATATGTAGGAGCCAATATGAGCATCCAGGTTCCGCTATTGGTTATTGACCGGAGATGTGTCTTGATCATGTCTACATAGTTCTCGAACCCGTAGGGTCCGCACGCTTAACGTTCGATGACGATTTGTATTATGAGTTTATGTGATTTGATGACCGAAGGTTGTTCAGAGACCCGGATGAGATCACGAATGTGATGGGGAGTCTCGAAATGGTCGAGACATAAAGATTAATATATTGGAAGGTGATATTCGGACACCGGAATGGTTCAGGTTGTTTGAGATAAAGTTTGAGTACAGGGATTACAGAACCCCGGAAGCTATTGGGCCTCCTGGGCCTTAGTGGAGAAGAGAGAGGGGCGGCCAGGAGGTGGCACGCGCCCCCTTGCCCCAATCCGAATTGGACAAGGGGAGGGGGCGGCGCCCCCTGTCGGTGTCAAAACCGACGGATCTCGGGTAGCAGGTCCCGAACTGTGCGTCTAAGGTTGATGGTAACAGGAGACGGGGGACACGATGTTTACCCAGGTCCAGGCCCTCTCTATGGAGGTAATACCCTTCTTCCTGCTTGATTGATCTTGATGAATATGAGTATTACAAGAGTTGGTCTACCTCGAGATCGTAACGGCTAGAACCCTAGAAGTCTAGCCTGTATGACTATGATTATTCTTTTTCTATGGACTAAACCCTCTGGTTTATACAGACACCGGAGGGGACTAGGGTTGTACAATGTCGGTTATAGAGAAGGGAATCTTCATATCCGGGTGCCAAGCTTGCCTTCCACGCCAAGGGGAGTCCCATCCGGACACGGGAGCGAGTCTTCTTTCTCGTATCTTCACGACCCAACAGTCCGGCCCATGCTACATAGTCCGGACGCCCGGGGACCCCCTAATCCAGGACTCCCTCAGTAGCCCCTGAACCAGGCTTCAATGACGAGGTGTCCGGCACGTTGGTTGTCTTAGGCATTGCAAGGCGGGTTCCTTCTCCAAATACTCCAAAATAGTCTTTGAACACAAGAACCGTGTCCGACTCTGCAAAACAAAATACCACACACCACCGCAGAGAGTATAATATTTCACGAGTCCAATCTGCCGACAACTTTTTGTAGCGTGACATCACGTCCCTACGTGGTTATTATTTTGAACGGTTTTTCGGCCTGTCGCTCCATGTTTCGAGATGCGGTTTTATCGGCACGTCTTGTCGAAGCAGAGATCGTGTCCCCTTATTGCAGGATTCTCATCAATGCGGGCGTGGGTAACCCAACCGTTCGGTTGGCATGATTCCTTAGGAGTAGGCAGGTTTTAAGGCTTAGGAGGAGGCGACTGATATTCATCGCTTTTATAAAGGGGCTAAGACCCGTCCTTCTCCTCTGCGCCAACCCTTTCCTTAACCTCTCCAACCTCGAGTTCCATCACCCAAGGTTCAATTTGATTGCTTTGAGCTTCCCAGTCATGTCCGGACCCAGCCTTCGAGGCTGGTGGGTGGCTTCCTCAGTCATAGAGGAGGATATTGCAAAACTCCGGGCGGCAAGATACCTGACCGCGGAAATCCCCCATAGGCTCCCTGCTCAAGGGCAGGTTATTCCTACTCCCAGATCTGCCGAGAGGGTCATATTCATCTCCCACTTCCTCCGGGGGCTAGGGTTCGCTCTCCATCCCTTCGTTCGAGGGATTATGTTCTATTACGGGCTAGATTTTCACGATCTAGCTCCGGACTCCTTTCTTCACGTTTCGGCATTCATCATCATGTGCGAGGCCTTCTTTCGCATTCCCCCACACTTCGGCTTGTGGCTCAAGACTTTTAATTTGAAGCCGAAGGTAGTCGACAGGAAACAAGCGGAGTGCGGTGGTGCTACAGTGAGCAAACTCACCAATACTCCTTGGCCAAAAGGCTCCTTCACAGAAACTTCCAACCTATGGCAGCGGGATTGGTTTTACATCACTGAACCCCATGGCACCAAGTGGGCAGCAACAATTGCGTTCCGATCTGGCCCTCCATTACGGCTTGCATCATGGATTAATAAGGAGTTGCACTGGGGATCAATCGATGAAGTGCAGACGCTGCAAAGCCGCATCCGGAGCATCATTGAAAAGAACACCGGCCTTATCGACATAATCCAAGTAATGCTAGTCCGCCGGGTCCTACCATGCCAGCGACGGCCTCTCCGCATGTGGGAGTTCAATCCGTAAGGCATGAACCCTTCAGCCCTTCTTCGGCACGACGCACAGAGGAATGTGGAAACTATTCTTCGGGACACGAAAACAGTGGCTGGTAACTACAGAGGACATCGGTCTTGACTGCAACCATCCGGATACCTCGGTAGGCACTCGACTCCCGAACACAGCTTAGTTAAATATCCCATAATAAGAAACTGAGAAAACCATCCAGGGTTGGATAAAGAAAGCGGAGTGAATTATGTGTTCGGCCCCTCTTCCCGAAGACTCAGCTAGTCCCGTGCTAACAAGGATGCTGGTCCCGGCACCATACCAGGTGCCGGTGAAAGAGGGCAATGAGGAGAGCAAGAAGGCCAAAGGTGGCCTCCATTCTGAAGGCACACCAGGCACTATGTCCGGGGAAGTTAGGGCTCCCTCTTCCGAAGACAAAAAATAAGGAGAAGCTGACATCCTTTCTCCCCATGGTAAGAAAAGGGCCACCTCCGAAGGTTGGGAGTTAAAGGCTCCTAAGCGAGGTAAGACGCCCCTGTCAGGAGGTTCGGGCTTGGAAGGCGATGTTGTCGCACAGTTCATCCATAAGGACAAGCCTTTAGCCGAATCATAAGTGAACAAAGGTGTTTTAAACATATCCCGTTCCTTTTCCTGTTACAAGGGTAACATCTAGAATATATGTTTTGAAGTCCGGCACATAGTCTTCCTCAACAATCCTCTTCCTCGGGGGATCTTCTTCCGGAGATGATGGAAAGTGAGATGCCTCCACAAGCTTCCTCGCCCAATAGGGCGGACGACTTTGAGGTGTCGTCCCGGAGGATTTCTCCCGATCAACAAAGGATAATGAAGACAACGCCCCAAGGGGAAACTTCGGCCGCCCAGGGTCCGAGGTGTGCGGTGACAAACAATAAAGGCCCCGGACTATCCGGTTTACAGCTCGAGACGACTCTAGGGTCGAGCAAACATATCCTTTCAAAGGGAGTCCATACTCCCACAGCTGCTTCCAGGAATCCGGAGACGCCGGATACACTGATGGACATGTTGCGATATTCGTCCATCTCAGAGGAACATCGTACCTTGATGGGTATGGTGGTTGAGAGGATTCTGTCCATGAAAAGCGGATTGAATGAAGCCTTCATGGGCCTGCTAAGAGGCTTCGGGGTACGTAATGTTATATTTTCGATTGTTCTCTATGCGCAAAATGCACCTGTGTATAGGTAGTAGCCCCTGAGACTCTGGTTGGCGTCCGAAGGGAGCCAATCAGAGGATCGAAAAAGATATGCCCAGGAAATAATGTAATTAATTGGAACACAGGTTGTTGCTTCCATGATGACTGCCCACGTTGCAGAGGTTGCAGGTTTGAAGCAAAAACTTGATGTGGCAGATGACGACATCACGCTTATTAACAGGCGGCTCGACGAGGCACAAGGTATGTCCGGGGGCGGTCAGTGTATGTATGTATAATAACATGAGCATGAAGCTAGAATTATAGATTGAGACATGCGTAACTGCAGAAAGTGCTGCCGCGGTGGAGTCCCTTCGGGCGGAACTTGCCCGAGCCAAGGAGCTAGCCCGGATGAGTAATGTGGCTGCCAAGAAGGCAGCTGATGAGTTAAAAGCCGAGCAGGCTGCTTGGTGCCAGTGCGAGGAGAGAATATCTACTATGGCGCGCGAGCTAAAGGAAGCCACTGTCCGGTGCGAATTCCTCGAGGGGGATAACAAAGCCAAAGTGGCCGATCTCGACAAGGCCTTACAAGAGGCGAGAGAAGCACGATCCGAGTCTAGAGCGGCTTGGGAGGAGATCCAACAAGCTGGGGAGATAGCATCTGGTAAGCCTTTCTTATTACAGACTAAATTCGGCGATCTGAAGTATGCCCCGCTAAATCAAATGTGGAGCTCTCCAGACGCATTCTTGGACTTGCCGAAGAGCACCTCCGATGCGGCGCAATTTTACCAAGCGCAAGAAGGGTATGCAACAGAGAAGCTTTTCTGGTCACAATTCAGCACGCCAAAGCGCCCGTTGTTGCTGAACGAACAGATGGCCCAGTGGGCCGAGCTCCACAAGATATCCGGTTCTGCCATGAAGGACATCATGGTCCGGCTGTGGCCGACTGAGCCAATTCCAAATAGTTATTTCAGTTTGGTGTAGTGACTTGTCGATGCGGTGCCGTGTATCGACGCTGTTAAGCAGTCAACGTGCATTGAAGGTGCATGGATGGCCTTTGCCCACGTCAAGACGTACTGGGCGAAGATGAAGGCCACCTATATTGCAGCGAAAAGTCCACCCAAGGGCAAGGACCATCACACGCCAGAGCATTATTTGGAGGATGTCTTAGAGGGTGCCCGTTTGATAGAGGGTCGGTGCTCGAAAGATATGATATTCGAGTGAAATGTATTGAAATTGTAAAAACAATGTTATGATATTTTAAGGCTATGCCTAAAATTTTTGGCTCCTCCTGTGCGGCCGTTTTTGTAAAATCTGAAAGTTTTCCAGTCGTCGGCTTCAGCCCCCTCACATAAAATACGGGGGTGTTTGGAAAAGCACTTGATCACTCTTGACCCAACGTCTTGGTCCATGAAGGAGGGGTCAATGCGGCGAACTAGGCATTCGGACTATAGGGCTTTAACACTTTCACTTAGCCATAGAAGTTTGACGGCGGGTCTACGATATAGCCCCTGGTATGCATGCGGTTATCCGAATACGGTGCGTTACATAGGTGACCAAAAGAACGGTCCTTTGTGTAATACGGAAGGAATCGCGAAAGATTCTGATAAGTCATCGAGTGGTTGACCAGCTCTCGCCGCATCATGACAGTCAGTTTTTGGCTTTCTCTACTGAGGTGTTCATCTGGATAAACCAGGACACAATCGCAGTAGTTCTCCCTTTACTACCCTAGCCGATAGAGCGGAATGTAAGGTAGTAAGCACAAGAGCCGGGCAACCCAACTATTGACCAAAGACATGATTCGGAGCTGGTGCATATAAGGCCAAACTCGTGACGCCGAAGTGCGCTATAAAGCTGTTCGGACTTGTCGGCAACTCATTTGTTCCCATATCGAGCCCCTGGCAATTTGTGCCGAGGTGCGTGTGTGAAACAACCAGAGAATCAGTTCTTTAGAAAAAGCGAATACTGAATACGGATTATGTTCACTGGAACCTGATTGATATGTCAATTGCCATCTTACAGATAATAATGCCACAACCCAGGCTATTTGACATGCTGGTGGTCGAAGGCTGAGGGAGAAGGCACTTTACAGGCTCGAAACAGAGAGTGCGGTCTACAAAATTATTTGGACCTCCTGTCGCACGTCTGCGCCGCCTTGCCTCGGTGAAAGGACTCCTTAATGGGAATAGCCTTTGGGTAAGTGTACGAAGTTGAACTCCGAAAGAGTCCATGAGACGACCCGTCTTTGAGCCACCTGTGATAAAAGATAAAAATTAGTTAGAAAAGAAAAGGAGGCTATGGGAGTGCTTGTCGGCCTGTCTGTATTGTGCCTCCGCCGATGACTAGGGTATTTTAAGTACATAATAATATATACGCGGTACAAACTTCGCGGGTATACGAGGCGAACGACGGAGGCCGAACTGCTAATCCAGCTCTGAAATTGATCGGTTCCATTTAATAGAGATCGGCGGCTTATTGGCCGACGAGATATGTGGCTTGATGAGGCCGCTTTGTACTTCGGCTGTAATAGCCGTAGTATGATCCTCTGTACGAAGAGAGTGTTCCATATTTCCATCTATTGTTATGACGCCACGTGGACCGGGCATCTTAAGCTTTGCACGGGCGTAGAGTGGGATCGCGTTAAAACGAGCAAAAGCGGTATGCCCCAGAAGTGCATGGTAGCTACTGCGGAACAGCGCAATATCAAAGGCCAAGCCTTCGCTTCAGAAGTTGTTCGGCGAACCGAAAACGACTTCCAATGAGATGGAGCATGTGCAGTGAGCTTCTACACCGGTTACTGCTCCCTTGAGGGTAGTTGTGGTGGGCTTGATTCTTGAAAGATCGATGCCCATTTTGCGGTCCATGTCTTGGTAGAGTAGATTAAGGCTACTGCCGCCGTCCATAAGGACTTTCATGAGATGGAACCCATCGATGATTGGATCGATGATCAGAGCTGCCGAACCCTTGGAACGGGTATGGCTAAATTTTGGGGGGACCGGCTCGATGGCGTATGCGTCCCGTAGTGCGCGTCTGTGCTCCCCTATAGGGGTGTGCGTCACGTATACCCTGTTTATAGTTTTCACTTCAGGGGGAAATTGCTTCTGAATCCCGGTATTTGGCTGGCGAGTCTCTTCGTCATCGCTGTCACTGGGCGGCCCCTTCCCCTTGTGTTCGGCATTAAGCTTGCCGGCTTGTTTGAAGACCTAGTAGCTTCTATTGTGTGAGTAGCTGGTTTATCGGGGGTGCCATGAATCTGGCAGGGCCGATCCAGTATCTTGTCTAAATTGGATGGTCCGTCTCTATTTGCCTTAAATGACTTTTCCCGTTGACCGGGTTTGGAGCCGCTGAATTCGGCGTTGACCGCCATGTCTTGCGTTCTTTCATTATTATTGCGACGCTTGTGTTTATTGCGTCGTGGCTTGCCGTTACCATCCCGGACTTCGGAAGTGCCCGGATCGCTGGCGCTGTTGCTTCTACGAGCGAGCCAGTTGTCTTCTCCCGCGCAAAAGCGGGTCATTAGAGCGGTAAGGGCTGCCATGGATTTTGGTTTTTCTTGACCGAGGCGGCGGGCGAGCCACTCATCCCGGACACTGTGTTTGAAGGCCGCGAGGGCTTTGGCGTCCGGACAATCGACAATTTGGTTCTTTTTAATTAAGAACCTAGTCCAGAGCTTCCTGGCTGACTCTCCTGGGGTTCTGGATGATGTGACTTAAGTCATCGTCATCTGGTGGCCGGACATATGTACCTTGGAAGTTATCACGAAAGGCGTCTTCCAGGTCTTCCCAGCTGCCAACGAAGTTCTCTGGAAGACTGTTTAGCCAGTGCCGTGCTGGTTCCTTTAGTTTTAGTGGGAGGTATTTGATGGCGTGGAGATCATCACCACGGGCCATGTGGATATGGAGAAGAAAATCTTCCATCCATATCGCGGGATCTGTTGTTCCATCATATGATTCGATATTCATGGGTTCAAACCCTTCTGGGAATTCATGCTCCATTACCTCGTCAGTGAAGCAAAGGGGGTGTCCGGCGCCTCTATATCGGGCCATGCTGCGATGTAGCTTGGATGGAGTCCATCTGCGGTTCTCAGACCGGGCGTGATTATGAATGTTGCGTCCGGCTAGGTAGCCGTTGTCGCGTGTAGGGGCACGCCTCCGTGAGCCATAAATCGATCTGTTCGGCCCTGATCTACTGTCCAAGTTCTGTTGCAGCTCATATGCATGTCCCCGAGCTGTTTTATCTCTGCCTTTACGGTAGGGTAGTGCGGGCTGGTGTTCGGCCTGAGTTGCCGCTTTGTCCCAGCCACGTGGTGGTCGGTCAGCCGCATTGCGCGATGATGGTACAGGCTCCAGCGCCTCGTCATCAAACTGAGGTAGCAATTGGCGCTTCGGGTAACTTTTGGTTGGGCGCTCGAGGCCGTATTCGTCGGCTGCCAAGACATTAGTCCACCTGTCATTGAGCAGATCCTGATCAGCTTGAAGCTGCTGCTGCCTCTTTTTCAGGATCCTTGCAGTGGCGATTAGCCGGCGCTTAAAGCGCTCCTGCTCGAGAGGTTCCTCAGGTACAATGAAGTCTTCATTACCGAGGCTCACCTCATCCTCGGAGAGTGGTAGATAATTGATGTCCTCCGAGTCTTCGTTTATGGCCTGTTCATCAGGGCTAACTAGCCCATCTTCCCGATCGTCCTGTTTGGCAGTTTCCTCGTCGGGGGCTTCTCTACCTTCGGCACCGGCCGAGTGTTATCTTCTCATGTGCCGGTATTGCTGTTTTTTCCACGACGTGATTTAGAGCGGCGCTGCTGTCGGGCGTTTTAGCTGTCTTAGGAGATTTATCCTTGACTGGATCCTTCTCGTTGTCGCCATTGTACTCTTTAGGTGTATCCACCATGTACACGTCGTACGAAGAAGTGACCGTCCATCGCCCGACAAACGACGGGTTTTGGCCCTGCCCCTCTTCGGCATCTCGTCCATACCGTCGATGTCTTCGCAGCCGTAATCGAGCATGTCGGTTAAGTCTTCGACAGTGGCTATGAAGTGGGCGGTGGGTGGGTGCTACGTCTTGAGCTCGCGTTGGTTTTCCCCGAAGAGGAGAGGATGATGCAGCAGAGTAGCGTAAGTATTGCCCTCAGTTTTTGAGAACCAAGGTATCAATCCAGTAGGAGGCCACGCGCGAGTCCCTCGTACCTACACAAAACAAATAGCTCCTCGCAACCAACGCGAATAGGGGTTGTCAATCCCTTCAGGGTCACTTACGAGAGTGAGATCAGATAGAGATGATAGATAATATTTTTGGTATTTTTGGTATAAAGATGCAAAGTAAAATAAAAGGCAAAGTAAAGAGCAAAGCAATAATAAAGCATAGGAAGATTAATATGATGAAAATAGACCCGGGGGCCATAGATTTCACTAGTGGCTTCTCTCAAGAGCATAGGTATTTTACGGTGGGTGAACGAATTACTGTTGAGCAATTGACGGAATTGAGCATAGTTATGAGAGTATCTAGGTATGATCATGTATATAGGCATCACGTCCGAGACAAGTAGACCGACTCCTGCCTGCATCTACTACTATTACTCCACTCATCGACCGCTATCCAAAGCATGCATCTAGAGTATTAAGTTAATGAAAATAGAGTAATGCCTTAAGCAAGATGACATGATGTAGAGGAATAAATTCATGCAATATGATAAATACCCCATCTTGTTATCCTCGATGGCAACAATACAATCGTGCCTTGCTGCCCCTCATCCTTTGGGAAAGGACACCGCAAGATTGAACCCAAAGCTAAACACTTCTCCCATTGCAAGAACTACCAATCTAGTTGGCCAAACCAAGCGGATAATTGAAGAGACTTGTAAAGATAACTCAATCATACATAAAAGAATTCAGAAAAGATTCAAATATTGCTCATAGATAACCTTGATCATAAACCCACAATTCGTCGGTCTCAACAAACACACCGCAAAAATAAGATTACATCGAATAGATCTCCACGAGAGAGGGGAGAACATTGTATTGAGATACAAAAAGAGAGAAGAAGCCATCTAGCTACTAACTATGGACCCGAAGGTCCGAGGTAAACTACTCACAGTTCATCGGAGAAGCTATGATGTTGATGTAGAAGCCCTCCATGGTGGAATCCCCTTCCGGAGGAGCTCCGGAATAGGCCCCAAGATGGGATCTCGTGGATACAGAAAGTTGCGGCGGTGGAATTAGGTTTTTGGCTCCGTATCTGATCTGACGGGGGTACATAGGTATATATAGGACGAAGAGGTACGTCGGTGGAGCCTCGAGGGGCCCACGAGGTAGGGGGGCGCTCCCTCCACCCTCGTGGCCGCCTCGGAGCTTTCTTGACGGAGGGTCCAAGTCTCCTGGGTCTTATCCGATGAGAAAATCACGTTCCCGAAGATTTCATTCCGTTTGGACTCCGTTTGATATTCCGTTTCTTCGAAACACGGAAATAGGCAAAAAAAAAACAGCAATTCTGGGCTGGGCCTCTAGTTAATAGGTTAGTCCCAAAAGTAATATAAAAGTGGAAAATAAAGCCCAATATAGTCCAAAACATTAGATAATATAGCATGGAGCAATCAAAAATTATAGATACGTTGGAGACGTATCAGGCATCCCCAAGCTTAATTCCTGCTCGTTCTCGAGTAGGTAAATGATAAAAAGAGAATTTTTAATGCGGAGTGCTACTTGGCATAATTTCAATGTAATTCTTCTTAATTATGGTATGAATATTCAAATACAAAAGATTCAAGACAAAAGTTCATATTGACATAAAAATAATAATACTTCAAGCATACTAACAAAGCAATTATGTCTTCTCAAAATAACATGGCCAAAGAAAGTTATCCCTACAAAATCATATAGTCTGGCTATGCTCTATCTTCACCACACAAAGTATTTAAATCATGCACAACCCCGATGACAAGCCAAGCAATTGTTTCATACTTTTGACATTTTCAAAACTTTTTCAATCTTCACGCAATACATGAGCGTGAGCCATGGATATAGCACTATATGTGGAATAGAATGGTGGTTGTGGAGAAGACAAAAAGAGGGAAGATAGTCTCACATCAACTAGGCGTATCAACGGGCTATGGAGATGCCCATCAATGGATATCAATGTGAGTGAGTAGGGATTGCCATGCAACGGATGCACTAGAGCTATAAGTATATGAAAGCTCAACAAAATAAACTAAGTGGGTGTGCATCCAACTTACTTGCTCATGAAGACCTAGGGCAATTTGAGGAAGCCCATCATTAGAATATACAAGCCAAGTTCTATAATGAAAAATTCCCACTAGTATATGAAAGTGACAAAACGAGAGACTCTCTATCATGAAGATCATGGTGCTACTTTTAAGCGCAAGTGTGGTAAAAGGATAGTAACATTGTCCCTTCTCTCTCTTTCTCTCATTTTTTTTGTTGGGCCTGTTCTCTTTTTTTATGGCCTCTTTTTTTTTTATTTTTCGTCTGGAGTCTCATCTCGACTTATGGGGGAATCATAGTCTCCATCATCCTTTCCTCACTTGGGACAATGCTCTAAAAATGATGATCATCACACTTTTATTTACTTACAACTCAACAATTACAACTCGATACTTAGAACAAAATATGACTCTATAGGTGTGCCTCCGGTGGTGTACCGGGATATGCAATGATTCATAAGTGACATGTATGAAAGAATTATGAACGGTGGCTTTGCCACAAATACGATGTCAACTAAATGATCATGCTAAGCAATATGACAATGATGGAGCGTGTCATAATAAACGGAACGGTGGAAAGTTGCATGGCAATATATCTCGGAATGGCTATGGAAATGCCATGATAGTTAGGTATGGTAGCTGTTTTGAGGAAGGTATATGGAGGGTGTATGATACCGGCGAAAAGTGCGCGGTATTAGAAAGGCTAGCAATGGTGGAAGGGTGAGAAAAGTGCGTATAATCCATGGACTCAACATTAGTCATAAAGAACTCATATACTTATTGCAAAAATCTATAAGTTATCAAAGCAAAGTATTACGTGCATGCTCCTAGGGGGATAGATTGGTAGGAAAAGACCATCGCTCGTCCCCGACCACCACTCATAAGGAAGACAATCAATAAATAAATCATGCTCCGACTTCATCACATAACGGTTCACCATACGTGCATGCTACGTGAATCACAAACTTTAACACAAGTATTCCTCAAATTCACAACTACTCAACTAGCATGACTCTAATATTATCACCTCCATATCTCAAAACAATTATCAAGCATCAAACTTTTCTTAGTATTCAACGCACTCAAAAGAAAGTTTTACAAATCTTGAATACCAAGCATATTATTATTAAGCAAATTATCATGCTATTTAAGACTCTCAAAATAATCTAAGTGAAGCATGAGAGATCAATAGTTTCTTTAAAACAAATCCACCACCGTGCTCTAAAAGATATAAGTGAAGTACTAGAGCAAAAACTATCAAGCTCAAAAGATATAAGTGAAGCACATAGAGCAAAACTATCAAGCTCAAAAGATATAAGTGAAGCACATAGAGTATTCTAACAAATTCCAATTCATGTATGGCTCTCTCAAAAGGTGTGTACAGCAAGGATGATTGGGGTAAACTAACAAGCAAATACGCAAATAATACAAGACGCTCCAAGAAAAACACATATCATGTGGTGAATAAAAATATAGCTCCAAGTAAAGTTACCGATGGAAGTGGACGAAAGAGGGGATGCCTCCCGGGGCATCCCCAAGCTTTGACTTTTTGGTGTCCTTGGATTATCTTGGGGGTTCCATGGGCATCCCCAAGCTTAGTCTCTTGCCACTCCTTTTTCCATAATCCATCAAAAAAATTCACCCAAAACTTGAAAACTTCACAACACAAAACTCAACAGAAATCTCGTGAGCTCCGTTAGCGAAAGAAAACAAAAGACCTCTTCAAGGTACTGTAATGAACTCATTATTAATTTATATTGGTGTTAAACCTACTGTATTCCAACTTCCCTATGGATCATAAACTATTTTACTAGCCATAGATTCATCAAAATAAGCAAACAACACACGAAAAACAGAATCTGTCAAAAACAGAACAGTCTGTAGTAATCTGTAACTAACGCAAACTTCTGGAACTCCAAAAATTCAGCCAAAATAGGAAGACCTATAAAATTTGTTTATTGACCATAAGCAATTAGAATCACTATTTTATCAGGTTCTGGTGATTTTTAACAATTTGTTTAGTGAACCGAAAGTTTCTGGAAATTACAGCAAGATCAAATAACTATTATCCAAGAAGATCCTATAGGTTTAACTTGCCACAAACACTAATTAAAACATAAAACCACATCCAAACAGAAGGTAGATGGATTATTTATTCCTAAACAGAAACAAAAACAAAAAACTAAAAATAAAATTGGGTTGCCTCCCAACAAGCGCTATCGTTTAACGCCCCTAGCTAGGCATAAAAGCAAGGATAGATCTAGGTATTGCCATCTTTGGTAGGCAATCCATAAGTGGCTCTCATAATAGATTCATATGGTAATTTTATTTTATTTCCAGGGAATTGTTCCATGCCTTTCTTTAATGGAAATTGGAATCTAATATTCCCTTCCTTCACATCAATAATTCCACCAATCGTTCTAAGGAAAGGTCTACCAAGAATAATAGGACATGAAGGATTGCAACCTATATCAAGAACGATAAAGTCTACGGGCACATAATTCCTATTTGCAACAATAAGAACATCATTAATTCTTGCCATAGGTTTCTTAATAGTGGAATCCGCAAGGTGCAAGTTTAGAGAGCAGTCATCAAAATCACGGAAATCTAGCAAATCACACAAAGTTTTGGGAATAGTGGAAACACTAGCACCCAAATCACATAAAGCATAGAATTCATGATCCTTAATCTTAATTTTAATAAATGGTTCCCACTCATCATAAAGCTTTCTAGGGATGGAGACTTCCAACTCAAGTTTTTCCTCATAAGATTGCATCAAGGCATCAACGATATGTTTAGTAAACGCTTAATTTTGACTATAAGCATGCGGAGAATTTAGCACGGATTGTAACAAGGAAATACAATCAATTAAAGAGCAACTTTCATAATTAAATTCCTTGAAATCCAAAATAGTGGGTTTAGCAACATCTAAGGTTTTACTTTCTTCAATCCCACTTTTATAAAGTTTAGCATCATACTCTAAAAGCTTCGAATTTTTAGAACGCCTTCTAGGTAAAGGTGACTCATATTCAATCTCATAATTATCAAGATTCATATTAAAAAACAAAGATTTAATGGGAGACACATCAATAACTTTTAGATCTTCATCTTGATTTTCATGGGAATTAGAAGAACACGCTTTAATAAAGACATCTTTCATAGCACGCATCCTAGCGGTTCTTTCCTTGCACTCATCAATGGAAGTTCTCATGGATTTGAGAGACTCATTGATATCATGCTTAGGAGGAATAGATCTAAGCTTTAAATAATCAACATCAAGAGAAATTCTACCAACGTTCCTAGCCAATTCATCAACTTTAAGTAATTTCTCTTCAAGCAAAGCATTAAAATTCTTTTGTGAATTCATAAACTCTTTAACACTATTCTAAAATTCAGAGGGCATCTTAATAAAATTTCCATAAGAGTTTTTGTAGGAATTTCCATAATTATTAGAAGGATTACTAGGATAAGGCCTAGGATTAAAATTCCCTCTATATGCGTTGTTACCAAAGTTATTCCTACCAACAAAATTCACATCCATAGATTCATTATTATTCTCAATCAAAGTAGACAAAGGCATATCATTAGGATCAGAAGAAACACTGTTAGTAGCAAATAATTTCATAAGTTCATCCATCTTTCCACTCAAAACATTGATTTCTTCTATCGCATGCACTTTTTTATTAGTAGATCTTTCAGTGTGCCATTGAGAATAATTAACCATAATATTATCTAGGAGTTTAGTAGCATCTCCTAAAGTGATTTCCATAAAAGTGCCTCCCGCGGCCGAATCTAAAAGATTTATAGAAGCAAAGTTCAATCCGGCATAATTTTTTTGTATAATCATCCACAAATTTAAACCATGAGTAGGGCAATTACGTATCATTAATTTCATTCTCTCCCAAGCTTGTGCAACATGTTCATGATCAAGTTGCTTAAAATTCATAATATCATTTCTAAGAGAGATGATCTTAGCGGGAGGAAAATACTTAGAGATAAAAGCATCTTTGCACTTGTTCCAAGAATCAATACTATTTTTACGCAAAGACGAAAACCAAGCTTTAGCACGATCTCTAAGCGAAAAAGGAAATAGCTTCAATTTAACAACATCATTGTCAACATATTTCTTCTTTTGCATATCACACAAATCCACGAAGCTATTAAGATGAGTAGCGGCATCTTCACTAGGAAGGCCGGCGAATTGATCTTTCATAACGAGATTCAACAAAGCAGTATTGATTTCACACGATTCAGTATTGGCAAGAGGAGCAATCGGAGTGCTAAGGAAATCATTATTGTTGGTATTGGTAAAGTCACACAATTTGGTATTATCTTGAGCCATAGTGACAAGCAATCCAACACACAAGCAAACAGGAAAAAGGCAAGTGGAAAGGAGAGGAGGAGATTGAGAAAGAGAGGGCGAATAAAATGGCAAGGGTGAAGTGGGGGAGAGGAAAACGACAGGCAAATGGCAAACAATGTAATGCGAGAGATAAGGGTGTCGGTGTCAAAACCGGCGGGTCTCGGGTAGGGGGTCCCGAACTGTGCGTCTAGGCGGATGGTAACAGGAGACAAGGGACACGATGTTTTTACCCAGGTTCGGGCCCTCTCGATGGAGGTAAAACCCTACTCCTGCTTGATTAATATTGATGATATGGGTAGTACAAGAGTAGATCTACCATGAGATCAGAGAGGCTAAACCCTAGAAGCTAGCCTATGGTATGATTGTTGTTCGTCCTACGGACTAAAACCCTCTGGTTTATATAGGCACCGAATAGGGTTAGGGTTACACAGAGTCGGTTAAAATGGTAGGAAATCTACATATCCGTATCACCAAGCTTGCCTTCCACGCCAAGGAAAGTCCCATCCGGACACGGGACGAAGTCTTCAATCTTGTATCTTCATAGTCCAGGAGTCCGGCCAAAGGCTATAGTCTGGCTATCCGGACACCCCCTAATCCAGGACTCCCTCAGTAGCCCCTGAACCAGGCTTCAATGACGACGATTCCGGCGCGCATATTGTCTTCGACATTGCAAGGCGGGTTCCTCCTCCGAATACTTCATAGAATATTTTGAACACAAGGGTAGTGTCCGGCTCTGCAAAATAAGTTCTACATACCACCGTAGAGAGAATAATATTTACACAAGTTCAATCTGCTGACGTATTCCGCAGCGTGACATCACACCACAGCCAAGCCTTTATTCGAATCATTTTACTGTCCCACCTCAGCGCGTTTAGCGAGGCGGTTTCCTTGGCACGTCTTGTCAAAGCAGAGATCGTGTCCCCTTATTCCGGGATTCTCATCAATACGGGCATGGGTAACCCAATCGTGCCCGTTGGCACGTCTCCTCTATCGAAGGCGAGTCCCGAACGGTCACGGGGAGGGCTCCTGGTATTCAACCTCTTTATAAAGAGACCAAGGCCCCGCTCTTTTTCCTCAATCTCAATCGAATCCGCCCCTCGCTTCGAGTCCCAACACCCAAAGCTCCAGATTCAGGTGCTTCGGACCTTCGATGATGTCCGGCTCCGACCTTCAAGGCCGGTGGATGCCTTCCTCTGTCACGGAAGAAGACGTCCTAAAGCTAAGAGATGCCAAGTATCTAACCGGCGAAATCTCGCATAGGCTGCCTGCCCAAGGGCGGGTTATTCCTTCTCCCCAGCCCGATGAAAGCGTGGTGTTCACGTCTCACTTCCTTCGGGGGCTAATTTTCCCGACGGACCCCTTCGTGAGGGGGCTCATGTTTTATTACGGGCTGGAATTTCACGACTTGGTTCTGGAGTCCATCCTCCACATCTCGTCGTTCATGGTCGTATGCGAATCCTTCCTCCGCATTACCCCACACTTCGGATTGTGGCTCAAAACCTTCAAGGTGGAGCCGAAGATGATAAAGGGGCAACAAGCAGAGTGCGGAGGGGCTGTTATAAGCAAGAATGCTGACGCTCCATGGCCCGAGGGCTCTTTTCAAGAGGAGCTCAGTCTATGGAAACAAGAGTGGTTTTGTATCACAGCTCCCAGGGGCACCAAATGGGTGGCGCCACCTGCCTTTCGCTCGGGTCCTCCACCGCGGCTGGCGTCATGGGTCAATAAAGGGCTTGACTGGGGGCTGTCCAAGGACGTGCCCTTGTTGCAGGGCTGTATTCGAGACCTCCTAGAGAGAGAGATCAATCTGGTCGTAGTAGCGCAGGTCATGCTGATTCGTCGCATCCTTCCCTACAAAACGTCGCCCCCTTCGCCTGTGGGAGTTCAATCCGGAGGGACCACGAGCTCTTCAACATTTTATGGGCGCAACGCCCGTGGAGATGTACAAACTGTTCTTCGGATCACAAGCAATGTGTCCGGACTTGACCGAGGACGCAGGTCTGAGCTGCAATCGCCCGGATGCTCAAGTAAGTAGTCTCCTACCCGGACACGCTATTCGTATATTTATCATAAACTTGCCCTTAAAAGAGTTGTCCCTTAAACAGGAGTGGATAGCGAAAGCAAAACTGATCAGGTGTCCGGCCCCCTCCCTGAGACCACGCCGGATCCGTGTTAACCAAGATGCTGGAGGTTGCGCCTTTAGAAGAAGGCGAAGGGGAACAAGGAAGCTACTGCCTCCATGAAGGAGGTTATCAAGAAAGGAGGATCGAGAATCCCTCCATCCAAGGGGAGAAGTGGACCGCCTCAAGATCCGGAGACCAAGGCCTCAAAGCTGGAAGAAATCTTCGCCAGAGGGTCTCTGCGCGGAAGATGCCCCGCCGCATTATTTCCCCATGGAGATCATCCCTCCAGCGAGCCGTAAGTAGAGAGGGAGTTTATAAAATAAAAGACATCCTGTTTTATTTCGAAGATGACCGAAATTTTACCTTGTAGTTCGGATCTCAGCCCTTCTCAGCAGAGCTCGTCGTCAGGGGATCTTCGTCCGGAGATGATGGAGAGCGGAACGCCTCCCCCTGCCGTACCGCCTAGCGAGGTGGACGATCTTGAGGTGTCATCGCGGAGGGTTTCCCCGAATCCGGCAGGGGTGGAGTGCGGTCGTAGGGCCCCCGGAGCCCTCCGTGTCCGGCCTTCAAAAGGCCATCGACAGTCCGCACCTCCGGTGCACGATCGGAGGAGTTGAAGGATCTGCTCGGGCGAGTGTCTATCTCAGAGGATCACCGTGCATTGATGGGTACGGTGATTGAAAAAATTTCGTCCGCAGAAAGCGGGTTGTACGAGGCCGCCTGGAGTTTACTGACGGGTTTGGAGGTACGTGCAAAGGTGTACCTTTTGACGGTTCCGCATATATAAGATGCGCCCTGTGTAGATAGTAGCCCCTGAGACTCGGTGCGTTGTCAAAAATGACAGCGTGCCGAGGATCATAATCCCAGATATAATATGTCGCCCTTCCTATGTAGGTGGCGGGGCGTCCGGTGGCTAGCCGGACTGATGAATTTGCCGAACTAAAGCGGCAACTTGACGTGGCGGATGCCGACATCGTGCTTGTTAATAAGCGGCTTGACGAGTCACAAGGTATGCGATTTCTCCGCGGACACCCGGTAAGGGAGCTTGATGCCCGTGCCTTATAACATGTATGCTTGATGCAGATGGTGCCGCTGCCATGGAGAACCTTCGGGCGAGCTTGCCCGAGCCAAGGAGCAGGCCAGAAAAAGTGATGCGGCAGCCTTAAAGGCGGCCGAAGAGCTAAAAGCCGAACAGGCTGCTCACTGCGAAGCAAGAAGGAAATGGCCGAGATGGCCGTGAAGTTGAAGAATGCTACCGACCGCTGCGAGCTTCTTGAAAAAGAAGGTCGAGAGGAGCAAGAGGACCTGAAGAAGGCCACCACCGAGGCCAAGGATGTTCGCTCTGCGATGAGAGCTATGACGGAGGAGCTACGTCAGGCCGGAGATATCGCGGCTGGAAAGCCCTTTCTGCTACGGAGGAAGTTCACGGATCCTAAATATGCTCAGTTGGACCGGCTGTGGAGTAGTGAGGATGCTTATCTGGACTTGGCGGCGAGTCAAAGATGGACGCGCCGAACACTTCGGAGATCAAAAGGATCACGAGATGGAAGAGCTTTTTGGTCGCAATTCAGATTCCGTAGTCAGGCGTCCACTTCCATTAACGATCGTTTGGCGAATAGGCGGAGCTGAATAGGTTGTCCCGACTTGCCATGAAGAATGTCGTGACTCATTTGTGGCCGAAAAGGCCCGAGCCGAAGAGTTATTTTGGCTTGGTGCAGCAGTTCCTTGGTGCGGTGCCGCATATCAAAGCAACGAGGCGGTCAGCATGCATAGAGGGTGCACGGATGGCTCTTGCCCGTGTCAAGACATACTGGGTGGAGATGAAGGCCACCGATGTTGCATCCCAAGATTCGGACGGAAGCCGAGTACCTGTCGAGCACTATTTTCAGGAAGTTCTTCAGGGCGCTCGTTTAATAGAGACGCAGTGCTCGAAGGATATTATGTTCGAATAACATGTATTATTGTGAAACAATGTTTCGATGGAATATAAAAGATTTTTATACTTGTGCCTTCAAGAATTAAAATACCTCATGTGCAGCCGTTAATGTATATGTGTATATAACCTGAAAGATGGCAGCCTTTGGCTTCAGCCCCCACACATATAATGCGGGCGTGTTTGCAGAAAGCGCCTTTTCACACTTGATCCAACGTCTTGGTCCTACAAAGGAGGTGATAGCGCAGCAAACTAGGCAACCAGACTATAATGCTTTATCACTTTCACTTAGCCATAGGAGTTCGACAGTGGGGCTACTATATAGCCCCTAGGGGCACCACGCTCACCCAAATTCGGGGCGCGTATGTGCCTGGCCGGGAAACGGCCCTTCGTCAATGCGGAGGAATTCTAAAGATTCCAGTGGGTCATCGAGTGGTTGACCAGTCTCACGCTATATCATGACGATCGGTTTTGGCTTTCTCTCGAGGTGCTCTTTGGCGAACCGGGCACAATCACAAGAGTTCTCCGGTGCCGCATTAGCCGATAGAGCGGGCGTAAGGCAGCAAAACACAGGAGCCGGGCAAACCCAACATTTGACCAAAGACATGATTCGAGCTGATGCATATAAGGCCTAACTCGAGATGCGAACACTTCCTAAGGTATTCGGTCTTTATGAAAATGGGCGAACAATCGCCTTGGTAGTAAGCCCCGGTGTCCGTGTGCGCGAAATTCGACGTGGCCTATGCCAAAACGCCAGCCTCCTCCTTGGTTATATCAAGAAACCGGGGATGTGTATCAACAAGAGACAGTAAAAAGGTTTACGAGGTCTTAATCTGAAAAGAATCATCATAACGGGTCCTCGCTGCACGTCTGCGCTGTGTCTCCGTTGTGCCGTATCACGGACGGCTGTAGTACGGTGTTCATCTGTAAAGAGAGGAACTTAGTTGAAAAAGTTAGATGCGAAAATGTATGTTATATTAAATAAACGAAGTACAATTCAAAAAATGAATAAAATTGAGCTTTATTGTCTCTTGTTGTGCATCTTGAGCCCCTTATGCGGGGTATCGTCTAGTAAGCCCTTGTATGTTTACGCCGGACTCGTCCAGCCGTGTCCGGGTCAGACGACCTGTCTAAGTGCTTTTATTGGTGAAGCCGGTTTATTGTGTGGCTGTCAAGGCAACCGCATGATTTTTCGGACTCGAGGAACCTCGATGTTTCCTTTAACGAGATAATGTCGCGTGGACCGGGCATTTTAAGTGTAAGAGATGCATAATGCGGTATTGCGTTAAAGCGGCGAAAGCTTCGCTTCCCAATAGTGCTTGATAGCTACTTGTAAATGGGGCGAGGTGGAAGGTTAACTTTTATGGCGGAAGTTGTCGGGTGAGCGAACACAACTTCTAGCGATGAGAGCCCGTACAATGGGCATATGGGCTGGCATTACCCCTTGAAAGGAAGTGTTGCTATGGCGAAATTTGGTTGGGTCTATCCCCATTTTGCGGATTGTGTCCTGATATAGTAGGTTTAGATCACTGCCGCCGTCCATTAGGACTTGTGAAAATTGGAATCTGCCAATTATCGGATCTAATATCAAGGCAGTCCAACCTGCATTCCGTATACTTCTAGAGTAATCCCGATGGTCGAAGGTGATTGGTTTTAACAACCAGTGGCGGGAATCCTCCGGGATAAGCCGTATGGCGCGTACCTCTATGGGTGCCGCTCTATTTTTCCCTTTTGTCACGTGAAGTGAGTTTACTGTTTTGATTTCTTGTGGGAATTTTTTTTTTCTGTTGCTCTGCTTTTGGGGTTCGTCATCGTCCTCGCTTGGTGTGTCGAGCCCCTTGTGTTCGGCGTTGAGTTTGCCGGACTGCTTGAAGACTCAACAATCTCTGTGGGTATGGTTTGCAGGCTTCCCGGTGGCATATCTTGTCCAAGATTTTGTTTAAGTTGGATAGCTCGTCCCTGTTATCCTTAAGGGGCAGCTTTCTATAATTCTGCCGAGAGCTTTTGAATCCGGTGTTGACTGCCGTGCTCTTCGGTCTGTTTCCCTTGGTCCGATGCTGGTCCTTGCTGCGTCGTGGTTTCCCGTTTCCATCCCTGACTTCAGATGTACTTGGGTCGCTGGTGCTGCATCTTGCCAGCCAGCTATCCTCTCATGCGCAAAAGCGGGTCATGAGGCTTGTTAATGCGGCCATTGTTCTTGGCTTTTCTTGGCCGAGGTGTCTGGCGAGCCATTCGTCTCGGACGTTGTGTTTGAAAGCTGCTAAGGCTTCGGCGTCCGGACAGTCGACTATTTGGTTCTTTTAAGTAAGGAATCTGTTCCAAAATTTCCGGGCTGACTCTCCGGGTTGTTGAGTTATGTGACTTAAATCGTCGGCATCCGGAGGTCGGACATAGGTCCCTTGAAAGTTTGCCCGAAAAGCATCCTCGAGCTCCTCCCAACTTCCAATGGTGTTTTCGGGAAGGGTTTTAAGCCAATGCCGGGCTGGCCCTTTGAGCTTGAGGGGTAAGTATTTTATGGCGTGGAGATCATCTCCTCTAGCCATGTGTATGTGGAGGATGTAATCCTCAATCCAGACTCCAGTGTCTGTTGTTCCGTCGTATGCCTCTATGTTTACGGGCTTGAATCCCGCTGGAAATTCATAATCCAGCACCTCATTGGTGAAACATAGGGGGTGTGCGGCACCCCTATATTTAGGTGTACCATGATGTTTGGATACTTGATGTGTTGCATTGCTTACTAGAGCTTGATTTCTTGGCCCGTAGATAGATCTAACCGGGCCATCTTTTTGATGCGAATCCCTATGCGGATCGCGTGTCGGCTTGTGTGTGGTGTCATTTGCCGCTCTCTGTTTGCCATGGGGTCGTCCATCCGACCGGGTGGCCTCTTTGTTTTTTGATTGGGGGGGCTCTACGGCCTCCTCATCAAATTCAGGCAGTAGTTTTCGCTTTGGGTAGCTCTTCGTTCGGCGACTGTCACCGTATTTGTCTGCGGTGTTGAGTACTTTGCTCCATCTGATTCTGAGTGCATCTTCCGCTATTTTGAGCTTCCGCTTCTGCTTTTTCAGGCTACGTGCAGTGGCGACGAGCCTTTTGTGGAGGTTCTTCTGCTCCAGCAACTTGTCCGGCGTGAGATCGTCCGGACTGTTATCTTCGCTGGCGACGGGTTGTTTATCCAGATTGTCCTGTTCGGACGGTTGCTCAATAGCATGTTCGTCGTCCACCGGTCTTTGTCGAGGCGGGACTTTGAGCGGCGCTTACGTTGCCGTTTTGACTGCTTTTCGAGGGAATGATCCTTCGTAGCGTCCCGTTGTTCCTCATCGTCGCTTTCTTTAGGTGTGTCCACCATGTATACATCGTGAGATGAGGTGGTTCTCAAGTGCCCTATAGGTGTTGGTTCATGTTCCTCCCCTACATCGTCGTCCATACCGTAGATGTCTTCGGAGTCGAAGTCAATCATGTCGGTTAAATCATCCACAGTGGCTACGAAGTGGGTGGTGGGTGGGCTTTGAATTTCTTCGTCGTCCGCATCCAAACCTTCCTGACCATAATCCGGCCAGGGCTCTCCAAATAAAGAGAGAGACTTTAGTGAATTCAGGATGTCGCCAAAGGGCGAGTGCTGAAAGATGTCCGCGTCAGTGAATTCCATGATCAACGCCCAATCGGATTCGATTGGCGGGGGCGCGGAAGGCTCGGAGTCCGGCGAGGAGTCCGACACCTTGGAGTCACGAGCTTCGCAAAGGACGGGGTAGGTGTATGGCTCAATCGCCGTAGAGATCACAGCCCCCGAGGCGGTGTCCAGCCACCTGTCCTTGATCGGCGCAGTCGGCTCTGAGCTAAAGGTCGGAGCGGACACTGGTGCGGCCTCCAGGACACTGTTCGGTGGCTGAGCTAGATCATGCCCCTCGTGACAGTGCGGCGCGCTTGGCTGTGGCTCGAACCTGTCGAAGATCAAGTCTCCGCGGACGTCAGCCGTGTAGTTCAAACTTCCAAATCTGACCTGGTGGCCAGGGGCGTAGCTTTCAATCTGCTCCAGATGGCCAAGCGAATTGGCCCGCAGTGCAAAGCCGCCGAATACGAAGATCTGTCCGGGGAGAAAAGTCTCACCCTGGAGCGTCGTTGTTGATGATCGTAGGAGCCATCGGGCCTAAGGATGACGGTACAGAGGAACTCTCAATGAAAGCTCCAATGTCGGTGTCAAAACCGGCGGATCTCGGGTAGGGGGTCCAGAACTGTGCGTCTAGGAGGATGGTAACAGGAGACAAGGGACACAATGTTTTTAGCCAGGTTCGAGCCGTCTCGATGGAGGTAAAACCCTACTCCTGCTTGATTAATATTGATGATATGGGTAGTATAAGAGTAGATCTACCACGAGATCAGAGAGGCTAAACCCTAGAAGCTAGCCTATGGTACGATTGTTGTTCGTCCTACGGACTAAAATCCTCCGGTTTATATAGGCACCGAATAAGGTTAGGGTTACACAAAGTCGGTTACAATGGTAGGAAATCTACATATCCGTATCGCCAAGTTTGCCTTCCACGCCAAGGAAAGTCCCATCCGGACACGGGACGAAGTCTTCAATCTTGTATCTTCATAGTCCAGGAGTCCGGCCAAAGGCTATAGTCCGGCTATCCGGGCACCCCCTAATCCAGGACTCCCTTAGGGATTGTGCTGGGTACTTGGTATGTTGACTTGTGCGTAAACTCCCCGGCAACGGCGCCAGAAATCCTTCTTGCTACGTCTTGAGCTTGCGTTGGTTTTCCCCGAAGAGGAGAGGATGATGCAGCAGAGTAGCGTAAGTATTTCCCTCAGTTTTGAGAACCAAGGTATCAATCCAAGAGGAGGCCACGCATGAGTCCCTCGTACCTACACAAAACAAATAGCTCCTCGCAACCAACGTGAATAGGGGTTGTCAATCCCTTCACGGTCACTTACGAGAGTGAGATCAGATAGAGATGATAGATAATATTTTTGGTATTTTGGTATAAAGATGCAAAGTAAAATAAAAGGCAAAGTAAAGAGCAAAGCAATAATAAAGCGTAGGAAGATTAATATGATGAAAATAGACTCGGGAGCCATAGATTTCACTAGTGGCTTCTCTCAAGAGCATAGGTATCTTACGGTGGGTGAACGGATTATTGTTGAGCAATTGACAGAATTGAGCATAGTTATGAGAGTATCTAGGTATGATCATGTATATAGGCATCACGTCCGAGACAAGTAGACCGACTCCTGCCTTCATCTACTACTATTACTCCACTCATCGACCGCTATCCAGCATGCATCTAGAGTATTAAGTTAATGAAAACAGAGTAACACCTTAAGCAAGATGACATGATGTAGAGGAATCAATTCATGCAATATGATAAATACCCCATCTTGTTATCCTTGATGGCAAGAATACAATACGTGCCTTGCTGCCCCTACTGTCACCGGGAAAGGACACGAAGATCTGTCTGGGGAGGAAGCCGCCGAATACGAAGATCTGTCTGGGGAGGAAGATTTCCCCCCTAGACAACATTATTGTAGATGATTGACGGGGCCATCGAACCTTTTGAAGATGATGCAGCAGAACTCTCAATGAAAGCACCAATGTCGGTGTCAAAACCGGCGGATCTTGGGTAGGGGGTTCCGAACTGTGCGTCTAAGGTTGATGGTAATAGGAGACGGGGGACACGATGTTTACCCAGGTTCGGGCCCTCTCTATGGTCGTAATACCATACTTCCTGCTTGATTGATCTCGATGAATATGAGTATTACAAGAGTTGATCTACCTCGAGATCGTAACGGCTAGAACCCTAGAAGTCTAGCATGTATGACTATGATTATTCTTTTTCTATGGACTAAAAGCTCCGGTTTATATAGACACCGGAGGGGACTAGGGTTGTACAATGTCGGTTACAGAGAAGGGAACCTTCATATCCGGGCGCCAAGCTTGCCTTCCACGCCAAGGGGAGTCCCATCTGGACGCGGGAGAGAGTCTTTTATCTCGTATCTTCACGGCCCAACAGTCCGACCCATGCTACACAGTCCGGACGCTCGGGGACCCATTAATCCAGGACTCCCTCACCCCCTCCTTCCTTCTCTCCTCTTCCTCCTTCCCCCCTTATCCCACTTGGAATAGGAAAGGGGAGGGGGCTGAATCCTACTAGGTTTGGAGTCCTAGTAAGACTCCCCCCCATGGCGCGCCTCCCCTCTTGGATGGCCTCCTGCTACCTCTTGAGCACTGCGTTGGTTTTCCCTTGAAGAGGAAAGGGTGATGCAGCAAAGTAGCGTAAGTATTTCCCTCCATTTTTGAGAACCAATGTATCAATGCAGTAGGAGGCTATGCGCAAGTCCCTCGCACCTACACAAAACAAATAAATCCTCGCAACCAACGCGATAAGGGGTTGTCAATCCCTACATGGTCACATACGAGGGTGAGATCTGATAGATATGATAGGATAATATTTTTGGTATTTTTGTGATAAAGATGCAAAGTAAAATAAAAGCAAAGGAAATAACTAAGTATTGGAAGATTAATATGATGAAGATAGACCCGGGGGCCATAGATTTCACTAGTGGCTTCTCTCGAGAGCATAAGTATTTTACGGTGGGTGAACAAATTACTGTTGAGCAATTGAAAGAATTGAGCATAGTTATGAGAATATCTAGGTGTGATCATGTATATAGGCATCACGTCCGTGATAAGTAGACCGACTCCTGCCTGCATCTACTACTATTACTCCACTCATCGACCGCTATCCAGCATGCATCTAGAGTATTAAGTTCATAAAAACAGAGTAACGCCTTAAGCAAGATGACATGATGTAGAGGGATAAATTCATGCAATATGATAAAAACCCCATCTTGTTATCCTCGATGGCAACAATACAATACATGCCTTGCTGCCCCTACTGTCACTGGGAAATGACACTGCAAGATTGAACCCAAAGCTAAGCACTTCTCCCATTGCAAGAAAGATCAATCTAGTAGGCCAAACCAAACTGATAATTCGAAGATACTTGCAAAGATAACCAATCATACATAAAAGAATTCAGAGAAGATTCAAATATTGTTCATAGATAAACTTGATCATAAACCCACAATTCATCGGTCTCAACAAACACACCGCAAAAGAAGATTACATTGAATAGATCTCCACGAGAGAGGGGGAGAACATTGTATTGAGATCCAAAAAGAAAGAGGAAGCAATCTAGCTAATAACCATGGACCTGTAGGTCTGAGGTAAACTACTCACACTTCATCGGAGGGGCTATGGTGTTGATGTAGAAGCCCTCCGTGATCGATGCGCCCGGCGTGAGCTCGAACAGGCCCCGAGATGGGATCTCGTGGGTATGCAGAAGGTTTTGACGGTGGAATTAGGTTTTGGCTCCGTGTCGATCGTTTGAAGGGCGTACGAGGTATATATAGGAGGAAGGAGTACGTCGGTGGAGCAACAGGGGCCCACGAGGTGGAGGGCGCGCCACGGGGGTAGGCGCCCCTACCTCGTGGCCTCCTCCTTTATTTCTTGACGAGGGTCCAAGTCTCGGATCTTGTTCGCTTCGAAAATCACGTTCCCGAAGGTTTCATTCCGTTTGGACTCCGTTTGATATTCCTTTTCTACGAAATTCTGAAATAGGCAAAAAACAACAATTTTGGGCTAGGCCTCCGGTTAATAGGTTAGTCCCAAAAATAATATAAAAGTGAATAATAAAGCCCAATAATGTCCAAAACAGTAGATAATATAGCATGGAGCAATCAAAAATTATAGATACGTTGGAGACGTATCAAGCATCCCCAAGCTTAATTCATGCTCGTCCTCGAGTAGGTAAATGATAAAAACAGAATTTTTGATGCGGAGTGCTACTTGGCATAATTTCAATGTAATTCTTCTTAATTGTGGTATGAATATTAAGATCCGAAAGATTCAGGGCAAAAGTTTAATATTTACATAAAAATAATAATACTTCAAGCATACTAACAAAGCAATTATGTCTTCTCAAAATAACATGGCCAAAGAAAGTTATCCCTACAAAATCATATAGTCTGGCTATGCTCTATCTTCACCACACAAAGTATTTAAATCATGCACAACCCCAATGACAAGACAAGCAATTTTTCATACTTTTGATGTTCTCCGACTTTTTCAATCTTCACGCAATACATGAGCGTGAGCCATGGACATAGCACTATATGTGGAATAGAATGGTGGTTGTGGAGAAGATAAAAAGGGAGAAGATAGTCTCACATCAACTAGGCGTATCAACGGGCTATGAGATGCCCATCAATAGATATCAATGTGAGTGAGTAGGGATTGCCATGCAACGGATGCACTAGAGCTATAAGTATATGAAAGCTCAACAAAAGAAACTAAGTGGGTGTGCATCCAACTCGCTTGCTCACGAAGACCTAGGGCATTTTGAGGAAGCCCATCATTGGAATATACAAGCCAAGTTCTATAATGAAAAATTCCCACTAGTATATGAACGTGACAAAATGAGAGACTCTCTATCATGAAGATCATAGTGCTACTTTGAAGCACAAGTGTGGTAAAGGGATAGTAACATTGTCCCTTCTCTCTTTTTCTCTCTTTTTTTTTATTTGGGCCTTTTCCCCTTTTTTTATGGCCTCTTTTTTTTCGTCCGGAGTCTCATCCCGACTTGTGGGGGAATCATAGTCTCCATCATCCTTTTCCTCACTTGGAACAATGCTCTAAAAATGAAGATCATCACACTTTTATTTTCTTACAACTCAATAATTACAACTCGATACTTAGAACAAAATATGACTCTACATGAATGCCTCCGGCGGTGTACCGGGATATGCAATGAATCAAGAGTGACATGTATGAAAGAATTATGACTGGTGGCTTCGCCACAAATACGATGTCAACTACATGATCATGCAAAGCAATATGACAATGACGGAGCGTGTCATAATAAATGGAACAGTGGAAAGTTGCATGGCAATATATCTCGGAATGGCTATGGAAATGCCATGATAGGTAGGTATGGTAGCTGTTTTGAGGAAGGTTTATGGTGGGTGTATGATACCGGCAAAAAGTGCGCGGTATTAGAGAGGCTAGCAATGGTGGAAGGAAGAAGAGTGCGTATAATCCATGGACTCAACATTTGTCATAAAGAACTCATATAATTATTGCAAAAATCTACAAGTTATCATGGCAAAGTATTACGCGCATGCTCCTAGGGGGATAGATTGGTAGGAAAAGACCATCGCTCGTCCCCGACCGCCACTCATAAGGAAGACAATAAATAAGTAAATTATGCTCCGACTTCATCACATAACGGTTCACCATACGTGCATGCCACGGGAATCAAAAACTTTAACACAAGTATTTCTCAAATTCACAACTACTCAACTAGCATGACTCTA
Organism: Aegilops longissima; assembly: GCA_021605205.1. NCBI lineage: Eukaryota > Viridiplantae > Streptophyta > Magnoliopsida > Poales > Poaceae > Aegilops > Aegilops longissima. Next base: position 386,943,822 of record CM038680.1, read on the forward strand.
ATATCACCATCTTTATATCTCAAAACAATATCAAGCATCAAACTTTTCTTAGTATTCAACACACTCATAAGAAAGTTTTTTACTAATCTTGAATTCCAAGCATATTAGGATTATTTGAGAAAATTACCATGCTATTTAAGAATCTCAAAATAATCTAAGCGAAGCATGAGAGATCAATAGTTTCTATAAAATAAATCCACCACGGTGCTCTAAAAGATATAAGTGAAGCACTAGAGCAAAACTATATAACTCAAAAGATATAAGCGAAGCACATAGAGTATTCTAACAAATTCCAAATCATGTATGACTCTCTCAAAAGGTGTGTACAGCAAGGATGATTGTGGTAAACTAAAAAGCAAAGACTCAAATCATACAAGAAGCTCCAAGCAAAACACATATCATGTGGTGAATAAAAATATAGCTCCAAGTAAAGTTACCGATGGAAGTAGACGAAAGAGGGGATGCCTTCCGGGGCATCTCCAAGCTTTGGCTTTATGGTATCCTTAGATTATCTTGGGGGTGCCATGGGCATCCCCAATCTTAGGCTCTTTCCACTTCTTGTTCCATAATCCATCTAATCTTTCACCCAAAACTTGAAAACTTCACAACACAAAACTTAGCAGAAAATCTCGTGAGCTCCGTTAGCGAAAGAAAACAAAAGACCACTTCAAGGTACTGTAATGAAATCATTCTTTATTTATATTGGTGTTAAACCTACTGTATTCCAACTTCTTTATGGTTTATAAACTATTTTACTAGCCATAGATTCATCAAAATAAGCAAACAACACACGAAAAACAGAATCTGTCAAAAACAGAACAGTCTGTAGTAATCTGTAACTAACACAAACTTAGGGAACTCCATAAAATCTGCCAAAATAGGAAGACCTAGAAAATTTGTTTATTGATCAGCAGAAACTGGAATCAAGATTTTATCGCGTTCTGGTGATCTTTAACAATTATTTTCGTGAACAGAAAGTTTCTGGAAATTACAGCAAGATCAAATAACTATCATCCAAGAAGATCCTATAGGTTTAACTTGGCACAAACACTAATTAAAACATAAAAACACATATAACCAGATGCTAGAACAAATATTTATTCCTAAACAGAAGCAAAAAACAAAAAACTAAAAATAAAATTGGGTTGCATCCCAACAAGCGCTATCGTTTAACGCCCCTAGCTAGGCATAAAAGCAAGGATAGATCTAGGTATTGCCATCTTTGGTAGGCAATCCATAAATGGCTCTCATGATAGATTGATATGGTAGTTTTATTTTCTTCCTGGGGAAGTGTTCCATGCCTTTCTTTAATGGAAATTGGAATCTAATATTCCCTTCCTTCATATCAATAATTGCACCAATCGTTCTAAGGAAAGGTCTACCAAGAATAATAGGACATGAAGGATTGCAATCTATATCGAGAACAATAAAATCTACGGGCACATAGTTCCTATTTGAAATAATAAGAACATCATTAATTATTCCCATAGGTTTCTTAATAGTGGAATCCGCAAGGTGCAAGTTTAGAGAGCAATCATCAAAATCACGGAAATCTAGCAAATCGCACAAAGTTTTGGGAATAGTGGAAACACTAGCACCCAAATCACATAAAGCATAGAACTCATTATCCTTAATCTTAATTTTAATAGTAGGTTCCCACTCATCATAAAGTTTTCTAGGGATAGAAACTTCCAACTCAAGTTTTTCTTCATAAGATTGCATCAAGGCATCAACGATATGTTTGGTAAAAGTTTTATTTTCACTATAAGCGTGAGGAGAATTTAGCACGGATTGCAACAAGGAAATACAATCTATCAAAGAGCAATTATCACAATTAAATTCCTTGAAATCCAAAATAGTGGGTTTATTAATATCTAACATTTTGATTTCTCCAATCCCACTTTTATTAATTTTAGCATCAAGATCTAAAAACTCCGAATTTTTAGAACGCCTTCTAGGTAAAGGTGGATCATATTCAGTCTTATCATTATCAAGATCCATATTGCAAAACAAAGATTTAATAGGGGACACATCAATAACTTTTAGATCTTCATCTTTATTTTCATAGAAATTTGAAGAACACGCTTTCACAAAGCAATCTTTCTTAGCACGCATCCTAGCGGTTCTGTCTTTGCACTCATCAATGGAAATTCTCATGGCTTTGAGAGACTCATTGATATCATGCTTAGGAGGAATAGATCTAAGTTTTAAAGAATCAACATCTAGAGAAATTCTATCAATGTTCCTAGAAAATTCATCAACTTTAAGCAAGTTCTCTTCAAGCAAAGCATTGAAATTCTTTGTGAATTCATAAACTCTTTAACACAAGTCTCAAATTCAGAGGGCATCTTATTAAAAATTTCCATAAGAGCACAGAGAAAGGCTGCTATTTTGTGGGAAGCATTTAAACAAAGGCTTGGTCACTCAAATGGCCACACAATGCATATTGACTTACAAGATTTATATGAGCACAGAGCTGACCCTCAGATTTTTAATGAATTGGAGCAACCTTTAACACAAGAGGAAACTGATGAAGTTGTGAAAAATCTTCCTAATGACAAGTCACCAGGGCCTGATGGTTTCAATAATGAATTTCTAAAAGCTTGTTGGGGAATTATAAAAGAAGATATTACTGAACTCATAATGGCTTTCCATGTCACAGCCCTAGCTTAGCCTCTGCTTGTCCTTGCATGATCATCATGTCATCATGTTAAATTTTCTCAGAAAGTTGAAATGGGGATGGCAGAAACCCCCAACACCACTTAATCCAACTAGGGTTACTAAAATATTTTTCGATGATCCTGAAATGCCCTTCAAAAATGTTCATCATCTTTGTCTTGGTCTAAAACCTCTGACAAAAATGGTTTACATTTTTCTAGGACAGGATTAGGTCACCGGATTAAATCTTATGCTATTTGCAATTGGGCATTTAATTGCTATATAATATTTTAAATGCTCAATTAATTCTGAACTTAAGTGAGGGCTGTTGGGAATATTCCAACCAGAGCCCACAATTATTTTCATGGTTTTTGAAAATGTTCTGGTATTTTTAATAAAGACCAGAAGTTACAAAGAAATAGAAAAACATTAACAAGAGAGAGAGAGAGAGAGAGATTACCTGGCGCTTACTTGGCCGGCCTGGCACAGTAGCAGCCCACCAGGCCCATCTGCCAGTCGTCCTCCACCTCGTGCCAGAAGGACGCGAGGCGTGTGTTCGCCGCACGCCAGCACGCGCCCGTGCCACCTCCTGCTTCCTGCCGCTTCCCCCTCGTCGCCTAGGCCTCCCTCGCGACGCCATGCACCCCACCGGACCCTCTCCACCTCTCCCCTCTATCCCCCGAGCGCTCTCCCCCTCCTCTGTTCTCCTCACCGAACGCGCCCGCCGCCGCCAACGAGAACCACCGCGGCCACCGTGCTCCCCTCGCCTCGCCGACACGCCAAGAAGCCCCGCCTCGTCCCCCTCTTCCTCCTCACCAAGACGGAAGGCGCCGGAAGCCCTGGATGCCGCCAGCTCCGCCGTTCCCCTCCTCGGCCACCGAGGATCTTTACCGTCGATTTTCCGCCGTCTCCGCCTCCCCGAGCTCGCTGAGACCGTCTTCGACCCCGCTGTGAGCTCCGACACCTTTCCCCCTCCTCCCCGCGCTCATTCCCGCACTCTGGCCGCCCTTTTCACCGGAGCTGTGAGCTCCTCGCCGCCGGCGATGATGCAGGCAAGACCAGAGCCACCGCAGCTCACTCCCGAGCACGGAAACATGCTCCACACCTCACCAGGAGCATGTAGAACCCACCAGCTCCCCCTCCCGCGCACCACAACGCCAAACCCGCAGGTGCCCGAACTCCGGCCGCCGCAGAAATGCTCGCCGCCGTCAACCCCGGCCATCCCAGCTGTTGCCGCCACCACCACTAGATGCGCGAGAGCCCCAGCAAGCCGTAGCAGCAAACCGCGCTCAAAACGGAGCACCATAGCGAAATCCCGAGTCCCTCCGCCGCGGATTTGGTCGCCGGCGGCTAAACGCCGGTTGGCTGACGTGGCAGGTTAGTTTAGCCACTAACCCCGCAGTTAGTTTAACCGTGTGCCACTGACGGATGGACCCCACTCCCTTATTAACTCTAGCTTTATTTCCTGTTTAGATTAGTGTTAATCTTGCGGACCCCACGTGTCAGCTTTGACTTTGGTCAAGTCAACGTTGACCGGTCCCACCTGTCATACACCCAAACCAGCCTGAGACTCTGACGTATGGGTCCCACAGGTCAGGTTTGACCTGGCCGACCTAGTTGACCTGCTGACGTCACACCTATGTCATGCTGACGCCGTAAATTATTTTCTGGATTTATTCTTATATAGGAAATTCCAGAAAATGTTGCAAACTTCAAAAATTCATAGAAAATCAACCGTAGCTCCAAATCAAATAATTTATATATATGAAAAATGATCAGAAAAATCCAATCTATCCATCTGTACTGGTCTCATGCATGTTTAAACAAGTTAACCTGCTAGTGCAGAACAAGATAAAGCACTAATAATGACCATGAATGTGTTTGAACTTTGAATCTTTGGTTCAAAATAGATCAAACCCATCTGGTTGTAGTTGCATTAGCCCAACACACTCATTTTACCATGTCATGATCATGCATCATATTGTGCATTGCATTGATTGTGTTTCTTCTCTGTTGCCGGTATTTGTCCCCTCTCGATAGACGTGGTTCGACGATGAGATCGATGACACTGATGAAGAGCTATATTATCTTCGGAAGTGCCAGGCAAGCAAAACCCCCTTGTTCATTCCGATACAATCCCACTCTCTCGCTCCTGCTCTCTTTTATTGCATTAGGACAACAATGATTCATTTGTTACCTGCTGCGGTAGTTGAACCCCTTTATCCTCTGCGTGACCTGTCATTGCCACAGTAAATAGATGAAACCCACTAGCATGAGTAGGAGTTGTTTGAGCCTGATGTGCCTACTCATTCATGCTTGTTTGTCATGCCTGCTACTGGTTAGAGTTGAGTCAGGTCTGATTCATCGGGAATGAATTGGAATGGTGATGAACATGTCCTACTGTGTGTGAGCTAAGTGTGTGACACGATTTGGTAAAGGTAGCGGTGAGAGGCCATGTAGGAGTACATGGTGGGTTGTCTCATTGCAGCCGTCCTCAAGAACTGAGTTATGTGTTTGTGATCCATGAAACAGTTACTACCACACATTGGGATCCTTAATTGACCCTCTCGACTTATTAACCACTCTTGTCCTCTGTCCGGGAATTGCAAGTAGTTTCTGGTGTTTGTAGCATGCTGGGGGCCGCACGTAGCGCTGACCTTAGGGGTGGGCTGTGTTGCGGTAGGCATGTGGCACGGTGTACCGATTCACCCGTTTGGTATCCCGGGAACCCTGCACACATCGTTCGGGGCCGTTAGTGGAATCCTCGGCCGGACTCCCTGCGGATGGAACCCGAATAGGCGATAAACCTGGACTAGGGACTCGTGTGTTTAGTCAGGTCGTGGCCGACACCCTCGCTGGGCTTCCGCTCGAAGGTTGCCGAGTACATGTCGTGTAAACGGCGGTAAGTGGTGAGAGCGTGTGTGAAGAAGGACACCCCTACAGGGTATAGAACTATTCGAATAGCCGTGTCCGCGGTAAAGGACTTCTGGGTTGCCTATAACAGTTCATAGACAAGTGAAAGTGGATACTCTAAAATGCGCAAGATAAGCGTGAGTGCTATGGATGGCGTTCTCGTAGGAAGACGGGAGCGGATCCATAGTGGTGTATTGAAATGGTGAATATGTGGACTCGTGTGCGCCACCTCAAAAGAGTTACTTGCAGTCGTAGTTCAGGATAGCCACCGAGTCAAAGCTGGCTTGCTGCAGTTAAACTCCACCACCCCCTTTGTTGATAATGATGCATATGTAGCTAGTTCTGATGTAAGTCTTGCTGGGTACATTTGTACTCACGTTCGCCTATTTTATGTTTTGCGAGAGATGTCGGTCTCGCTAGTAGTTCGATGTGGACTTGACGTTTAGCTTGATACCTCAGCTATGATCTTGTGCCCTCGGCGGAGATCTCAGTAGTTAGTCAGGCTTATCAGCCTTTTTCATTTGTAGATGTCTGTACTTAGACATGTTAAGCTTCCGCTTGTGCCTTGACTTGTATGCTCTGTATGTTGGGTCATGAGACCCATGTTTGTAATATCTCGCTCCTCGGAGCCTAATGAATAAATATTTGAGTCGTAGAGTTATGTTGTGATGCCATGTTGTATTTACACATATCGAGCATATTGTGTGTATGATTGAAATGCTTGGTATGTGTGGGATCCGACAATCTAGTTGTTTATCCTTGGTAGCCTCTCTTATGGGGAAATGTAGTCTAGTGCTTCCATGAGCCATGGTAGTCTGCTACAGCCCGGTTCACCGGAGTCTTGCTAGCCCAGCACTACTGCTGAGGACACTTGACTGGCCGGCATGTGTTTCACTTTGTTCCTGTGTCTGTCCCTTCGGGGAAATGTCACGCGGTGACATCCGTAGTCCTGCCTAGCCTGCTACAGCCCGGGTTCCCGGAGTCCTGTTAGCCCAGTGCTACAGCCTGGATTCACGCTGCTGACCGACATGCTCGATGTGATTCATGTATGCCTGTCCCCATGGGTTAGTGCCGCTTTGGGTTCACGACTAGCCATGTCGGCCCGGGTTCTCGGTCATACGGATGCTAGCGACACTATCATATACGTGAGCCAAAAGGCGCAAACGGTCCCGGACCATGGTAAGGCGACACCCGTTGGAATACCGTGCGTGAGGCCGCAAAGTGATATGAGGTGTTAGCGGCTAGATCAATGTGACTTGGAATCAGGGTCCTGACAGCTTTGGTATCAGAGCCTGACTGCCTGTAGGATTACCAAGCCAAACTGGTCGAAGTTGTGTCTTGAAATGCTTTAGTTATGTAAGGGAATTGATTGTGGAAGAGGCTCTTTTTACTCCTTATACCTCATGGCCTTCTGATCTGGGTCATCCTCTTCTCTTCTACGGGGTTTAAGAACTAGGCTTCTCATCTATCCATTAGGATGACGTGTTACTAATCCATAGACTTATATAATTGATAGTTTCAAATCTCAGTTTAGTTTTCACTACTTCCGTATGTTCATAGCTGGTCTCAGAACCTTGATATTGCGATGTTGAGTGGTCATGCCACTATTTTGTAGGATGTCTCAAATCAGTTTGAGCATTTACAGCCGTTATGTTGTCCGAGTCATCCCAGGTTTCTAAATAGTCTGATGCATTTGCAAATCCTTTCTTTTCGTTCCCGATGTCCTTTTTGGTCAGAATAAGCACACTAACCGGTGCATTGAGGTAATTTATTGCCTTGACATATATGTTGGAGCTATTATTATGACCCTAGGTGTTTTAGGGAGTCACCTAGTAATCCAGCCATGTTTTGTGTTCCCGGTGTGATGATTCTGGCCATCGTTCTCGAAAGCATCCCGTGATGCCAGTTAGTAGTAGGTATTCTATTCCTGGGTTCTTGAACCCGAGGTTCACCCTACTTACCTCCTGTTGATAGTGTTTGCTAGTTCCTTTAGGATATTAGTAACCTTGCAATAGTCCTCGAGGTCCGTGGTATTTCCTTCTTCCAAATACTATGAACCGCTTATGGAAGAAGTTCTTTGAGCCAAAAGATCACAACCAGGGTGCTCTTGAGGAGTACTCCATTCTATATTGCGACTCTGCCAGTTCTACTTTTCTGCATGGGTTATCTGGAAGAAACCTGTTGAACTTGGTTCGACATATTAATCTATGCATCCACAACTCAGAAAATTATATGTTCCTTGAGTTGTTCCTCTTCAGTTGTATTCCGACCATCCTCTATCAGCTGATAGCCAAGAGTATGTGTGCATTCGTCATCGATGCCTATTATTCTTGTGGTCTGTCAAGCCATTCTATTCTGGAATGACTGGGAGAAACAAACTCCAGTACCTCATCCATATCCAGGATTGGGTCAAAGCAGTTGTAATCCACAGATCAAATGCAATCAAGCTTTTGATTCTGTTCTATCCTGAAGTATTACCCACTTCATGTCAGAAACGTCATGAGAATTGCACCTTCTCTTATGAATTCTTGATGCAGTGATACTCTCGCCATCATTGTTCATTCCTCGGTCCCGTGTTGTTGCAACCGGAATGCCGACAAGTGAACCATGATGTGTGAAATTTACACTCCTAGCAACCGTGTTTCTTGGTAGCTCATGGACAATATTCTAATTCTTAGCGTGTTGGTTATTGAATCATCACCCTAAGGTTGATCGTGCCACCTAGTCCATTTTCCTGGTGCACACTTTGATTGATGAGTTAGGATTGTGTCAATTCCTCACTCTTTTGATCATATCATCTTGCCCTGAAAAGTAAGATTGTTCTCGAGCTTAGTAACATACCGGTGGTTCGTGATTTTCCGAATATCTTCTCGGAAGTATTACCAGGTTGTTTCCTGACTGTTATGTTGAGCTCATGATCATGTTGGTTTTCTTCTAAACCACCCATCCTCCAAGAACCCGTGTTGGTTATCCCTGAGCTGGTTGGTTAAGCTGAACAACAACTTGGAGAGCTGGAAGATAAAAGCTTGTCTGACCTAGTTCATGTTAAGGGATATCTTTTTGGGTGTGCGTGTGTTGAAGAAAGATGATATCTTCACCAATTGGTTCTCGTGATCAATTGTTGGATTTATTGTCTTGTCAAAACTTTGACTTGAGTATGGGCTATCGTCAAGTCAAATCAGAACCAATGATGTTCGTAATGTTGTCTTACTCGTGGGTGATCCCTCGAGCATACACCATTACATCTTTTGGTCTGACCAATGCTATCACCGTGTTCACATGATGGTGGAAGTCCAGTGATATGGAAATTCCGATGAATTGCTGTTAAGCCCATCAGCAACATTTTGTCTCCCCCATGATTCATGTTGAACATCAACCTAGTGTTGGAAACTTTGTAAACGATGCCTTCATGTTCCGTTCATGAAGCATATGTTTGGATGAAAGTAGCGACTTCCTCTAAGTTCATGTGCAACCGATGTAAGTTGTCGCCATGAATTCGAGAAAGTTTGTTTTTGCTTCCCCGGAATCATCCCAAGTCATTCATGCATATGTGCGAAGTATCCTGTGGTTTGGAGACTTGCAACCTTCATTCCATATGTTCCCTAGCACTTCAAGCCACTGGTTGACTTGTTTAAGGAAAAGAAGTCTAGCACGCGTAAAGACTTCGAAATCCTTGATGATAGATCCTAACCGGAACTCAATAGTGTTTCATTATAAGACTACTACGTGGTCATGCTTGTCTTGGACAACGTGTTCACATGTATGTAGTAGAACCGGCTCATGTTTTGGAACCTGCTATCGTAGTTCATATCCCGAGAATCTCGCAACGTCATCTCGTCGATTTGTGTTGCAAACTTTCTTTCCAGACATGCTGAGCCTGAAGTATCCTATCACCAACCGGATCTGAATCTCAGGCAGATATGATGGTTGGAACATTCCCAACAGTTGCATTTTGTTCCTAGCTTGCACCGCCATTGTGCCAATATCCCATGGGCTGCCTTCTCAGCAGTTGTTTTCCAAGATCATCTTCAAAAGTGGACTTACCATCCATTTCTGATGATAAGCAAAAATCATCCATTGCGTTGTCTTCAACAAGGTAGTCCACATCATCCATCCTAGTCCGAGTATGTCATTCCTTCGAACACCTTCCAATGATCGCTTGTGATTTGCCCTAGGCTGGTATAAAGAGTTTCAATGATCTTTGAATCAAAAGTAATTCTTTTGCCACTTCAAAGAATAACTCTACGAGTCACCTCCCCCAAGGTGCCCCGTTATTGAATCATGGCAATTATTTCCTCGCCACCTTGACACCATCCACCATCTCTCTAAGCGTGTAATTGTTTCCCACCAAATCAAACCTCGTTGTTTGTTCTTCCATCCCTCTCGATGTGTTTTGTGCCTCAACTCGAGATGTTTCACCATCTCATTCCACGAGTTGATCTTGAGTGCTCGATCTTCGAGGAGGTCGTTTCCTATAGAGTTTCTTTCTGTCGCCATCGTGTTGGATGAAGATCTCGAAAGCAAGGAGTCAAGATCAATTGGATCAATGAACCAACATCTTCGGGAAGGGAAATTGGATCGATAAGATCATGTTAGCTAGTGCCCCCTCTGTCTTCTTACCTCATGTCTTGAATCTCGGGACGAGATTCTTGTTTAGTGGGTGTGAGTTGTCACAACCCTAGCTTAGCCTCTGCTTGTCCTTGCATGATCATCATGTCATCATGTTAAATTTTCTCAGAAAGTTGAAATGGGGATGGCAGAAACCCCCAGCACCACTTAATCCAACTAGGGTTACTAAAATATTTTTCAATGATCCTGAAATGGCCTTCAAAAATGTTCATCATCTTTGTCTTGGTCTAAAACCTCTGACAAAAATGGTTTACATTTTTCTAGGACAGGATTGGGTCACTGGATTAAATCTTATGCTATTTGCAATTGGGCATTTAATTGCTATATAATATTTTTAATGCTCAATTAATTCTGAACTTAAGTGACGGCTGTTGGGAATATTCCAACCAGAGCCCACAATTATTTTCAGGGTTTTTGAAAACGTTCTGGTATTTTTAATAAATCCCAGAAGTTACAGAGAAATAGAAAAACATTAACAAAAGAGAGAGAGAGATTACCTGGCGCTTACTTGGCCGGCCTGGCACTGTAGCAGCCCACCGGGCCCATCTGCCAGTCATCCTCCACCTCGCGCTAGAAGGACGCGAGGCGTGTGTTCGCCGCACGCCGGCACGCGCCCGTGCCACCTTCTGCTTCCTGCCGCTTCCCCCTCGTCGCCTGGGCCTCCCTCGCGACGCCACGCACCCCCCGGACCCTCTACACTGTTGGGGAACGTAGTAATTTCAAAAAAATTCCTACGATCACGCAAGACCATGGTGATGGCATAGCAACGAGAGGGGAGAGTGTCCGTCCACGTACCCTCGTAGACCGAAAGCGGAAGCGTTATAACAACGCGGTTGATGTAGTCGTGCGTCTTCACGATCCGACCGATCCAAGCACCGAGCGTCACGGCACCTCCGAGTTACGCACACGTTCAGCTCGATGGCGATCCCGGACTCCGATCCAGCAAAGTGTCGGGATGAGTTCCGTCGACCGACGGCGTGGTGGCGATGTTGATGCTCCACCGACGCAGGGCTTCGCCTAAGCTCCGCGACGATATGACTTCTCCGGCGCAGTTCTTCGCCTAAGCTCATGACGATATGACCGAAGTGGAATATGGTGGAAGGGGCACCGACACGGCTAAGGAAAGATCCGTAGATCAACTTGTGTGTCATGGGGTGCCCCCCCTTCAGATATAAAGGAGCCAAGGGGAGGTGGCGGCCCAAGGGGGCGCGCAAGGAGGAGTCCTACTCCCACCGGGAGTAGGACTCCCCCTCTCCTAGTTGGATTAGGATTGGAGGAGGGGAAGAGGGAAGAGCGCCCCCTCTCCTGTCCTATTCGGACCGAGAGGGGAGGGGGGCGCAGCCCACTGGCCGGCCCTTCCTCTTCTCTCTTATGGCCCATTAAGGCCCATAGTCCTCCCGGGGTTCGGTAACCTCCGGTACTCGATAAATTCGATTTCACCGGAACACTTCCGATGTCCAAATGCAGGCTTGCAATATATCAATCTTTATGTCTCGACCATTTGAGACTCCTCGTCATGTCCGTGATCACATCCGGGACTCGAACAACCTTGGTGCATCAATACTTATAAACTCATAATGAGCTGTCATCGAAGCGTTAAGCGTGCGGACCCTACGGGTTCGAGAACTATGTAGACATGACCTAGAACCATTCTTGGTCAATAACCAATAGCGAACCTGGATGCCCATATTGGTTCCTACATATTCTCTGAAGATCTTTATCGGTCAAACCGCATAACGACATCGTTGTTCCCTTTGTCATCGGTATGTTACTTACCCGAGATTCGATCGTCGGTATCCAATACCTAGTTCAATCTCGTTACGGTAAGTCTCTTTACTCGTTCCGTAATACATCATCTCACAACTAACTCATTAGTTGTAATGCTTGCAAGGCTTAGGTGATGTGTATTACCGAGAAGGCCTAGAGATACCTCTCCGACGATCGGAGTGACAAAACCTAATCTCAAATCGCCAACCCAACAATTACCTTTGGAGACACCTGTAGTACTCCTTTATAATCACCCGATTCGTTGTGACGTTTGGTAGTACCAAAGTGTTCCTCCGATGGCGGAGTTGCATAATCTCATAGTTATAGGAACATGTATGGGTCATGAAGAAAGCATTAACATACTAAGCGATCAAGTGTTAAGCTAACGGAATGGGTCATGTCAATCAGATCATTCAACTAATGATGTGACCTTGTTAATCAAATAACAACTCCTTGTTCATGGTTAGGAAACATAACCATCTTTGATTAACAAGCTAGTCAAGTAGAGGCATACTAGTGACATCTTGTTTGTTTATATATTCACACATGTATTATGTTTCCGGTTAATACAATTCTAGCATGAATAATAAACATTTATCATGATATAAGGAAATAAATAATAACTTTATTATTGCCTCTAGGGCATATTTCCTTCATCTCCCACTTGCACTAGAGTCAATAATCTAGATTACAAAGTAATGATCCTCACACCCATGGAGTCTTGGTGCTGATCATGTTTTGCTCGTGGAAGAGGCTTAGTCAGCGGGTCTCGCAACATTCAGATCCGTGTGTATTTTGCAAATCTCTATGTCTCCCACTTGGACTTGGTCCCGAATGGAATTGAAGCGTCTCTTGATGTGCTTGGTCCTCTTGTGAAATCTGGATTCCTTTGCCAAGGCAATTGCACGATATTGTCACAGAAGATCTTCATCGGTCCCGATGCACTAGGTATGACACCTAGATCGGAAATGAACTCTTTCATCCAGACTCCTTCATTTGCTGCTTCAAGCAGCTATGTACTCCGCTTCACATGTAGATCCCGCCACGGCGCTTTGTTTAGAACTGCACCAACCGACAGCTCCACCGTTTAATAAAAACACGTATCCGGTTTGCGATTTAGAATCGTCCGGATCGGTGTCAAAACTTACATCGGCGTAACCATTTACGACTAGCTCTTTGTCACCTCCATATCGAGAAACATATCCTTAGTCCTTTTCGGTATTTGGGATGTTCTTGACCGCTGTCCGATGATCCATTCTGGATTACTTTGGTACCTTCCTGCCAAGCTTACAGCTAAGCATCGTCGGTCGGTACACAGCATTGCATACATGATAGAGCCTATGGCTGAAGCATAGGAACATCTTTCATTTCTCTCTATCTTCTGCATTGTGGTCGGGCATTGAGTCGACTCAATCTTACACCTTGTAATACAGGTAAAAACCTTTCTTTGCGATCCATTTTGAACTTTTTCAAAACTTTATCAAGGTATGTGCTTTGTGAAAGTCCAATCAAGCGTCTTGATCTATCTCTATAGATCTTGATGCCCAATATGTAAGCAGCTTCACGAGGTCTTTCATTGAAAAACTTTTATTCAAGTATCCTTTTATGCTATCCAGAAATTCTATATCATTTCCAATTAATAATATGTCGTCCACATATAATATTAGAAATGCTCTGAGCTCCCACTCACTTTCTTGTAAATCAGGCTTCTCCAAAAGTGCAGTATAAACCCATATCTTTGATCACACTATCAAAGCGTTTATTCCAACTCGAGAGGCTTGCACTGACCATAAATTGATCGTTGGAGCTTGCACACTTTGTTAGCACCCTTTGGATCGACAAAACCTTCTGGTTGCATCATATACAACTCTTCTTCTAGAAATCCATTCAAGAATGCAGTTTTATATCCATTTGCCAAATTTCATAATCATAAAATCGGCAATTGCTAACATGATTCGGACAGACTTAAGCATCGCCACGGGTGAGAAAGTCTCATCGTAGTCAACCCCTTGAACTTGTCGAAAACCTTTCGCAACAAGTCGAGCTTTGTAAACAGTTATATTACCATCGGCGTCGGTCTTCTTCTTAAAGATCCATTTATTTTCAATGGCTTGCCGATCATCGGGCAAGTCAACCAAAGTCCATACTTTGTTCTCATACATGGATCCCATCTCAGATTTCATGGCTTCCAGCCATTTTGCGAATCTGGGCTCACCATCGCTTCTTCATAGTTTGTAGGTTCGCCATGGTCAAGTAACATGACTTCGAATAGGATTACCGTACCACTCAGTGCGTATTTTACTCTGGTTGACCTCACGAGGTTCAATAGCAACTTGATCTGAAGCTTCATGATCATCATCATTAGTTTCCTCACTAATTGGTGTAGTTGTCACGAGGAACCATTTCTTGTGATGAACTACTTTCCAATAAGGGAGCAGATCTGATTATCTCATCAAGTTCTACTTTCCTCCCACTCACTTCTTTCGAGAGAAACTCCTTCTCTAGAAAGGATCCGAATTTAGCAATGAAAATCTTGCCTTCAGATCTGTGATAGAAGGTGTACCCCATGATCTCCTTTGGGTATCCTATGAAGACACATTTTTCCGATTTGGGTTCGAGCTTATCTGGTTGAAGTTTCTTTACATAAGCATCGCAGCCCCAAACTTTAAGAAACGACAACTTTGGTTTCTTGCCAAACCACAGTTCATAAGGAGTCGTCTCAGCGGATTTTGGCGGTGTCCTATTCAACGTGAATGCGGCCGTCTCTAAAGCATAACCCCAAAGCGATAGCGGTAAATCGAAATAGACATCATAGATCGCACCATATCTAGTAAAGTACGATTACGACGTTCGGACACACCATTTCTCTGTGGTGTTCGGGTGGCGTGAGTTGCTAAACTATTCCACATTGTTTCAAATGTAAACCAAACTCGTAACTCAAATATTCTCCTCCACGATCAGATCGTAGAAACTTTATTTTCTTGTTACGATGATTTTCCACTTCACTCTGAAATTCTTTGAACTTTTCAAATGTTTCAGATTTGTGTTTCATTAAGTAGATATACCCATATCTGCTCAAATCATCTGTGAAGGTGAGAAAATAATGATACCCTTGCGTGCCTCAACATTCATTGGACCACAAACATCGGTATGTATGATTTCCAACAAATCAGTTGCTCGCTCCATAGTTCCGGAGAAGCGGCGTTTTGGTCATCTTGCCCATGAGGCACGGTTCGCAAGTACCAAGTGATTCATAATCAAGTGATTCGAAGCCCATCGGTATGGAGTTTCTTCATGCGTTTTACACCGATATGACCTAAGCGGCGGTGCCACAAATAAGTTGCACTATCATTATCAACTCTGCATCTTTTGGCTTCAACATTATGAATATGTGTATCACTCTGTCGAGATTCAACAAGAATAGACCATTCTTCAAGGGTGCATGACCATAAAAGATATTACTCATATAAATAGAACAACCATTATTCTCGATTTAAATGAATAACCGTCTCGCATTAAACAAGATCCAGATATAATGTTCATGCTCAACGCGGCACCAAATAACAATTATTTAGGTCTAAAACTAATCCGAAGGTAGATGTAGAGGTAGCGTGCCGACCGCGATCACATCGACTTTGGAACCATTTCAACGCGATCGTCACCTCGTCCTTAGCCAATCTTCGCAATCCGTAGTTCTGTTTGAGTTGCAAATATTAGCAATGAACCAGTATCAAATACCAGTACTCTGCGAGTATTAGTAAGGTACACATCAATAACATGTATATCACATATACCTTTGATCACCTTGCCATCCTTCTTATCCGCCAAATACTTGGGGCAGTTCCGCTTCGGTGTCCGATTGCTTGCGGTAAAAACACTCGATTTCAGGCTTAGGTCCAGACTTGGGTTTCTTCTCTGAGCACAACTTGCTTGCTGTTCCTTTTGAAGTTTCCTTCTTCTTCCCTTTGCCCTTTTCTTGAAACTAGTGGTCTTGTTGACCATCAACACTTGATGCTCTTTCTTGATTTCTACCTCCATGCTTTTAGCATCGCGAAGAGCTCGAGGAATTGTCTTAGTCATCCCTTGCATATTATAGTTCATCACGAAGCTCTTGTAGCTTGGTGGCGATGATTGGAGAATTCATCAATGACACTATCATCCGGAAGATTAACTCCCAGCTGAATTAAGTGATTGTTATACCCGGACATTTTGAGTATGTGCTCCGATGAGAACTATTCTCCTCCATCTTGCAGCTATAGAACTTATTGGAGACTTCATATCTCTCAATCCGGGCATTTGCTTGAAATATTAACTTCAACTCTGGAACATCTCATATGCTCCATGGCGTTCAAAAGCGTCGTTGAAGACCGGTTCTAAGCCGTAAAGCATGGCACACTGAACTATAGAGTAGTCATCAGCTACGCTTTGCGGACGTTCACAACTTCGGCTCGGCATCTGCAGCAGGTTCTGTCACCCAGCGGTGCTTCGGGGCGTAATTTTACGTGCAGCAATGAGGATAATCCTCAAATTACGGACCCGATCCGTGTAATTGCTACCATCATCTTTCAACTTTGCTTTCTCAAGGAACACATTAAAATTCAACGGAACAACAACACGAGCCATCTATCTACAATAAACATAGACAAGCAAAATACTATCGGTACTAAGTTCATGATAAATTTAAGTTTAATTAATCATATTAAAACCTCCCACTTAGGCAGACATCTCTCTAGTCATCTAAGTGATTACGTGATCCAAATCAACTAAACCATGTCCGGTCATCACGTGAGATGGAGTAGTTTCAATGGTGAACATCACTATGTTGATCATATCTACTATATGATTCACGCTCGACCTTTCGGTCTCCGTGTTCGAGGCCATATCTGTTATATGCTAGGCTCGTCAAGTTTAACTGAGTATTCTGCGTGCGCAACTGTTTTGCACCCGTTGTATTTGAGCGTAGAGCCTATCACACCCGATCATCACGTGGTGTCTCAAAGACGAAGAACTTTCGCAGCGGTGCATACTCGGGAGAACACTTCTTGATAATTTTAGTGAGAGATCATCTTATAATGCTACCGTCAATCAAAGCAAGATAAGATGCATAAAGGATAAACATCACATGCAATCAATATAAGTGATATGATATGGTCATCATCATCTTGTGCTTGTGATCTCCATCACCGAAGCACCGTCATGATCACCATCGTCACCGGTAGCGACACCTTGATCTCCATCGTAGCATCATTGTCGTCTCGCCAACTATTGCTTCTCGACTATCGCTACTGCTTAGTGATAAAGTAAAGCAATTACATGGCGTTGCATTTCATACAATAAGCGACAACCATATGGCTCCTGCCGATTGCCGATAACTTCGGTTACAAAACATGATCATCTCATACAATATAGCATCACGTCTTGACCATATCACATCACAACATGCCCTGCAAAAACAAGTTAGGCGTCCTCTACTTTGTTGTTGCAAGTTTTACGTGGCTGCTCTTGGCTGAGCAAGAACCGTTCTTACCTCGCATCAAAACCACAGCGATACTTCGTCAAATAGACTCCGTTTAACCTTCTCAAGGACGGGCGTAGCCACACTCGATTCAACTAAAGTGAGAGAGACAGACACCGCCGGTCACCTTTAAGCAACGAGTGCTCGGGCGGTGAAACCAGTCTCGCGTAAGCGTCTGGCGTAATGTCGGTCGGGCCGCTTCATCTCACAATACCGCTGAACCAAAGTATGACATGCTGGTAGGCAGTATGACTTGTATCGTCCACAACTCACTTGTGTTCTACTCGTGCACATGACATCAACGCATAAAACTAGGCTCGGATGCCTTTGTTGGGGAGCGTAGTAATTTCAAAAATTTCCTACGATCACGCAAGACCATGGTGATGGCATAGCAGCGAGAGGGAAGTGTCCGTCCACGTACCCTCGTGAGACCGAAGCGAAGCGTTATAACAACGCGGTTGATGTAGTCGTGCGTCTTCACGATCCGACCGATCCAAGCACCGAGCGTCACGGCACCTCCGAGTTACGCACACGTTCAGCTCGATGGCGATCCCGGACTCCGATCCAGCAAAGTGTCGGGGATGAGTTCCGTCGAGACGACGGCGTGGTGGCGATGTTGATGCTCCACCGGCGCAGGGCTTCGCCTAAGCTCGCGACGATATGACTTCTCCGGCGCAGGGCTTCGCCTAAGCTCATGACGATATGACCGAAGTGGAATATGGTGGAAGGGGCACCGCGACACGGCTAAGGAAAGATCCGTAGATCAACTTGTGTGTCATGGGGTGCCCCTGCCCCGTATATAAAGGAGCCAAGGGGAGGTGGCGGCCCAAGGGGAGGCGCAAGGAGGAGTCCTACTCCCACCGGAGTAGGACTCCCCCTCTCCTAGTTGGATTAGGATTGGAGGAGGGGAAGAGGGAAGGCGCGCCCCTCTCCTTGTCCTATTCGGACCAGAGGGGGGGGGGCGCAGCCCACCTGGCCGGCCCTTCCTCTTCTCTCTTATGGCCCATTAAGGCCCATAGTCCTCCCGGGGTTCGGTAACCTCCGGTACTCCGATAAATTCCGATTTCACCGGAACACTTCCGATGTCCAAATGCAGGCTTCAATATATCAATCTTTATGTCTCGACCATTTGAGACTCCTCGTCATGTCCGTGATCACATCCGGGACTCGAACAACCTTGGTGCATCAATACTTATAAACTCATAATGAACTGTCATCGAAGCGTTAAGCGTGCGGACCCTACGGGTTCGAGAACTATGTAGACATGACCTAGAACCATTCTTGGTCAATAACCAATAGCGGAACCTGGATGCCCATATTGGTTCCTACATATTCTCTGAAGATCTTTATCGGTCAAACCGCATAACGACATCGTTGTTCCTTTGTCATCGGTATGTTACTTACCCGAGATTCGATCGTCGGTATCAATACCTAGTTCAATCTCGTTACGGTAAGTCTCTTTACTCGTTCCGTAATACATCATCTCACAACTAACTCATTAGTTGTAATGCTTGCAAGGCTTAGGTGATGTGTATTACCGAGAAGGCCTAGAGATACCTCTCCGACGATCGGAGTGACAAAACCTAATCTCAAATCGCCAACCCAACAATTACCTTTGGAGACACCTGTAGTACTCCTTTATAATCACCCGATTCACGTTATGGCGTTTGGTAGTACCCAAAGTGTTCCTCCGTAAGCGGAGTTGCATAATCTCATAGTTATAGGAACATGTATGGGTCATGAAGAAAGCATTAACATACTAAGCGATCAAGTGTTAAGCTAACGGAATGGGTCATGTCAATCAGATCATTCAACTAATGATGTGACCTTGTTAATCAAATAACAACTCCTTGTTCATGGTTAGGAAACATAACCATCTTTGATTAACAAGCTAGTCAAGTAGAGGCATACTAGTGACATACTGTTTGTCTATATATTCACACATGTATTATGTTTCCGGTTAATACAATTCTAGCATGAATAATAAACATTTATCATGATATAAGGAAATAAATAATAACTTTATTATTGCCTCTAGGGCATATTTCCTTCATGCACCTCTCCCCTCTCTCCCCCGAGCGCTCTCCCCCTCCTCTGTTCTCCTCACCGAACGCGCCCGCCGCCGCCGACGAGAACCACCGCGGCCACCGTGCTCCCCTCGCCTCGCCGACACGCCAAGAAGCCCCGCCTCGTCCTCCTCTTCCTCCTCACCAAGACGGAAGGCGCCGGAAGCCCTGGAAGCCGCCAGCTCCGCCGTTCCCCTCCTCGGCCACCGAGGATCGCCGCCGTCGATTTGCCGCCGTCTCTGCCTCCCCGAGCTTGCTGAGACCGTCTTCGACCCCGCTGTGAGCTCCGACACCTTTCCCCCTCCTCCCCGCGCTCATTCCCGCACTTTGGCCGCCCTTTTCACCGGAGCCGTGAGCTCCTCGCCGCGGCGATGATGCAGACGAGACCAGAGCCACCGCAGCTCACTCCCGAGCACGGAAACGTGCTCCACACCTCACCAGGAGCACGTAGAACCCACCAGCTCCCCCTCCCGCGCACCACAACGCCAAACCCGCAGGTGCCCGAACTCCGGCCGCCGCAGAAATGCTCGCCGTCGTCAACTCCGGCCATCCCAGCTGCTGCCGCCACCACCACTAGATGCGAGAGAGCCCCAGCAAGCAGTAGTAGCAAACCGCGCTCAAAGCGAAGCACCATAGCGAAATCCCGACTCCCTCCGCCGCGGATTTGGTCGCCGGTGGCTAAACGCCGGTTGGCTGACGTGGCAGGTTAGTTTAGCCACTGACCCCGCGGTTAGTTTAACCGTGTGCCACTAACGGATGGACCCCACTCCCTAATTAACTCTAGCTTTATTTCCTGTTTAGATTAGTGTTAATCTTGTGGACCCCACGTGTCAGCTTTGACTTTGGTCAAGTCAACGTTGACCGGTCCCACCTGTCATACACCCAAACCAGCCTAAGACACTGACATATGGGTCCCACAGGTCAGGTTTGACCTGGCCGACCCAGTTGACTTGCTGACGTCACACCTATGTCATGCTGAGGCAGTAACTTATTTTCTGGATTTATTCTTATGTAGGAAATTCCAGAAAATGTTGCAAACTTCAAAAATTCATAGAAAATCAACCATAGCTCCAAATCAAATAATTTATATATGAAAAATGATCAGAAAAATACAATCTATCCATCTGTACTAGTTTCATGCATGTTTAAACAAGTTAACCTGCTGTTTAGTGCAGAACAAGATAAAGCACTAATAATGACCATGAATGTGTTTGAACTTTGAATCTTTGGTTCAAAATAGATCAAACCCATCTGGTTGTAGTTGCATTAGCCCAACACACTCATTTTACCATGTCATGATCATGCATCATATTGTGCATTGCATTGATTGTGTTTCTTCTCTGTTGCTGGTATTTGTCCCCTCTCGATAGACGTGGTTCGACGATGAGATCGATGACACTGATGAAGAGCTATATTATCTTCGGAAGTGCCAGGCAATCAAAACCCCCTTTGTTCATTCTGATACAATCCCACTCTCTCGCTCCTGCTCTCTTTTATTGCATCAGGACAACAACGATTCATTTGTTACCTGCTGCGGTAGTTGAACCCCTTTATCCTCTGCATGACTTGTCATTGCCACAGTAAATAGATGAAACCCACTAGCATGAGTAGGAGTTGTTTGAGCCTGATGTGCCTACTCATTCATGCTTGTTTGTCATGCCTGCTACTGGTTAGAGTTGAGTCAGGTCTGATTCATCGGGAATGAATTGGAATGGTGATGAACATGTCCTACTGTGTGTGAGCTAAGTGTGTGACACGATTTGGTAAAGGTAGCAGTGAGAGGCCATGTAGGAGTACATGGTGGGTTGTCTAATTGCAGCCGTCCTCAGGAACTGAGTTCTGTGTTTGTGATCCATGAAAGCAGTTACTACCACACATTGGGATCCTTAATTGACCTGTCGACTTATTAACCACTCTTGTCCTCGTCAGGGAGTTGCAAGTAGTTTACGGTGTTTGTAGCATCTTTGGGGGCGCTTGGCGCTGACCTTAGGGGTGGGCTGTGTTGCGGTAGGCACGTGCACGGTGTACCGATTCACCCGTTTGGTGTCTCGGGAACCCTACACACATCGTTCGGGGCGTTAGTGGAAACCTCGGCTGGACTCCTGCGGATGGAACCGAATAGGCGATAAACCTGGACTAGGGACTCGTGTGTTTAGTCGGTCGTGGCCGACACCCTCGCTGGGCTTCGCTTGAAGGTTGCCGAGTACATGTCGTGTGGCGGCGGTAAGTGGTGAGCGTGTGTGAAATAGTACACCCTGCGGGGTATAGAACTATTCAAATAGCCGTGTCATGATAAGGACTTGGGTTGCCTATAACAGTTCATAGACAAGTGAAAGTGGATACTCTAAAATCGCAAGATAAGCGTGAGTGCTATGGATGGCGTTCTCGTGGGAAGGCGGGAGGCGGATCCATAGTGGTGTATTGAAAAGGTGAATATGTGGACTCATGTGCGCCACCTCAAAAGAGTTACTTGCGATCGTAGTTCGGGATAGCCACCGAGTCAAAGCTGGCTTCTGCGGTTAAACTCCACCACCCCTTTGTTGATAATGATGCATATGTAGCTAGTTACGATGTAAGTCTTGCTGGGTACATTTGTACTCACGTTTGCCTATTTTATGTTTTGTAGAGAGATGTCAGTCTCACTAGTAGTTCCGTGTGGACTTCGACGTTTAGCTTGATACCTCGGAGCCCAATGAATAAATATTTGAGTCATAGAGTTATGTTGTATTGCCATGTTGTATTTACACATATCGAGCATATTGTGTGTATGATTGAAATGCTTGGTATGTGTGGGATCCGACAATCTAGTTGTTTATCCTTGGCAGCCTCTCTTATGGGGAAATATAGTGTAGTGCTTCCATGAGCCATGGTAGTCCGCTACTGCCAGTTCACGGAGTCTGCTAGACACTCTTGCTCGGGACACTTGGTGGACCGGCATGTGTTTCGCCGTTCTGTGTGTCATCCCTTGAAATGTCACGCGGTGACATCCGAGTCTGCCTAGCCTGCTACAGCCGGGTTCCCGAGTCTGTTAGCCAGTGCTACAGACCGGATTCACGCACGCCTTGACCGACATGCTCGATGTGATTCATGTATGCCTGTCCCCATGGGTTAGTGCCGCTTTGGGTTCACGACTAGCAATGTCGGCCCGGGTTCTTGGTCATAGGGATGCTAGCGACACTATCATATACGTGAGCCAAAAGGCACAAACGGTCCCAGGCCATGGTAAGGCGACACCCGTGGGAATACCGTGCGTGAGGCCGCAAAGTGATATGAGGTGTTACCGGCTAGATCAATGTGACTTGGAATCGGGGTCCTGACATTCCATGCTGGTAATGTTAATCATGAGAGTATCAATACTTCATTTATAACTCTGGTGCCTAAGAAGGAGGTTCCTCTAACACCAAATGACTTCAGACCAATCTCATTACTTAATGGTGTGCTCAAGATCATCACCAAGCTGTTAGCTAACAGGCTACAAAAAGTGATCCTCCAATTGGTACATATTAATCAATATGGTTTCCTTAAAGATAGAATGATCCAAGACTGTCTGGGTTGGGCCTATGAATTCATCCATCAGTGTCACAAGTCAAGAGAGGAAATGCTGGTGATTAAGTTAGACTTTGAGAAGGCTTTTGACACAATTGAACACCAAGCTATAATTGATATATTAAGAGCTAAAGGTTTTGGAGAAAAGTGGATCTCCTGGACAAATCACATTTTTACTTCTGCATCTTCTGCAGTTATGCTGAATGGGGTCCCTGGTAAGAAATTATATTGCAGGAGAGGAGTGAGACAGGGTGACCCTTATTCACCTTTGATTTTTGTCCTAGCTGCTGACATGTTACAATCAATTCTTAACAAAGCAATGAGATTAGGGATTGTGACCCCTCCTTTACAAGTTCAATCCTGCCCTGATTTTCCAATAATTCAATATGCTGATGACACCTTGGTCCTCATGAGAGCAGATGCTAGGCAACTCATTTGTCTCAAGTCCTTGCTGAATACTTTTGCAGAAGCCACATGTCTGAAAGTGAATTATGGGAAGTCCAGAATGGTGCCTATTAACATTGCTGAAGACAAAGTTAGTCTCTTCACAAATACCTTACAGTGTAGCAGAGGGGTTTTCCCCTTTACTTATTTGGGGTTACCCTTGGGAATTCATAAACCCACTGTGGAGCGATGTCTGCCATTAGTTCAAAGAATTGCAAAAAGATTAGCTGGGCTCTCAACTTTCATGACACAAGCTGGAAGATTGCTCTTGGTCAAATCAGTACTAACATCCCTCACTATATTCTTCATGTGCTACCTAGATGTTCCTGTTACCATCAAGCAACAAATCATCAAATACCTAAGGCACTGTTTATGAAGAAGCCCTGACATTGAGGATCGCAGACCTGCTCTTGTGGCATGGAAAACTGTTTGTAGACCAAAAAACCAGGGAGGGCTTGGGGTTATGGATATCTTCACACAAAACAAGACTCTGCTTATGAAAAACCTCCACAAGTTTTACAATAGACATGATATCCCTTGGGTACATCTCATCTGGGAGTCCTACTATAGTAATGGGCACCTACCAGGAGGCAACATGGTGGGGTCTTTTTGGTGGAAGTCTAACCTGGCACTCATTGATCAATACAAGGCTATTGCAAGATGCAATATAGGGGATGGTAAAAGTGCTCTCTTTTGGGATGATTGCTGGCATGATTTTGTATTGAAACACAAGTTTGATCATCTATACTCTTTTGCTCGAGACACGGCCATAAATGTCCACCAAGTGATCCACACTAAGTATCTGCAAGACTTGTTCCATTTGCCCCTGACAACCCAAGCTCATGAGGAATTTCTGGAAATGGAGAATATATGCTTCATGCTGAGGACTTCAGAACACTTGGATCTTAGAGATACATGGAGTTATATTTGGGGTAATGAGTTTTACTCATCCATTAAGGCATACAATGTGCTAATTGGTTTTAAACAAACCCCACCTCATTTCTCTTGGATATGGAAGAGCTCATGCCAGCCAAAGCACAAGGTGTTCTTTTGGATGCTGCTACATGACAGAGTCAACACAAGGAACTTACTGAGAAGAAAGAATTTTGAGCTGGAAGAATACAATTGTGCAGTCAGAAACTGTCCACAGGAAGAGACTCTACACCATGTTTTTTGGAGTTGCCCCTTTGCAACACAATGTTGGGATTTCATCTGCCCTAACAGAGCACACAACTTGTCAGTCTTAGAAGCTTTTCAGGATCTCAAAGACAAACTAAACAAGCCCTTCTTCATGGAGATCATCATTTTGGGTTCATGGGCTATCTGGATTTCCAGAAATAATAATTTTTTTGAGCACATTGCTCCCTCTTTCCAGGGTTGGAAGTTCATCTTCTTGGAGGATCTGAAACTATTAAGATACAGGATTAAGAAAAAGTATGCCCATCAGTTCTCTTCTTGGTTGGAGACCATGTTGTAATTTTCTTTTATGTAGATTAGTTTTATATCATTCTGGCTTACCTCAAGCCTTGGTAATGGACCTTTATTAATTTTAATAAAAGTTGCAGTGGGGTGTTTACCCTACTGTTTATAGTCAAAAAAAAAATTCCATAAGAGTTGTTGTAGGAATTACCATAATTATTAGAGGAATTGCTAGGATAAGGCCTAGGATTAAAGTTTCCTCTATACGCTTTGTTACCAAAATTATTCCTACCAACAAAATTCACATCCATAGATTCATTATTATTCTCAATCAAAGTAGACAAAGGCATATCATTAGGATCAGAAGAAACACTCTTAGTAGCAAATAATTTCATAAGTTCATCCATCTTTCCACTCAAAACATTAATTTCTTCTATCGCATGCACTTTTTATTAGTAGATCTTTCAGTGTGCCATTGAGAATAATTAACCATAATATTATCTAGGAGTTTAGTAGCTTATCCTAAAGGGATTTCCATAAAAGTGCCTCCCACGGCCGAATCTAAATGATTTCTAGAAGCAAAATTCAATCCGGCATAAACGTTTTGTATAATCATCCACAAATTCAAACCATGAGTAGGGCAATTACGTATCATTAATTTCATCCTCTCCAAAGCTTGTGCAACATATTCATGATCAAGTTGCTTAAAATTCATAATATCATTTCAAGGAGAGATGATCTTAGCGGGAGGAAAATACTTAGAGATAAAAGCATCTTTGCACTTATTCCATGAATCAATACTATTTTTAGGCAAAGACGAAAACCAAGCTTTATACGATCTCTAGCGAAAAGGAAATAGCTTCAATTTAACAATATCATTGTCCACATCTTTGTTATTTTGCATATCACACAAATCAACGAAGCTATTTAGATGAGTAGCGACATCTTCACTAGGAAGGCCAGCGAATTGATCTTTCATGACAAGATTCAACAAAGCAGCATTGATTTCACAAGATTCAGTATTGGTAAGAGGA
Source organism: Aegilops longissima (assembly GCA_021605205.1). Lineage (NCBI taxonomy): Eukaryota > Viridiplantae > Streptophyta > Magnoliopsida > Poales > Poaceae > Aegilops > Aegilops longissima. The sequence goes on from CM038680.1 coordinate 386,969,813, forward strand.
GCAATCGGAGTGCTAAGGAAATCATTATTGTTGGTATTGGTAAAGTCACATAATTTGGTATTATCTCGAGCCATCGTGACAAACAAGCAGTCCAACACACGAGCAAACAAAAAGCAAGTGATACGTCCATTTTGCATCATGCTTTTATATCGATATTTATTGCATTATGGGCTGTTATTACACATTATGTCACAATACTTATGCCTATTCTCTCTTATTTTACAAGGTTTACATAAGGAGGAGAATGCGGCAGCTGGAATTACGAAATTTGGAAAAGGAGCAAATATTATTGACCTATTACGCACAACTCAAAAGTCCTGAAACTCCACAAAAGTTATTTTTGGATATAATAAAAATATTGAGCGGAAGAAATGCGCATGAGGGGACCCACCTGGCCCACGAGGGTGGGGCGCGCCCTACCCTCGAGGCGCCCCTGCCTCGTGGGCCCCTGTTGGCTCTCGGTGGCCATCTTACGCTATATGAGGTCTTTCATCAAGGAAAAAATCATAAAGCAACCTTTCGGGACGAGACTCCGCCGCCATGAGGCAGAACCAATCTAGGGCTCCGGCAGCGCTATTCTGCCGGGGACACTTCCCTCCGGGAGGGGGAAATCATCACCATCGTCATCACCAACGCTCCTATCATCGGGAGAGGGCAATCTCGATCAACATCTTCACCAGCACCATCTCCTCTCAAAACCCTAGTTCATCTCTTGTATCCAATTCTTGTCTCCAAGTCCGGAATTGGTACTAGTAGGTTGCTAGTAGTGTTGATTACTCCTTGTAGTTGATGCTAGTTGGTTTATTTGGTGGAAGATCATATGTTCAGATCTTTTATGCATATTAATACCCCTCTGATTATGGACAAGAATATGCTTTGTGAGTAGTTACGTTTGTTCACGAGGACATGGGAGAAGTCTTGCTATTAGTAGTCATGTGAATTTGGTATTAGATTCGATATTTTGATGAGATGTATGTTGTCTATCCTCTAGTGGTGTTATGTGAGCGTCGACTACATAACACTTCACCATTATTGGGCCTAGAGGAAGGCATTGGAAAGTAATAAGTAGATGATGGGTTGCTAGAGTGATGAGCTTAAACACTAGTTTATCGTTGCTTCGTGAAGGGCTGATTTGGATCCATATGTTCCATGCTATGGTTAGGTTTACCTTAATACTTTTGTTGTAGTTGCGGATGCTTGCAATAGAGGTTAATCATAAGTGGGTTGCTTGTTCAAGTAAGAACAACACCCAAGCACAGTCCACCCACATATCAAATTATCAAAGTACGAACGCGAATCATATGAGCGTGATGAAAACTAGCAGCGATAATTCCCATGTGTCCTCGGGGCGTTTTCCTTAATATAAGAGTTTGTCTAGGCTCGTCCTTTGCTACAAAAAGGATTGGGCCACCTTGTTGCACTTTATTTACTTTTGTTACTTGTTGCTCGTTGTCGGTGTACAAAAGTAGGGGCTCTGCTTTTGACCCCTTTACTTGTGCACGGGTAGTAAGAGCCTCCCGCCACGTCCACGCACAGACACGGCAGGAAGGGGGAGCCGGAGAGAAGCCGAGGCCACAAGGCAAATGAAGCAACAGCAAGGACCAAGGCCACAAGGATCAGATGGGCGAAGCAGGTTTTCCCGGCAAGGACCCTTGCCAGGGCAGCCTCAGCAGCCCCGGCAAGACCCTTGCCAGGGCAGCCCGCCCACACCAGCCGAGTGAGCCACCCTTGAGCCCACCAATGCTCAGACAAATGCGTTGGGACAGGGCTCGGGAGGCACCTCCGTGGTGGCATGCAGATCTTTGTGAAGACATAGAATGCTCAAGATCAAATGAGGATAAGAGGGCAACGATCCTCATCGAAGAAACCTACAAGACCCCCGGCAAGACCCTTGCCGGGGAGGCCAGCGTGCCACGGCAAGACCCTTGCCGGGCCACCCGACAAGGCCCTCTCCAAGGACGCCAGCAGGGCCACTGCCAGGCCTGCACCAGATGAGTCTTCACCGCCGTTCACATGCAGCTGCCAACCCAATCAGCTGGGCAGGCACCTGGGTGGCGGCATGCAATCCTTCATGGAGGCTCCACCACCGCGCCACCTCAGCTGCCTGCCTGCCTACATGGCACCGCATGCATCGCTAGCCAGGGCGCGTGTCGAAGCAAGGAGGAGCGGCGACGGATGGGACATGCCTCGCTCCCGTCCCCAATAAAGCGAAGGGACACCTAAGCCTCACATTAAATGCGTCTTGTCCTATAATATGAGGGATAACCTCGTAGCGCTGTACCCTTTCCACCTCCTGCTTGCCACTGTGGCGACCCCCTTTCTTATAAAAGGAGGCCCGAGGCGACCAGGGAAAGGATTCGGCTCTTTGGAACCTCGCAGCACCTAGAGCTAGTTCAAGAGCTCAAGAACGCTAAATACATCCACCAAAGCAGGACTAGGGTTTTACGCATCCTCGCGTCCCGAACCTGGGTAAATCCCCTTGTGTCACTGTTGGTCCGCTCTTCTCACGATCCCGCGCCCGCAACCGTAGAAGGATTCGGTGATCCCATAGGTGTCGTTTCCCACCGACATCTTTGGCGCGCCAGGTAGGGGGTGCTATTGTGAGAATCTGGTCCAGTAGTCGACTTAGCTGTTCCTCATCGCCATGGCTCCTAAGAAGAAGGCGACCACGGCGATCGGTTCGTCTGGAACCGGGTTGGTACCGGCGCGGACTGGCAGCGGGCCAGCCGCGGAGAGGACCCGTGGCGCGGCCCGTGAACATCCTCATCGCCCTGATGGTCCGGACCCGGCGAGCGGTGTCGTTTGCGCGCCGGTCGGTGAGCCACTAGTCGTGGGCTCCGGAGACGGAGTCGGCCCCCCCGCAGGCGGCACGGGGCCCTCCATGGGTGCCACCGTCCCGCCAGGCGGCGCCACGGCGATCTCCAAAGCGCCAACACCGGCGCCCACGGCACGCTCCTCTCAGGTTGTGCGTGATGAGTAGCACCACCCTGCTGGTGAACCTGCGCGCCGCCCTGGGAAGAGTCACGTGCGTCCGTCACATGAAGGAGAGGGCCAACACACACGCTGAGGCGCTGCTGGAGGTGGCGAATGGCTGCGGAGCCGCGATGCAGCTCCTTCTAACGTGGTTAGAAGCCGAGGCGCATCGCAGTCCACCCAGCTTTCGCCGCCACCCACGTCGGCGGAAGCCCTAGCGCGCGCAGCTGCTCCTCGATTTCCCTCCCGCCGCGGAGAAGCTCGACGAATGGAGGGCCACCGTCCGGAGCCTCGTCGGCATCGCCAACGACGACAGGCTACGGCCGGCGGAACCCGTCGACCGTCGCTCCGTCGGGCTGCCACCCGCTAGCGGAGGCCACCACTACAAAAAAAGACACATCCGTGACATTTTGGGCCGAACGAAATTTTTTTCTATCAAACATATGACACTTCTATGACGATAATTGTGACAAAACCCGGTATCATCATAGATGTGGTGCGCTCCTACTTCTATGACAAAAAATCATGACAGAAAATGGGCTTTTCATCACAGGCGGGCGGAGGCGCAGCTGCATGACATTCTTTGGGCCGTCCATGGCGGAAAAAACCGTGGTAGAAGCGAGGGAGGAAAATTTGGGGAGTTGCGGATTACGGTGGGAGGTCGGGGGCGGCGATGCGCGTCTCTCTCGTGCGTAAGCGGCGTGTGTGCGGCGTTAGCTCTAAGCGAACCCGGCGGCGTTGGGCTCTAAGCGAACCGGCGATTGCCTGCAGGCTACAGCGTTCACCCGAACCCGGCGATTGATCGATGGCTGTTAAGCGAACCGGTCGAGCCATTCCGTAAACCTGCGCTGGCGAAGGCGATCGATTGGATGAGCGATGGCGTTGCGGGGGAGGGGTTTGGATGAGCGATGGCGGTGGCGTTGCCTCTGGATGAACAGGACCCGTGGTGTGGAGGGCTGGATGAATAGTAGATGGTGGAGGGTGGCCGTGGAGGGTGGTTGAACAGGACCCGTGGTGTGGAGGGCTGGATGAGCGGTAGATGGTGGAGGGTGCCCGTGGAGGGTGGTTGAGCGATGGCCGATGGAGTAGCGCGGTGGAGGCTGGATGAGCGAGGAGCCGTGGAGGCTGGAGGAGGTCGACGGTAGCCCGTGGAGGCTGGAGGAGGTCGGCGGTTGAGATGAACAGTATCCGTGGAGTCCGTTTTTGATGCGCCACACCCTCCCGATGAACGGGACCCCGTTTGACCGTAGAAATCAACACAAGTCCGTTTCATCCGTTTTGCGATGCGCCACACCCTCCCGATCAACGGGACCCCGTTTACGACCGTAGGAGGTCCGTTTAAATCCGTTTTGCGATGCGCCACACCCCTCCCGATCAACAGGACCCCCGTTTCGACCGTTGGAGGTCCATTTCCTCCGTTTGCGGTACGCCACACCCCTCCTGATCAACAGGACCCCGTTCCGAATGTAGGAGGTCCGTTTCCTCCGTTGTGCGGTATGCCAGGCCTCGTTTCCATTGCCTGTTCCGTCCAAGCCCTCCCGATGAACACGACCACGCATTCCGTTCCGACCCAGCCGGTTGGCTCCCATGTGTTCTGTTGCCTCCCGATGAACACGACGCATTCCGTTGCCTCCCCATGAACACGACGCATTCCGTTGCCTCCCCATGAACACGACGCACTCCGTTGCCTCTCCACGAACACGACGACGACGTTGTTTCTCTGTTCCGACCCAGCCATGTACACGAGCCCTGGCCGTACGTATGCACGAGTAGGAGTTCGAGACCCCGCCCGTATGTACACATATGTGGCGTATTTTCTTTCTTGCACCCTGGCGTTATGCGTGCGTGTACATGCTACGTGCGGCGCCTCTACTACGACGCGTGCGGCGCCTCTACAGCGACCGGTATATGCATTACCGTTCGCGACCAGAATGACAACGCTTCGTGCGCTTCGACCAGGTGGGTCGGTATCCGAGCACTTCCTTGCGTGCGAAGATGTAGCTGATGGGTCCCAGCAGTCAGGGTGGCGAATCGTTTTTTTGCCCAGACGCACTTCCTTGTGTGCGAAGATGTAGCTGGTGGGTTCCAGCATCCAGGGGGGCGAATCATTTTTTTTTGCCCGGACGCACTTCCTTGCGTGCGATGGTGTAGCTGGTGGGTCCCAGCAGTCAGGGGGAACCTTTTTTTCATGAAATATGGTGGCCTGTCCGGTGGGTCCCCGCTGTCAGGTGGAGGAATAATTATTTTGCGCGTAATAAGGAGACACTTCCTTGCTGCGGCCATGGACCCAGCTATCAGCGTCTCCACGCACAGTACTCTTCCGATGGAAGTCGGTCGTTGACCACATTGACCACACCGCGCCGAGAGCACCACGGTGGTGGACGACGGAGGCAGGGAAGACTCGACAATTGTTTCCCATGCGGAGAATACGTTGTGACGAGGTTTCTTGGTTAATCTGCCGTCACGGAGAATAACGATAGGTGTGGGTGAGTAGAGGATGGCTAGGCCAGCGATGGGAATACGGTGGAGTGCATGAGGCTGCTTGGCAGCACTGCCCGCTTGTGCGGGGAGGAGGGAGCAGCAGTCTGCGGTGCTTGTTTGAGCAGTTGGAGCAGGAAGAGCAGAGATTGAAGAAGCACGGCGGCCGTTGGATGGACATCCAACGATCCTTTGCTTGTCGTCAACCTTTTTTAGGAAAGCCTCAAATGTGGAAAACAGCATATAGCCCATCTGCCATTATTTCTAATAATTTACAGCCCATTTGCTAATTCTTAAGGGTTTTTTGGAGCCCATATTCTTTTTGTTAGCATTACAGCCCATATTGTGGCCACGGTTAAAAAATTATACGAAATTTTGCATATTTCGGTGCGGTCCGAACTATTTTAAATCCTGAAATTTCGACTCACATTCAAACTGATTTTAAAAATAAATGTATATCAATATAAAATCCAAGAAATTCTCCACGCATAAAAATTAATGTAATTTAAAATCTTGAAATGAAAAAAAAAGATATTTGAAACTAATTGCTGATTTGATGTGCTTTCAAAATGTACAGCCAATTTCTCATTACTGATGGGCCATTTTCTCGGCCAGCCGAATGAAAGCTCTCCTCATCTTGAAAGATTTGCAGCCCAACAGGCCTGGCAAATCGACTTACTTGGCAAATCACAAAGAAAACTGGGCTGTGGCCATGGACCCAGCTCTCAGCCTCTCCACGTAAAGTACTCTTCTGATGGAATTCGTTCCTTGACCACGTTGATCATGCCGTGCGGAGAGCACCACGGCGGTGGACGACGGCGAGGCCTAGGAAGGGGACGACGCGGAGCCGGGGAAGACGCGACAGTGGAAGCTCAGCGGAGAGAATCTGAGTTCTTTGGTTCGGCTGCGGTGTGAGACTCGCGTCGCCTTGAGGCTGGCCAGCGGTGGGAATAGTAAGGCGGTGAGGCCTCTCTGGGGGAGCGAGAGCCCGACCACGGGAGGCGGGAGCATGCGGCACGACCTGGCGCTGCTTGGGCGGTGGAGCAAGAAGACCAGAGGTTGAAGAAGCACTACGGCCGTTGGATGGACATCGTGCGGTCCTTTGGAGCTAGAATCGTTCATATTTACTAAGTTGACAAATCCCTTCGTCCCGTCAACTTAGTAGGCCCTAAGTCATCCTCCACCAAGGTGGGTCCCGGCTAGCCGGGGGTATTCATTTTTGTGCGTAATAAGGAGGCACTTCCGGTGGGTCCGAGCTGACAGCAGGGGGAACGTTTTTTCGCAAAATACGATGGCCCGTCCGGTGGGTCCCAGCAGTCAGGGAGAAACGATTTTTGTGGCAAAATACTGGTGGCCCGTCCGGTGGGTCTTCGCTGTCAGGTGGAGGAATAATTATTTTCTCGTAATAAGGAGGCACTTCCTTGCGGCTGCCGTGGACCCAGCTGTCGGCCTCTCCATGTACAGTACTCTTCCGATGGAAGTCGGTCGTTGACCACATTGACTACGGCGCCGAGAGCACCACGGCGGTGGGCGCGGCGAGGCCTAGGAAGGGGCGGCGCGGCCGGGGAAGGCGTGGCGGTGGATGCCCGCGGAGAGGAGTACTGGCGTTCACTTGGTTCAGCTACGGTGTGAGGCTGCCGTCGCCGCAGAATAACGAGGGGTGTGGGTGAGTGGAGGGATGGCACGGCGATGGTGGGAGTAGTATGGGGCGGTGAGGCCTCAGCGTAGCCTGCCGGCCATGGGAGGAAGGAGCAAGCGGCACGACCGGCGCTGCTTTGGTAATTTGGAGCAAGAAGACCAGAGGTTGAAGAAGCACTATGGCGTTGGATGGACATCATCACGGTCCTGGAGTATTGACTAAGTTGACAAAGCCCTTGGCCCGTCAACTTAGTAGGCCCTAAGTCAGCGCAACAATATGGTGGGTCCCAGCTAGCGAGGGGTATTAATTTTTTGGGCGTAATAAGGAGGCACTTCCTTGCGTGCGAAGATATTGCTGGTGGGTCCGACACGCTGGCGGGGGACATTTTTTTGCGAAATCTGAGGCCCTTCTGTGGGTCCTAGGCTGTCGGATGGAGGAATCATTATTTTCGCCTAACAAGGAGGCATTTCCTTGCGTGCGGCCGTGGACCCAGCTGTCGGCCTCTCCACGTCTGATCCACTTCGATGGATGTCGGTCATTGATCACGTTGACCAGGCCGCGCCGAAAAGCACCAGGCGGTGGGCGATGGCGAGGCCTAGGAAGGGAACAACACGAGCCGGGGAATACTCGGCGGTTGTTTCCAGCGGAGAATCGAGGTTTCTTGGTTCGTCTGCCGTCGCGGAGAATAACAACATGTGTGGGTGAGTAGAGGATGGCTAGGCCAGCGATGGGAATGCGGTGGGGCCGTGAGGCCTCTTGGCAACATACCCGCCAGCGGGAGGAGGAAGCGAGCAGTCCCGCGGCGCTTGTTTGGCGGCTGGAGCATGAAAGCGAGAGATTGAAGAAGCACGACGGCTGTTGGATGGACATCCAACGTCACTGCTCTCGTGTGTTCACTAAGTTGACGAGGTGTTGCGTGTCGTCAACCTTTTTATGAAAGCATCTACGCGTCAACCTGTAGTAAGCGCACAAGTCAGCCTCAAATCTGTGGAAAACAACATACAGCCCATCTACCATTATTTCTAATAATGTACAACCCATTGCTAATTCTTAAGAATTTTTTGGAGCCCATCTTCTTTTGTTAGCATTACACCCCATATTGTGGCCACGGTTAAAAAGTATCTGAAATTTTGCATATTTAGGTGCGATCAAATGTTTTAATCTAGAAATATCGATTCACATTCAAAATATTTTGAAAATAATTTATATAAATATAAAATCCAAATAATTGTCCATGCATAAAATCAATGGAATTTAAGATCTTGTAATGAAAAAAATTGAAACTAATTCCGGTTTGATGTGTTTTAAAATGTACAGCCCATTTACGGGCGAACCGAATGAAACTCTCCTCGTCTTGAAAGATTTGCAGCCCAATGAGGCCGATAAAACAAGTAGGCCTTGTTTGGGTATTTCTTTTAAAAAAATAGAACTGGGCTAGCCATTTTCAGCAAGAAAAAAACACAACTGGGCTCATGATGTGGTAAACATAAATAAAACCCTGGCTAGACGGGCCATAGCACCCGCACAGCTCCGTTGTTACCCTGATCCGTCGCTAAAACTAGTATAAATAACATCTGCTTGTTCCTCAAAAAAACTGCGTGACTTGCTGGGTCCCTGGTGTCAACCGCTCGTAGTGTAATTCTCTCGTTTATTGACTATGTTGACAATGGCGTGAGCCCCAGATGGCCAACCATTAGGAGGAACCATATTTTTGGGCTTGTACTATAAAGGCACTTGCTTGCGTATTGCCATGACGCTGGTGGGTCCCTACTGTCATCCTCTCCATGTACAGTCATCTCCTTGTTCCTCTCGGTTGTTGACGATGTTGACAACGCAAGAGGGCGGCGCACCGCACACGGCAAGCAAACCAAGGCCGCAAGGCGGAGGACGACGGCGAGGCCTCGGACGGAACCAACGAGCCGTTGAACATGCTCGGTCGATCGCGGTGGAGAATACGAGGTTGACTAGTTGAGGCGGAGTGCGTGTTGGGGCTGGCGTCACGGAGAATTACAGGGCGTGTGGGGAATAGAGGAGGGACGGCCAATGTTGGAGGGTGCGTGCGGTAGAGGCGGCGGAGGCGCAGCCAGCCATGGGAGGCGGGAGCGGCGAGCCGACAGGGGTGGTTTAGTTTGGTAATTTGGAGGAAGAAGAAGACAAGAGATAGAAGATACCGACATATGTTGGATGTCAATCCAATGGTGGTAAGCGAGAATCGTTTGTTGGTGGCTAGTAAGTCGACACCACCTTGGATAGGCTATTTCCTTGCGGGTCCCAAATGTTAGAATCCAAATCTGTCACGGTCATGCAGCCTTTCCTATGAAATTTTACAGCCCATTTGATGTGCTAGTTCGAAATAAGTTTGTGGGTGCTGGTGGGGGCTAATCACTTGGCTTACAGTAATGCACATTGAGCTCAAGCAGCGGCGAGTGCGTTATTTCCCTTGGTTGGGATTTGTTAAAACATTTCACTATAAATTAAGCGAATGGCAAGCCATTTGCCTTGTTTCAAAGAAAATATGACAGTCTGGCCGAGTTGAAAAGGCAGGAACATCTAACTCCAGCTTACAAACTGTACAAAAGCACAAGGGTTAATTGTTCATCAGGTTTACAAAAACCCAGTTGAAAAGGGCAACAACATCTAACTCCAGCCTTTGTTTTGGCGATCACGAGTCAAATGGATCGGTCGGGTCCATAGAATGAACATCTGGGTCATAAAATTTCTTTGGATTATGACCACAATATGTTGTAAATAGAAGTCCGGCACATTCAGAAGCTCTTTTGCCCACCTGAAACTCCTTTTTTTTCTCTTTGACATACCCATCCGTCAAAACCATGCTGCTGATAAACTTAAGCCTGATGGACAATAGTAACCTCGCATTCAGCAGGAAGAATGTTATAAATCTTGTGTTTGCACGGTTGGCTACATATCGTTCTAGCGTTATTGTCTTCAATCGAATCTCATGAGAAGTGAGAAAATCCCGATGCTTACGAATCCACCGATTGGTTATAACTTTCTTACCCGTCATGTTGCCTAAATATACATGAAGATTGAAAGCAGTTAAGGTCTAAAGAAGAGTGTCGAAGAGCAACAGCTGAGCGGTTAATTCTAGTACACTATATGCGGGCTTCAATGTGCGTGAAATTATCACCTTTATATACAACTTCTCCGGACATGGAAAGCATTGCAGCAAGCCAATAATCTTGTTCAGATCAAAACTATTCATTTGGATATATAAGATCTTGAAGAATCCAGCACCATTGATAGGCCATCCATGGAGAAACTCTTCATTGAGCATAGAACATAATATTAGTACAAAATGTGTACTCCAAGATGATATATAAATTATGTGCAGAAATTTAAAATGCAGCTTATGGTTACAAGTGTAGATGATAATATAAAGTACCTGAAGAACTATGGAGCCAAACACCATATTCAAATGAGCACAGAGATCATGTATTACACCCAAGGTCTCCAGTTTAGGCGCAGAGAAGGCGGTTATTTACAGCGGTGAATAACTAGAATCAAGGATCAACCTTTGAAGTGAAGGGCATCTTGGATGATGAGTTGCCTTCCGTCAAAAGAAATTCCAATTCTTACAAGGTTAGGCAACTTTATTTGGAGACAACCGATTCTAGCTGTGAAAACAAGCACCAAGCACTCCGGTAGAGGGCAAGCTGGAGTGGATGATGTTGTGCAATGAGGGCTCCGATATCTGAACCCGCACAAGTGAAAGTTTCTTGAGAAATGGGAGTCGAAGGTTTAGTACTAGATTATGCGGTAGGTAGCAGTAGCGCAAAGGTGGCGGTGTGGAGAGAGGAGGAAAACCATGAGATGGACATCGATCTTTGAGGTGTCATTCGGTATGTGGTATGTGATTTCGAGGAAATAGTAGAACTCAAGCAGCTGTAGTTACGTGAATTGAGGATTTCAGCCGCGGCGTCCACCATGCAGGGCATGGTATGCTTGCTCGAGTAGCATGACGGGATCAGAGGCTTTGAGCGGAGCCTGGTGGGAGGAGATGATGGCTCTGGGTATTTCAAAATCATTGAAGAGAGATGGCGGCGACGATCGATATTAAGAACGCAGCGCGCCATAGAGGCGCCACCGAATTGAGAGGACTTGGGTGCGGCAGCAATCTTTGAGTGGGGAGAAGGAGATGATCTCCCCAAGGGCGGCGTCGGGAGATCGCTGTGCAGTCCACCGAGATTCTCTGGGTTCTGGGATCCGGTGGGGGTGGGGTCGCCGCTTCTCCCAGCTGCTTGGTCTGGGATCTATAATAGGCGTCGCCGTTGGCGGAGCCTCATCTTCTTGGCTGCTGGGTCAGCCGACTCCATTTTCCTCGAGGGCCTCGCGTCGCTCACGGTTGAGCAGAGAGTGTGAATAGCGAGCCTAGTTGTAGTCTGGCGAAGAAGAAGGGAGCTGGGGTTTTCTGTAGGAGTGAGGAAGAAGGGGGCTGGGGTTTTCTGTAGGAGTGAGGTGAGGAATTTGGGGGTGCAGTGGGCGGTGGCGTGAGGTGGGTGGGAGCGAGGAGGAAGAAGAGCACCCAGGTTTTTTGGGGGGGTGTCTTTGGGTGTGGGTAGCACCTCTCATTGATAAATATATGGGCTTTTGAATTGATTTTACTATTTACTAGTGTGGATGGGCTGTTTTGTCTTGGGCGGAGAAACAATTACTACTAGTATAGTGGAGACACTCTCTGACTACCGGAAAAACAATTACTACTAGTGCAGTGGAGACACTCTACCACTACGGCTCCTCCTAGGTCATTGAAACGTCTCCCTCTACTGAATGCCGTTATACTTTTCTTCACCGACATGCGAGCCATGCAGCGCGCGGGCCCAAATGCCATCCACCAAATTAGAAGGCAGTATGCAGGCGGAGAGTCACCCCGGTCGTAGTGCGGCAATAACGAGCCGTCGTATCACAAAATCCCACCTCCCGCAGTCTAAGTTTGTGGACGAAGCAACCATCATTTCACTCTTCGCTGAATCCCTTCTCCCTCACCGTCTTCAAGAAAGGCAACTTTTCGCAGATTCCGCCCTTGTTCTTCTCTCGAGCGAAGGGAAGGTAAGCGGATCCGTGATGTTGGTATATTTTCGTTCGAGAGAAAAAAAGAACTTTTGCAAAGCGATAACGATCCTCACTCTCTTTTTTATTTCATTGTCATTGCGATTGTGTTTTCCTTTCGGTGGTCTCCTAGTATTAAATCGGTTTCATGATGGACCAAGGAGAACCAGGCAAAGATCTGCCGATATTGGAGCAGGCGGGAGGCTGATCCCACGAGACGAGAGCTCCAAGAAGATGGAGGCAACCATCGAGATGACACGAGATCGCTCCACGGCCACTCTTGAGATGGTCAATGCCCGTTTGAGGTTACAGCCCCGTGGCGGTGCAGAGCAGTTTTCCCCTTCGAGGATGTGTCCCCCATTGAGCTGCCCAAGGTGATTTCCTTCTTTGCCGATCTCGATTGTGGTTTTTCATCTAAGTATGTGGTGATTTTTTTAGAAAAGGAAGTATGTGGTAATTAATAATGCAAAATTGTATTAGCTTCGATGTCATGCTATACATAGTGGTTTAAATAACTTGTGTGTCTTATACTGAAAAGTAATTCAGAATTTCTTTCTGTTTTAGTTAGAGCCCTGATGTAGACAAGGATTGTGTGGTTGTACATGTCACTCGCTATGAGGTGGACGACCTGAATATACGCACTGGGAAAACAAAGTTCTTAGGCTATTGGATCCAGGAAGCCATTTGCGGTTATACCAATGAAGAGTTGTATTCCAGCCTCACTTTGTTGTCGGCGTGTTGTCGAGGTGTCTTGAAGCACAAGAAGTTCAAAGCTACTCCTTCGTTTGTGAGGCATACTGTTCTTGTCAAGCTTACGCGAGAAGATGGCGTGGCATGCCTCCACAAACAAGTTTATCGATGGCAAGGCCACAAGGTTGTCTTCATGAAGGTTCACGAGATTGAGCTGCTGCGGGGCGTCCTCGATGATGTTCATGGCAAGGTCCGTCTTGTGTCCAGCCCAAATTAGATCGAGACATGAAATAGTTGCCCCAGCTAGTGTTTAATAGTAGTTTGGATTGTGTCTAATTATCCGAACCTTGCGTGTTATCGACCCCTCTGGGGCTAGTACTATGTTTGAATCTATCTATAGGAGCTGCTGCTACTTTTGTGTGCCGTGAATCATGTGAGAACCATCATAATTGTTGCGAAACATATCGTCCTCACTAGTTTTTTCATGAATATGGCATGGTAAGACATAAGTTGTCACGGTTTATCATCTGAGCGGTGTGTGTTTGATGAAATAGAGCACTCGTTCGAGAACCGTCGTGCCGACGTATACATAAGTACTTGTAAACACTGTTGGCGCTACCCCACTTGTAGCGATTGTGCAAAACACGACACATTGGCTCAGCTTGCTTCAACACTAGGCTATCGACCAGCTAACAATCAACAATCTGCATCGACATATAAGCAACTATGTATCTTATTACGATGGTTCATGCAGTTAATTGAGGCCACAATGTAATAAATTCCAAATGTTCTACGCTAGTCCGGTAGCTCATGTGGAACACTCACATTAAACTTCGTCTTCATAAAAACTTGAAAAGCATAAGTTAAGAAATTTTATACATCTCAATGATTCATAGAACATAACAAACATATACTAGTTCACAGCAAAAGACAAAGTTGTGAGAAGGTTTACAAATCAGGAAAAAACAAGCAAAAGGCTTCTACGAGCAAAGGGCCTCCCGGCGAGCTTAAATTTCTGGAGTTCACTCTGGTTTTTCTTGTTGCCACCATTCGAGGTTAGGTTCTCTCATTCCGAATAACCAATTATAATTGTGGTCTCGGTGGAATGCTGAACTGAACCATGCGATTATCTTGACCAGGTGAAATTCTTGTGCATTCCACTAAATTTAAGCACCGCTATTTGCAGAAATAAGCAGACCACAATGCCTCTTGTCCACACACCTGTCCAAAAAACCGCCGTGCAGCCGTGCCAGCTAGTCCTCGGTCCATGGATGAACTGGTGGAAAGTGCATTCCGGACTAGGATGCAGTTGTTTTCGCTCGTCCCTGCACTATAATCAGGAAGTAAAACGTATGAATCAGCTTCTTTTAGATTGCGTAGGTCATTCTACCTTAGTTACTACCAATGTTGGGATACCTTGAAGACGGGAGGTTAGACGACAGCAACTAGGGATAGCCATCTCATTTTGCGCAGTTGTACTAAAACTGAGGTGTGTGCTTTTGATTGTGCGGATAGAAACGATATGGAGACAGACATCCCGAAATGATATGGAGACAGACATCCCTGTTTGCGCAAATATGAAATACGGTTATTTAAGCAGTGTGAGATATTACTACTTTCCCCGTTTCCTCTTAGAACCAAGTCCTAGATTCATGCTACTGCTTTCCCACTTTCTTCCTGTTTGAACCAACGCTTTGAGTCATTGTATGAACTAGATTTACTTCTAATAATAGTAGAAGTCTAGGTGGCTTTGGAACAGCGGACGAAGTAGAATCCACGAAGGGAGCTGAGGCGATGAGAGCAAGGCAGGTTTGAAGGAATATATACCTTAAATTCGTCGGCATGTGGCAAAGGCGGCGTCGGGAGGCGCATCTTGGCCACAATACATAGGAGGAAGAAGAAGGGGTCGGAGGTCCTCCGAGGCGGGCTCTCGAGAGAAGCAGCACGGCCGCCCGATCGGGGACAGCGGGCAGCCGTTGGTCTCCTCCCTCGCCGATGCGACAGCGTGAGCGATGCACCTACACCCCTGCCCGGTCGAGGTTGTCCGGCGGTTGTGACCAACCGTGAGCTGAGAGAGAGTGTGGCCACCTATGTCTTGCTTAGATCTGGAGAGCATGAGAGAGTGAGCGAGAGGAACCCTAGTAAAGCAAGCGCTAAGGCTCCTGCTTTTATATATAGTGGAGTGATTTTGTTGTACCAGCTTCAAAAAATGCGCTCCCTCGTGTACCAGCAGTGGGTGTGAGAGAACTAGTGCGTCGTGCACGCTTCTCTTCGTGAGTACAATATACTATGCCCAAAGAGCGTTAGCGCAAGATTAATAGTATAAGTGTGTGGCGTGTGAGCTAAAATAAAATGTGCGCCGTCTTTTGTTTTTAGAAGTTACGAGGGTAGGGTGTGAAGAGCACATATGTGCGTGACATCTACCTGAGATAGATGGTGGGTGCGACGTCTTGAGTCTCGAGAGGACTCGGGAGAGTCGTGACTCGTGAGGTGCGTGTGCGTGAGAGAGAGAGGGGCGCGTATCAATGCAATGCATGTGTAGTAAATCATTATCTGACAAACGTTCGCCACAAGCCTTTTCCTGACGAACGCTGTAAGAACCGTTAGACCGGCATCGGACAGTGTCAGTTTTGCCATGTCATCTAACAGAACAGCCACTCCTCCTACACACAAATCTTCCATGTGAGTGTTATCAACTGCCGTATGCTCCCTCCATTCCGAAATGCAGTGCATATAGGATATAGCTTTATTGAAAATTCGAACCTCGCAAACTTTTACCAAGTTTTTGTGTACCAAATTGCACATGTAGAATACCCTGTATATATCATTTCATTCATCTTCGAGAGGTAACTATAAAGATGGGTGAGGAGTCTACAAAGAAAGACCATCGTATCACCTGCAGCAATTTCAAGCATCCTTTAGTGTCGAGGAATATCATAGGAACTCTATATGATATGATTTTTATAGGATTTTTTCCTTTAGAGCCACTTGGTTCATATGAATGGATTCCTATACTCCCTTAATTTCAAATCCCTCCTCATAGGAATTGAGATACATGTCATCTCTAGATTCAATAGAAAAGTTCCTATGATGTGAACCAAATGACATCTCTTTTCCAATCCCTACTCATAGGAATTGAGATGCTCCATGTCATCTCTTACCCTACAACTTCCATGTATACATCTTCTATTCCTAAATAGATAGTACAACCCACTAGTAGTTTTTTTCCAAGACATGCAACTATGGCACAAGAACTATATAGTGTGCCAATAACTTTGAAAGATGGTCATTGGATGAAGCTAACCCGACAAAGTGCGAGAGATAGGCAAATCCGAGCACTCTTGGCGTTGGATATCATCAACATTCCACCAGATCTCGCCACATGTACAATTTAGAAGACTCCATGGTTGAACTTAAGCATAATGCACAAACCTCAAAACACAAGCACTTCTCCTTTGTTCTAGAATCTTACGTATCATAATTGATTATTTTTTCTAAATGAATTGCCATTATTTGTTTTTTACTTTATGATTTACAATGCACAACCCCATGAATCTTAACATTTTATAAAACTAATTGATTTTGAATGAGATGAACTATAAGAACTAAAGAACATCTACATCATGCATATATGACTCAAAGCTTTACATGCTATAGTGTGTATTTATTCATAATTTGGTTTGAAATCTCATGTGTTCAATACATGTGTACCTTACTAGTTTTGAGTAGTGTAGCAAATTTCACATGACCCGGGTATATCAAAATGCAGGGCCCATGCATCATTGCCTTTCGGTCGAACCTCGTCCACAATTTTTATGCGTACTATATCTCCCTTGGTCCCCGAACCCAAAATGTTGCCTCGTTCCGTAAAACCAAGCGGCCCACACATATTTAAGGCGTCGACTCGAACCCGTTTACTACGATGTGGCCCATGCGCCGTAGTACTCCTACAAACCCTACCGCCACACTCATCATCGGTTTTCTTCAAGAGGGCGAGGAGAAGCCGATTTGTAGTGGGCGCTTTAAAAAGGATCGTAGTGGAGACCCCTACCTAGGGTGCCCTAGGTAGCTGCCATACGCATCATTGTTTTCTCTTTTCTTTATGCTCTTGCGCCCTAGAGTGAAATGATGGTTGCTTCGTCCGTCCGGCCTCTAGCTTAATGCGGGAAAGGTGGGGCTTTGTGATTTGACCCCTCATCGCTCATTTTCTACTCTGCGGCACTTTCGACCGGGGTGCCTCAATTCCAACCGTTGCTCGAACTATAATTTGGTGCATCATACGTGGAACAAGGCGGTGGATGAGCCACATGTCGCCAAAGGGGTCTGTTAAGTGTGTAGCCATTTTGTGTGCGGATGACCTGCTTGAGTTGCTACGCCAACACGGCAGAGCAGCCTACCACTTGGTTTTGCTCCTTGGTGAATCCCGACTATATTGATCTAAAATATACCTGCTGAACTACCCTCTCCGTCTCGGGTTTTTTATTTTTAGGCGTCTCGGTTTATAGGGCCTGCAGGTAGTTCTATGTCACAAAAAGCATATCATTGGATTCTTAAGCGGATGTAGTTGTATTTAAAAGTCGAGGCGGGGCTTTTCTGCGCAGTGGCGGCAGGGCAGTTCCGCCTAGTCGGTTTGACAGAGGCGTGAGAAGGCGAGGGAGTAGGCTGCTGCAAGCGTAGGGCTGTGTGATTTGACAAATGATTCTTCTTTGGACAGGTGAGGCCCGTGATTTGACTTGCCATTATCATTTTAAGCTGTGGCGCTCGACCGGCGTGAGTCTCGATTCTGACCACCTCCATCAGGTGCCTCTCCCGGTGCTCCACCATGTAGTAGAGGCTGGCTCTTGCATGAGCCCACTTCTCCGCTTTTTCCTTGCCTCTCTTTCCTCCACATATGCAAAAATGCCATGTATTAAAGCGCACTATTGTACTTACCAATGCATGTACAAGTTCATGGAAATTTAGTGGTCATTCATGCATTCGTTCTAATTAATGCCTCGGTAAACATAACTTCTTGAGAAAAAGCAGGCGTACTAATTACTTGTGCAAACTATGAAATTAATTCGACCACTCACCGTCTACCTTGGTTGGAGCGATTTTGAAATTGAGCCATAAAGCTGGAAAGGAGGGAGTAGTAACTTTTGTCTCGATTACTATTTGTGGCCTTGTATAGATGCAAAATGTATTTTTTATAGTGGCCTTGTATAAGTAAATGGAGGAGTACTAACCAAAGTATCGTAGTAGGGACGAGGAGTAAGCAGAGGAGTAGTAAAATTTTCTCCTCGTCTTTGCGAGCCACAGCATGTGTGAAATGAGGAAGCGGTATAAAAAAGCGTCTGATAGTAGTAGTAGTAGTAGTAGTAGTAGTAGTAGTAGTAGTAGTAGTAGTAGTAGTAGTAGTAGTAGTAGTAGTAGTAGTAGTAGTAGTAGTAGTAGTAGTAGTAGTAGTAGTAGTAGTACTCGTAAGCAAGCTTCACCTCATCCTGCGAGCCACCGCGCCCGTGGGCGGGGGAGACGG
Organism: Aegilops longissima; assembly: GCA_021605205.1. Taxonomy (NCBI): domain Eukaryota; kingdom Viridiplantae; phylum Streptophyta; class Magnoliopsida; order Poales; family Poaceae; genus Aegilops; species Aegilops longissima. Next base: position 386,988,175 of record CM038680.1, read on the forward strand.
CGTACTAAGCAAGCTTCTCCTCGTTCTGCGAGTTGACGGGACACATCAAAAGTACTCTAGTGTATAGAGCCTTGCCTCTAAGGTAGGCCCCACATGGTTTGCCTCTTTTTTAATTTAACATAACGCGTCAAAATCGCAATTTGTTTGTTCACTGTGGTAGGCGATCCTCCCTCCACCAAGTGGACAACCATTACACGTGCCAAATTACCACGTGGGCTGCCTTTTTCGTACAGAAATGAGCTCCACCGTGTACCAGCAGCGGTGTGGTTGGGGAAAGAGAGGGAGAATGCGTGCGTCGTGCGTGCACCTCTTCCCTTCGTGCACGTCCCCCACCTACGTGGGTGTGTGTGAGAGAGATACGTACAAACCTAGACATAATGCGCCGTCCATCCCCATGCCTCCGCCCAGTCCGACCACCGGTCACCACCACGCCCCACTCCTCCTCACCTTATCTCTCATCTTTCTCCCTCCATTTTTATATACAAGGGGCCACTATCAAAATTACAATTTGCAGATATACAAGGCCACTAACACTAATCGATGCAATATTAATGGTGTTTGCCTCGTGGTACTAGCAAAGGAGGACATTAATTATCCCCTGCATGCATGCGGGAGTTTGTAAAAAAATGCATCTTGATGTTCCGTGCAATGCACGGGCATCTTACAAGTCCATGAAAACAACACATGGCAAAATTCCCTGACGAGCGAGGATTTGAATCTGTTGGGAGGGCTGTTTGGATCTTGCCGGGGTAGCCAAAATATTGGCGACCCTTTTGTCCACCGGTGCCTTTGCCACCGATGAACGAGGAATGGCTCGGGTGCTCATGTTGTCATGCATCCTCCAGCGTGCACGTTGGAGACGAGCTCGCACGAGCTGTGTTTTTTGGCCGGCGTTTGGCCTCGTTTAAATAGGAGATTACATAGACGGCGGACGGGAGGAGCTCGGCCGGCGTTGCGTTTAACGCCGGCCCGGTCATGAACGGACGTGTGTCCAGAGTGGGTTTCTCGGCTTCCACACGGGCGAGTTTCATGGAGGCGTTTGAATGCGGCATGGAGGCGTGTTCAGCCGGGCGTGCCATGAGTGGCGCCCTTGACTCTGACCTAGGACACCGCGCCGTTGTTCCACTGACGTGTGGGCTCTTTGGGTGCATGGCCTGCATGTCAGTGACCCAGCGAGCAGCGCTGGCGAAGGAACCTTTGGTGGGCCAGGGTGGTCGAAGCGGGCATTTCATAAACCTATGATTGTTCATTGAGTGTGACGTCATCTTTTTCATGTAGATAAGCCTACTATGCTGATAGCCCGTTCGATACGTTGTGATTCATAAAGACCGCTGCAAACATCAATGTTCTGCTTATCACATATAAGATTGATTAATACCCGTAACAATCCATGTCCTTTTTTGCGAATAAACAATCCATGTCCTTAACAAAGGATGCATGCACGTGTGTCCTACGTCGTGTGCTGTGTGCATGCTGGCGTGCGAGTGTTGCATTCGTGCAAGGGTACGTTTCAGTGTTGCATGCATGGGTGCGTACGTGCGTGTGTTCGTGAGTGCATGTGTTATTGTCAGTGTTGCACGCCAACATGCGTGCATGTGTACGTTATGTGTACGTGTCAGTGTTGCATGCCTACATGCGTGCGTGTCTTGCGTGCATGCATGTGTACGTGCGGGGTGAGGCTACGTCGGTCGGTGACTTTTCATCTCTGGTCATTAGATTTTCCAGCCGTTGCATACGAAATAAAGGGCCTCGGTTTGTCATCAAACTCCACCCCCACGAGCCGCCCGACCACCACCGGCGAACCGCCAGCCCCCCGCCCGCGCGGCTGGCGCGCCCTCCCGAAACCCTCCCCACCGCCGGTCCACCGGCGACAGCCATCCCTCTAGCCCCCCCAGGCGAGCTTTTCTCGGGATCCCACCCCCGCCCAATAAACGCCCCCAACCGCGGTGACTGCCACGAGAGGTCTCACGACTTGAATACCCACCGAGCACTAATTTATTACCATTTCATCCTTCATATCTCTGGTGAGGGTGGGCCCTATGGTAATGTCGCTGCTGAATGTGGACCGTTTGACTGGTCAATTGATCGTGTTATCAACAAATTACGGAGTTGTATGGTGAGCGGTGACCGTATGATCACCCTAAAATGTACTCCTATTTTATTAACACAGTCTGAGACTCAAACTACCATTTCTTTCTTTCATATCACGGGCTGTGAGGTGGGCCCCACAGTTCTGGCGCCCGATGGTGCAACACTAGTTGCCCGCGTGGAACGTTGACTGGTCAATTGATTGTGTCATCGACATAATACGGAGTTATGCGGGTGAGCGGTGACCGTATAATCATGACATGTATTTGTTTAACACAGATGCAGACGCATGAGGGCTCATATATACGCGCAAGCACTCACGCTATAAGCGCACACGCGAACCCTACCCTATGAGCACCTTGAGAGAGTGGGCCAGCATATATGATCTTGAGATTTTACGAAGTCACCATAGGTGCCTCGTGGTCAGTGGAGCGTCTCCTCCCCTGAGCGTACATCACGGAAAATACTGAAATTAACACAAGATAAATCGAGCACCGGGACTTTAACCTTGGTGGGCTAGAAACCACTATCCTCTAACCATCCAACCACATGTTGGTTAGCACGACAAAATGTATGTGGTGACCGTGATGAGCTTATTCGAAGTCCGGTGACCATATCGTGCTTTCGCTTCAAATACAATGACCGTAAGTGTAAATCAACAAAATCTGAACGCATCAAATGCAAAGTCCGTCGGTGTCATCAACAAAATATGGACACGTGTCGTGAGCTATATACCGTTGTACTATTGTATATGCTTATTTTCTTAGTGGCCCATTGCGTGTGTGGTGTGGTGGGCACATCATTTCTTGTTGTGGTGGGTCAACATCAAGACTCATGGGTCGGTTCCATCCTGCACCACATATAGGTTGGACGAGGCGTGTTATCTGAGACCCATGTGGAGGACTCGGCGTACAACACGAAGCTACAGTCGTGGAGGACTCTATCCCCCTGGTGATAAGCCGACTATATATGATTTGTAACCCTAGGCCCTTAGTATGTTATACAAGCTTGGGGGCTAGTTAAGTCGATAGTATACACACACGCACAATGCACGGTATTCACGTGTACTTTGTACACACCCTATCACTAATATACGATACCATGAGTAGGCTCTTTCTTCAAGCGCAAGGGTCCGATCCGAACTAGGGTAAAACTTTGCCTCGTATTACCATCCAGCCTAACAACTAGGGATATCCTACGAATGACGATATGATGAAATCATATCGCCAACTACTAAGAGAGAGGTGTGTCCGGGGGGATGTGTGCGAGAGAGGCCTAAAGATAATGTCGTCGCGGGAGACACGTGGCACATATATGTGCGTATAGAGGGCTAGTAGAGACCGTGCATGTGTATATATGCATGTGAGAGAAATAGTGTTTTCCAAGCTGAGATTAGTGAAAAGAGTGGTACATAGTAGTCGAGAAGAGAGAGAAAGCAGAGAGAGCATGTCGTGAGACACCCGACACCACGAGAGAGATTGTGAGCATGTGTGAAAGAGAAATGCCGATGCATATAAAGTGTGTGCACTTATGCATTAGATAGAGAGATATATAGCGCGCTGTGAGAGCAGGCGGGGCATAGTGCATCTACGTGTAAAAGGCGGTTCTATGCATTAAATTAAAATATAAATGGCATTATTATTTTTGGATGAGATCATGAATTTTGCAAATTGCGTATGGGCGAAAATCAGTCTATCAGACACCCATACTCTATTGAATTCTAGCATGTGCATGTGTTTATTTCATATTATCGATCCATAGAGTGAGGCGGTTTGAAATACATGCAATGGATGCTTTTGCAATTCATATATAAACATTAATTAGTGCACTCCATGTTGTTAGTGTGAAGCACTTTATACATTTGTCACTTGCATGGATACATTCCAAATTGCTAGCTACTGAAATAGAATACATGTCGAATTCAACATAAAGGGGTTTGAAGATTGAATTCATAGGAAGTGCATTCATCTATTTGAACCGAGATAATGGCATTTGTAAATCAGATGTAAAGGGGCATCAATCTTTGTTGTGAGTTTGAACATGCTATATATATATTCATACGCATATCTAACTTTTTTTTTTGCAACCAAGGAGATTATATACGGAACCATGCATGAACTGAGGTAAGTTGCATATTTTTAATATATACTCGTGTACAATGTATATTCAAATGTACCCCTCCATTCCAAAATAATCGTAGCTTTAGGATTTTCAAGAGTAAAGATTTGTGAAGTTTGACAAATCCTGAAAGTTCAATTCAAGAGAACCGAAAAGCGTTAATGTACGCTCCCAAATATTGAGCAAGCGCCAAATAGGCCTCTGGTCACCCGAAACGCATGAGACTAATGTTTTGGTGGTAGGAAATTCTGTCTGACTCGGCCCATGTAGCCTATCGGCCCGATGTCCAAAGGTCTAAACCGGGGTAGGTTTGTAACTTCACCAAGGCCTTGATCTCAACCGCCTCGAGAAGCATTCATATGCCGGGCGCCTAAACACCATCTTTCGGCGAAATCTATCCGCCCACATTTGGGACACGACATGACTGTCCTACCCCAACCCATAATATGTCCGAAATTTTAGATGGGGGCAAAGTTTGTAACTTCCCCAAATTTCAAACAAGCGTCTCAAACCGAACATTGTTCCCCTTAGTTCCCGCCTCCTTCCGTTTCCCCATTCATACTCCATGGGTGCGGCGCCCTCTCCACCAGCCATGAAACCCCAGCCTCCTCCGTCGGTCCGTCCTCCACCCATAGCGGCCAATCACTGCCGCCCTCCTCCATCACGCCGGGCGGTACCCGGCGTCGTCGTCAACGCAACCATAACCGCAACACCCTCAAGGACTTAGCAGTGAAGCCGAGGTAGAGCTGCCTCCCGACGCCGACGCCCGCGTGCGCGCCGTGCAGAACCACTCCGACCACGCCGTCCTGCGCCTCACTGCCGCGCTCCTTTGTCGCAACCGTCCACCGCACGGAGTTGTTCCCTTCGCCGTCGTTCGCCGCCTCGGATCTGCTTCCCGCCGTCGACGAGCGGCCACCGCTTCCACACTCAACAACTTGGCCATGGGTTCGTCCAAGGCTGCACCGTCCTCCACAACTTCGGTTTCCGCGAACAACAAGAAGATCGTCGGAAAAAGCAGAAGGAGGACACAACTTGCCAGCGAAAAGAGGTACTCCTCTTCCCTTATTCATGCAAATCTTCGTCTCCGCTCACACCGTATTCATCCCAGAAAGAAACTAGTTGGCGCTTCTTCTGCATCTTCTTCGTGATACTAAATGCACAAGGTTTCCTCCTTTTACTATTTCACCTTTGCTAGAGGTCGGTAGCCCTTTGGATTTCAATTCAGGGTCGGTCGAACCGCAATTAAAAAAGCAGCACCCGCTTAGGCGCGGAGCACCTAGTCACTTTGTTGGGCGCATCGGTGTCTATCATAGGGGTGTGGGCGCGAGGAGCTTCTTGCGCCGATCTGGAGGTCGGCAGGGCTTGAATGGATGGCGGGGCGGTGCGGTGAGGTCGAGGGGAGGCGCAGGGAGAATCTTGGGCGGTGGTCGTTGGCGTTCGAGGAAGATCGTCAACACTTGTTGGTGGAGGTAGATGAAGGCGATCTGCCGTTCTTTGTACATCGGACGGTGCAGAAAAAATGGACTGACCTATTTGCTTTCGATCATTGTTATTTTCATAGAATCCTGTAGTAATTTAGTGTGCCATGCATGTTGTAGAGCTATCATATGTCTCCGTCATTTATTTCTCACCGACCTGCTATACGCTACCTTTACCTTGTACTAATTGTGCACACACTTCACCCATACTCACACTATTGTTTTTTATGCATGGGTATTTTGACTCGTAGCGGTGTTGATGAATGCGAGAAAAGAAAAGATAGAAATCGCTCGGTGTAATTCGAAGATAAGCACTAAGCGTTTCAGCGCTCTAATGGGTGCGATGTCGGTGATTGGAGCGATGGCGTAGCTCTGCGATTGATGATCTCAATTGCCACACACAACCATCCAGTGCTTGCTTTAACCCGTATTTGTCAAATGTGGTTGCATGTTGCATATGGTGTCTAGCTTGTATTGCTTCAATTTGGTTAAATTGCATCTGCTTACTTTACACATTATACCTTTGATAATGACATGCCTTCCTGTTTTTGATACATACTACATATGTCTATTAACCATGTTAGTACATCAAACTAATGCTCTTTTGTATCCTTGTCAATCACTTATGATGAGGCAGTCACCGGGTGGAGTTCTTGTGAGGCGCCCTACTCATTTAAAGAGTGAAGTGTCATCCTCCCACATGATTCTCAAGAAACAGCAAGGCTAAATGAAGATAGTCAACGTAGCTCTCTAGTTGATCACCATAATTCCCCACACCACCATCGCAGGTGCTTGCTCTTACTTGGCGATGTGATATGTGGTTGCATGTTGCATATGGTGTCTACCTTGTAATGCTTCTAATTAGGGTAAATTGCATCTGCTTAGTTAACACATTATACTGTGAATATGACATGCCTTCCTATTTTTGGTACATACTACGTCTTTCTATTAACCATGTTCTTACATCAAACTACTTTTCTTGTGTATCCCTCATCAATGCTCCTAATTTGTTAAATTGCATCTCCTTAGCTTACACATTATACATGTGAATATGACCGCCTTCCTGTTTTTGGTACATACTACATCGCCTATCACACCATGTTCTTACATCAAACTCTGTTCTTGTGTATCCTGCGTCTATAAACATGATGATGAGACAGATCCGCAGCGTGGGTTAATATGAGATGCAATACTCTTATAAAGAATGCAATTTCATCCTCTCCACATGATTCTCAAGAAACAGCAAGCCTAAATGAAGACATTGAGCGTAGCTCTGCACGAAGACCGCACTTCCCTACACCACCATCACGGTGCTTGCTCTAACCCAGCAGATGTGATATGTGGTTGCATGTTGCATCTGGTGTCTAGCTTGTAATGCTTCTAATTAGGGTAAATTGCATCTGCTTAGTTTACACACTATACCGTGAATATGACATGCCTTCCTATTTTGGTACACACTACATCTATGTGTTAACCTTGTTCTTACATGAAACTACCTCTCTTACGTATCCTGCATCAATCACTTCGATGAGTCACCTTTATTAGTTGCATATTGCATATTATTTCTAACTTTGTTGCCATGTATTGCTTCTAATTTGGTCAAATACATTTGTTAGGGCACCCTTTTAATTTAGCGAGTGATATTGGTTTCATCTTTCATATGGTTTCTAGCTTGCATCGATTCTAACAAGTTCAAGCACCTTGTGCTTAGTTTACATTTATACATCATACATGTCAATATGTCACGCCGTCCTGTTTTTCATACATATTCCATCCTATCATGCGGCTGCCTTACATGAAAGTAGTGTTAAATCGGTATCATGCATCAATGAGTTTTGAAGAGCAAATTTTATTCCTTTTTCTTGTGGGTTTGACTTGACAAGGCAAAATCAAGAAAGAGGAAGGAAAAAATAAGGAAGGCGATGATGGTGGTCCTCTGCTGACAACGTAAATGGAGCATCTATACCGATTCTCCTTGTCTTGATAGTGCATTACAAGGTCCAAGTCTCGCTCCCTACTCCACCATCCAAGGTGCTTGCTCTAACTTGGCGGTGTGATATCTGGTTGCATGTTGCATATGGTGTCTAGCTCGTATTGCTCCTAATTAGTGTAAAGCTGCATCTGCTTAGCTTACACATGATACATGTGAATATGACACGCTTTCCTATTTTTGGTACATACTATATCATCTATCACACCATGTTCTTACATGAAACTACTCTTCTTGTGTATCCTGCATCAGTCACTTATGATGGGACACCTTTAAGTTGGCAGTGTGATATTGGTTTGCGTCTTGAATATGATTTCTAGCATGTATTGCTTCTAGTTTGATGAACGCCACCTATGATGAGACAGTTTTAACTTGGCAGAGTGATATTGATTGCACCTTCCATATGGTGTCTTGCAGTGTTTCTAATTTGTTGAAGTGCCTTCTTCTTAGTTACCACATCATAGGTGTGAATATGTCAAGCCGTCCATTTTTTCGTACATATTCCATCCTCGTATCATGACTTTGCCTTTCATCAGAGTAGTGTTCGTCAGTATCATGCATGAATGAGTTACGAAGAAGCGAATGATATTCCTTTTCTTGTCGTTATGACCTCACAATGCAAAATCAATAAAGCTGAAGGAAATTGGCAAGGCATTGGATGATGGTGGTCCTTAGAGCAAGCTGAAGCGGAGGTTCTCTATAGATTCTACTCCACCATCCTCCCAACAAGATTCACAAGACAACGCAAGGCTAGACAATCAACGTAGCTGTGTAGATGATGAGCACATCTCCCTACTCCACCATCACAGTGCTTGCTCTAACTTGGCACTATTATATGTGGTTGCATGTTGCGTATGATGTCTAGCTTGTATTGCTTCTAACTTTTTGAATTGCATCGCTTACTTTACACATAATGCTGTGAATATGACATGTGTTCCTGTTTCTACATCAGACTACTATTCTTGCATATCCGCATCAGTCACTTATGATAAGGCACCTTTAAGTCGCCATTGTGATATTGGTTGTGTCTTGCATATGATTTCTAGCATGTCTTGCTTCTAATTTGTTGAAAGCATACAGTTTGAACTTGGCAGAGTGATATTGGTTGCATCTTTCATATGGTGTCTAGCTTGCAGTGCTTCTAATTTGTTGAAATGCCTTATGCTTAGTTGCCACATCATAGGTGTGAATATGTCACACCATCCTGTTTTTCATACATATTCCATCCTCGCATCATGTGTTTGCCTTTCATCCGAGTAGTGTTCGTCAGTATCATGCATGAATGAGTTCTGAAGAGCGAATTTTATTCCTTTTTCTTATCGGTTTGACTTCACAATGCAAAATCATTATAGCTGAAGGAAATTAGTCCGGCAGTGGATGATGGTGGTCCTTCGGAGCAACTCAAATAGGGGGTCTCTATAGATTCTACTCCGCCATCCTCCCAACAAGATTCGCAAGACAACACAAGGCTGGACAGTCAACGTAGTTGTGTAGATGATGAGCACATCTCCCCTACTCCACCATCACAGGTGCTTGCTCTAACTTGACACTATTATATGTGGTTGCATGTTGCGTATGATGTCTAGCTTGTATTGCTTCTAACTTGAATTGCATGCTTACTTTACACATAATGCTGTGAATATGACCGTGTTCTGTTTCTAGAACATACGTGTACATGATGAGCACATCTCCCTACTCCACCATCACAGTGCTTGCTCTTACTTGGAACTGTTATCGTGGTTGCGTTTTCCGTATGATGTCTAGTTTGTATTGCTTCGATTATGTTGAATTGCATCTGCGTAGCTTACAACTTATACTGCAGCGATCACTTACCCATAAGACACATTTAACTTGGGACTGTGATGTAGGTTGCATCTTGCATTGTCTTCTAGCTTGTCTTGCTTCTAATTTCTTGAAATGGCACTTACGACAAGACACTTTTTTACGATAGAGTGATATTGGTTGCATGTTCATATGGTGCCTAGCTTTCATTTCTTCTAATTTTGTTGAAATGCCTTCCGCTTCTGTTTTTCATACATATTCCATCCTCTCATAAATGCGTGTGAATATGAAACGCTGTCTTTTTGTATATATTCCATCCTCCTATCCTGCGCTTGCCTTACATCAAAGTAGTGTTCGTCTATATCATGCATCAACCAGTTATCTGAGCTAATTTTATTCATCTTCTTGTGGTTTTGACTTCATAAGGCAATATCGGAAAATAGGAAGGAAAAAGTAAGTTAGGGGATGTTGGTGGTCCTCACTTACCGGCATAAGCAGAGACTCTCTAGATTTGCCCACTCTTTGCTAATGAAGTTGAAGTCCCAAGTCTACATGATGAGTTCATCTCCCGTACTCCACCATCGCAGGTGCTTGCTCTAAGTTGATAGTGTGATAATTGGTTTCATGTTGCATATGTTGTCTAGCCTGTATTTCTTCTATTTTGATTAAATTGCACTTGCTGAGTTTATACTTTATACATGTGCATATGACATGGCTTTACGTGTCTAGAATACCTTTGCATCTATCTATCATACCATGTTCTTACATCAAAGTACTGCTGTTGTGTATCCCGCATCGATCACTCATGATTGGGCGCTTTTAACATGGCAGTTTGATAGTGGTTGCATCTTGCATTGATTTCTCGTTGTCTTGCTTCTAATTTTTGAATTGCCACTTATGACAAGACACTTTTAACTTGGCGAGTAATATTGGTTGCATCTTTCATATGGTGTCTAGCTTGCATTACTTCTATTTTCTTGAAAATCATACCTTAGTTTGCACATCGTAGCTGTGAATATGTCATGTCGTCCTGTTTTTCTTACATATTCCATCCTCATACGGTTGTCTTACATCAAAGTATTGCTTATGCGTATCATGCATCAATGAGTTACGAAGAGTGATTTTATTCTTTTGTGTTGTGGGTACAGCTTGACATGGCAAAGTAAAAAAGAGCAAGGAAAATAATATAGTAGGGAGTCTTGTTACTCGTCGGGTGAAGCGGAAAAGGTTACGCCGTCGAGATTCTGCTGGTACTTATAGTGCGATAGAAGGTCCAAGTCCACCGACTAAATCTACAAACACAGTATCACCTGCTCCACCAGCTGCAGCATCCGCTTCAACTACACCAACATCTCAACGAGTTACTCGTTCGTTTGCTCGAGGCGGCGGTTCCCAAGCTGCCTTCACACCTAACACTACTTCGAAGCACTCACGACACAACAGGACTTGGCAAGATCAGATGAACCTCATGAGCATCAACACCAAGATGGTACTTGACCGAGTCAAGTTGCAATTGCATGCTCCTTTATATGTACTCTCACGGTTTGATGTACACTAACACTTTCCATATTAGTTGTTGAACTAGCACCACGGCATGGCGAAAGCAGACATCAGGGATAATGCTTGACAGATTAACAAAATCTAAAGGAGGAAGAATGGAGATCCATTTTGAGGCAGGTTTAAAAAGGCCACGTGATGCTACAGAGTCAGCCAAGTTAGTATCAGAGGCAGCCGTTGCCCTTAGGTGTCATGCACGTATCCTCCCAACGTGGATCCACTACAAGAATGAGAAAGACAATACCTAGTTTAACACCTTCCTTGACCATTTATCCGTAAGTAATGTTATTCATCGCAATTAGTAATATTGTCTTGCTCTGTCCCATACTTTCTAGCTTCCTCCTAATAAGACTCACATTCTTTTTTCAACAGATGAGGTTCAAGTTGGATCCGAAAGATGATGCAACTAAACAAGCATGCACTCATGTTTTTAGTCTGCTCTGCTGACGATGTCGGTACCACCTTAGAAAATCTCACTTTGAAGGCAAGGCTAACAATGAAATCGCCCAAACATCTCAAAGTGGAATATATTACAGATGAAGACTGGACAGCCCTCGTTAAACACCGGTGCGATCCAAAGTATCGGGTAGGCTATATGTATTTGATCAGACCACATATTGAACTTGTATTTATGTATGTGCCTTACAAGTGTATCTTCTTCTAGGCTAACTGTTTGAAGAACAAAACCAACCGTTCTAAAGTGAAATTCCAACAGACAACAGGATCTCGTAGCTATATTGCACACTGCGAGGCTTTTGTAAATAGCTGCTACTTCCTTCTTTTTTGTGCCATATTATCGTATCTATATTGACTTGTTCCAAATCAGAGGAAAGCCGTGCGGACCAAAAGAACCTGAACCGAATGCGGTGCAAATCTTCAAGGATTGCCACACCGGCAAGATGAAGGGCATGAGCACACCAGTTCAAGCCACTGTTGTAATTCCTTACTCCTCCTGCCTTGAACTGATTGGTATTGTGATGTGTTCATTTAACTACTTGGTTTGCAGCCAATGTTAGTTACTCTGTTCACTTTTATACACAGTTGTCTTAACGTATCATTTCACCTTACATGGTTTAAAAGAGATGAAGGGTATTCTTTTGGTCTTGATCGTAATCTAGTTGTTATGTTCACGTGCTGCACACAATGATAAAATAGGCTGTTTGTTTTATATCTGTTTGCCCATGATATGAATGATGTCATACTATGTTCATCCTACTTTAAACCATGTCTCTTTATCCTTAGATGTCAGCGAATGTGAGGAAATAGACAATACAGATGGGCATGCTACATGGACATATGTTCGAAAGTGATTTTATTATGTAGTTGGCACTACAATACATGCTAATGTATTACAGTAGTTCACCAAAATAAGTTATGTATAAACATTTAACCTACTTTGTTTGTTTTGTCTCATTAGTAACTTATCCGGTACACTAATCTACAAGTTCAAACTTTAGGAAGCTATGGAACAAATGATTGAACAACCACAACCACGAAGGTGGCGAGGCTACTCTGAGGCACAATGTCACCTCTTGCTGCGATCGTCGGTATCTCTCCACTAACGTGCAAAAGCACCTTCTGCGTAATTCGGGTTGGTTGTCAAGGTAACCTCGTCCAAATCGCCTCTTGAAAAAAATCTTCTGCTAGGCAGTGATATATCTATGCTCCGGACACAAGTCCAATCCCTAATGGGCGTTGTTTGGAAACAAGAATAGTGGTTGAGAAATGTCGTCAAGATATGAATGGTTTTGAAACAGACTATCGGACATTAAACCGTTGTTCAAGAGCAATGGCGGAAAAAGGTGGAGATCGTCTTTGCTCCATCAGATTCTGACTGAAACATTAGCACTTGGTTCAAATGATCGTGCTTCTATACATCGATGGTGCTTTTATCGGAAGGACTATAAACTTTATGCCAACATGCCTTTTGTTGTATGGTTGGAATTTATTTTGTTGTGATACAACATTTATGATGCTGCCCAGCTGCTGAGTAATTCTGACGCTATTTTTGTATAGTGTAGGTTTATCTTAGTAATGTATTCCGCCGAAAGCTTGGCAGGAGCCCAACATGCCAACATTCGTCGGGCCCATTCCAATTGGGCTAAAAATGATTATGGGCCGAAATTGACATGTAGCCCACTAAAAATATCTGGGCCTAAATCAGCATAAGATTTCATATTTTTCTGGTAGGCCTGTGCCCATAGTGGGCCTTTAACAGGCCTAAACATATTTTGGGCCCTTAGTAAAAATAGGCCATTTACAGGTGTAAATATCTCGAGCCCATAAAAAACATGGGCCTTTAATAGACCGAAAGTGAGATTGGGCCCTGATTGTGCCAAATAACCCACTGGACTTAGCAGGCCGAAATGGTGGCCCATTTACGACGCGGATCTTTGATAGGCCGAAATTCGGACGGAGCGTAAATGCGCCGACCTAATACACGGGCCTTTAACAGGCCGGAACTTCGGTCGGGCTAGATTATCGTCATTTTTATATGGGCCATTAATGGGCCCGATATGATGTTGGGCCACATATGGCCCATGGTTTACGTCCGGCGTTAACAGGCCGAAAATGACAAAAGGAAGAAAGTGGCCCAAATGTATAGTGGGCCTCTAACAGGCCGAAAGTTTTGATGGCCTGTAGATGGGCCCAAATGAAGACGGACCTTTAACAGGCCGGAAATACACCGGGCCATGATTCGGCCCAATTACTTAGCAGACTGTTAACGGGCCAAAAGTGACCATGGGCCGCGTTGATGGCAAGTTTAGGACAGGCCGTTGACGGGTCAATTTGACAGAGAATGTTGGGCCTTTAGCTGGGCCGGCCCATTATGGTCTGCAGAATCTTGTGGGCCTTTAGCTGGGCCGGCCCATTGTGGTCCGCAAAATCTTGTGGGCCTTTAGCTGGGCCGGCCCATTATGGTCTGCAAAATCTTGTGGGCCTTTAGCTGGGCCGGCCCATTGTTGTCCGCTAAATTTTGTGGGCCTTTAGCTGGGCCGGCCCATTATGGTCCGCTCAATCTTATGGGCCTTCGGTTGGACCGGCCCATTTAAACTTTGTGGGCCTCTGTTGGGCCGGTCCACGTGTCAAAATATCATAGGCCCATCTCGACCGTTGTATGAGTGACACCTGTGCCAACGCGGAGCTGACACGTGGATCAGTCAGCCAATGAGAATTTTACACGTGGAAAATCGGCATTGGTCGTGGCTGTTAACGGGTTATCGGATCCAAAATCCGACCCGATAGCTTAACGGCGTTCCGTTACGGTGGATGCCACGGGTCGGTCACCCTTGACGAAAGCACTTCTGTGACGCGGGATTTATCATCATGGAAGTGGACACTTCCGTGATGATAATTTTGGTAATGTCATGGAACACTTCTACGACAGCACAGGTATGACTATCTTGATTCTGTCATAAATTTGTCATGGATTTACATGCATGACAAAATCGCGACCTACTGTGACAAACACGTATCATCACGGAAGTGTATTTTTTTTGTAGTGCACGCCGGAGGCGACGCGGCCACGGTGTACTCCCCACATCCATCCCGACCGCCCCGGGCGTCGGCCCGTCGCGGCGACGCTCTAGATGATATCTCCATCTCGTCCTCCGACCGCGGACCAACCGCGATCAGCGCCAAGTCCTTTGGGAGCGGGCTCATGAGGGCCTTCGAACTCTGATCGAGCATCGGCGTGGCCACGCGCCACCGGTCGGACGGTGCGGGCGGGGCTGCCACGGACCACCCGGCAGACCGGAGGCTATGGTGGCCTACCTTACAAGGTGGGTTGTCCGGCCTTCACCCGTGAGCTGCGGCAGTTCCAGTGTCCCTCCCATCGTACATTCAAACCCGACGTTGGCGAGAAGTACAATGGCAAGACTCACCCGTCAGAGTTCCTCAGCATCTACACCATCGCGATGCAAGCTGCTGGGGCCCGCGATGATAAGGTGCTTGCCAACTACTTCCCGTTGGCACTCAAGCCTAATGTTATGTCATGGTTGATGCACTTGCCGGTAGACTCCATCTCTTCTTGGGCGGATCTGTGCCATGAGTTTGTTGGCGCCTTCACCGGAGTTCACCAAGCTCATGGCCAGCCGAGTGGTTTACACATCATCCCCGGAAGGAAGGAAAACCTGTAAGAAAGTACATCAAAGGTTCAGCAGTGCGATACAACATCCCTGATGTTCATCCCGCTGCTGTGATCAGTGCGTTCCATCAGAACTTGCGCAATCGCAAGATGCGTGAATAGTTGGCGATGAACAAGGTTAAGGATGTGGCCGAGCTCTATGTTCTGGCCGATTAGTGCGCTTCGTCGAGGAAGGAAGGAAGTACCGGCGAAGATGCGGTCGGCGATCGACTCCTTTGGCGATACCGCCACCCGAGCAAAGAAAGGACGACGCCGTAATAGGAAGCGTAAGGGCAAGGCCGTGCTTGCCATTGACGGATCTCGACGACACGGTACCACCAAGAAGACCAAGCAAGCGACCGGCAAAGATTGCGGGTGTAAAGCTGCTGGGCCTTGGCGGCTGCCACAAGCCAGAGGCTCGACAAGCGATCTTGCAAGATCCACCGCACCAAGGGCCACGACCTCCAAAACTGCCCGACAGGTAGAGCTGCTTTCGCCGAGAAGCGTAAGCAGTATGGCGGGACAAGGAGAAAGGCCGGATGGTGCCGAAGGATCCGGCAAGAAGCGTGGCGGCCAAGAAGGCCGCCAGCAAGGAAGACAACAAGAGAGGCCCGCCGGGGCGCGACAAGAAAGTAGGGAAGGCGATGATCATGGCGAGGACGGCGAGTCCGGCGACCATGAGTTTCAAAAAAGCCACAGAGGCCATGTGTGTCGATGGCGGGCGCGCTGCACACATCCCTCGCCAACTCAAGCGGTGGGCGCGTGAGATCATAGCGGTGGAGCCATTGTTTGGCCGCACGAAGCTGCTGAAATGGTCCAAAGCCGCCCATCATCTTCGACACGAGAGGACCACCCGGCCGCACCTCTGTTGCCGGTGCTTGCTATTGTTGGTTTCACCAACAATCCGCAACCTCGTGGTGACAAAGATGTTGGTTGTGGCGGGGCGGCCTGAACTTGATCTCGCTTCGTTGTGGTTAGAAGGCTGCAGATCCCTGATGGAGACCTCGAGGAGACGGGTGCATTCCAAGGGGTTAACCCGGGGAGGAGCCAGCCAAAGTGAAAGATCACGCTTCCCGTGACATTGAGGCGAGCTGAACCACGGGGACGGAGGATTATTTTTATGTAGCCGAGATCCCTTGCCTTGCAGGATCCTCGGTGCATGACCTTGGCCAAGTTCAGGCGGCTTCACCTACGCCTACAACATCTTGAAGATGCCCGGGCCGATGAACATCATCACCGTCCCCTCCGACAAGAAAGATGTGTTGATCTGCACTGACCAACTCTACCGGGAAGCAGTTGTAGCAGTTGCCGCTAAGGTACCTGCTCCTACCGACGGAGCCCCGGGAGGGGGGGGGGAGAAGACCGGGGAGACTCCTAGCACCCACTCCGGCAAGCGCACCTCTTCGGGGTGCTGCGCTCCCGTTGAGGACGTGCCAGAGAGCTCCTCCGGCAGGAGCAAGAAGTCCAGAGCCACGCCACCAGAAACCAAGAAGGTGCCCGACAAGGAGGACGATACGGGGGGAGTTTTTACCATAAGCTCCACCCTCGACGGCAAATAGGAAAGCGAGCTCGTCGCCTTCCTGCGGGCGAATGTCGATGTGTTTGCATGGCAAGCCTCCGACATCCCGGCGTTCTGTGGAGGTGATTGAGCACCACCTTGTTGTATGTCCTCATGCGCGGCCTGTCAAGCAGAAGGTCCGGAAGCAAGCTCTGGAGAGGCAGGAGTTCATCATAGAGGAAATCAGAAAGCTAGAGGCGGCAGGCTTGCTGAGAGGAGTACTCCACCCAACATGGTTAGCCAATCCGGTAGTGGTGCGCAAGGCAAACGGGAAATGGAGGCTGTGTATTGATTACACATACATCAATAAGGCATGTCCAAAGGATCCTTTCCCGTTTTCGCGCATCGACCAGATTGTTGACTCCATGGCTGGGTGTGACCTCTTATCATTCCTGGACGCGTACTCAGGATACCACCAGATCTTCATGACAAAGGAAGACGAGGAGAAGACAGCATTCATCACCCCATGTGGTATGTATTGCTTTTTACGGATGCCTTTCGGGTTGAAGAGTGCTGGCTTGACCTTTGCAAGAGCAGTCCAAATTGGTTTTGAGCCCCAGCTACATAGAAATATGGAAGCTTATATGGATGACATAGTGGTCAAAACCAAGGACAAGGCAACGCTCGTGCAAGATCTGGAGGAAACATTTGGGAACCTGGGCAAGATCAACCTCAAATTGAACCCTGAGAAGTGTGTCTTCGGCGTCCCGTCCGGCAAGCTTCTCGGGTTCTTTGTGTCCCAGCGCGGGATTGAAGCAAACCTAGCTAAGATCAAGGCTATCGAGCAGATTGAGGCACCCAAACGGATCAAGGACGTGCGTCGGCTCACTTGCTGCGTTGCTGCCATGAGCAGTTCATCTCAAGTCCATGAGCGTGCCCTTCCTTTTTTCAAGATCTTAAAGAAAGCAGGGCCGATGGAGTGTACCCCAGAGGCCGAGGCGGCGCTGCAAGATTTGAAGAAGTACCTCCCCTCTACCCCAGTGCCGGTTGCGCCCAAACCACAAGAACCGTTGCTTCTTTATCTAGCGGTAACGAATCAGGTGGTTAGCGCCGCGCCCGGTGCGCAGAAGAGGTTGATGAGGAGACAGCCGCAGCGGCAGAAAGTCGACGGTTGGCGGGCGGAACCCTCCCAGCAGAGGCTCAGCCCGGCAAGGCTGAACCCGGCAGGTTCGGCCCAGCGAGGCTGGCGCCCGTCTGACAGGACCCACGCGACCAGGTTAAGGAGCGAAGAAGAAAATGGTGCAGCACCGGTTTGCCGTCGGCTCCCTTTGCGGGGCTAGGTCGAGGTACTCGGTGTGCAAAAGTTGCTCTTGACCTCCTTATGGCCTCGAGGAAGCTGCGCCATTACTTCCAAGTGCATGAGATCACGGTGGTCACCGCCTCCCGTTACAGCGGATCTTGCATAACCAGATCGACGGGGAGGATTGTGGAATGGGCCCCAGGCTGTCAAGCTTGGTTTAAAGTTGAAAGTAGATCAGCGATTGAGCAAAGTCTTGGCAGAGTTTGTTGCGAGAATGGACCTCGGCGCTCAGCGAAGAAGTGCGAGACCACTCTCCCGGCAAGAAGCGAGTCACAAGCTGGATCATGTACTTTCATGGTGCCTTCTCGCTGCAAAGCGCCCGGCCTGGTGTGCTGCTTATCGCACCCTTGGAAACACCTCAAGCACGTTGTCGGATGCACTTCCCCCAGGAGATGTCAACCAACAACACCGCCGAGTACGAGGGCTTGCTTGCCGGTCTTAGGATCACGGAGGACCTCAGGGTTAAAAAGCTCATCGTCAGGGGCAACTCACAGCTCATCGTCAGGCACATCAACAAAGACTATCAAAGCCCGTTGATGGAAGCTTACGTAGATGAGGTGAGGAAACTGGAGGAATGCTTTGACGGTATACAAGTGGAGCATGTCCCTCGGGCGGAGAACGACATCGCCGATTACCTGTCAAAGAGCGCTGCCCTCAAGCTACCTGTGGAACCAGGTACTTTTGTGCTTCAGTTAACCCAGCCGTCCGTTGAACCATCGACCAGGCAGAACAAGCGGAGGAAGCTAGGCCCCGGCAAGTACTTCCCCACTGAGCTCCCCAGAGCCGCCGGCGAAGATGTTGCTACGGATGTCGATCCTTCCATGGGGCAACCGACTCTGGCAGGACCTCTGGTCATGGCCGTGGAGGCGGCCGCTCCCGTGGCAGAAGAGATGCCTTTGGTCCTTGTCATCGAGCCGCAGGCTCCGGCATGGGCACAACACACCGTCCAATTCCTTCAAAAAGGAGAGCTTCCTGAGGAGCAGGAAGAAGCAGAAAGAGTAGCCCGCCGGTCTGCTCTGTACCAATTCGTTGACAGCGTATTGTATAGAAGAAGACCGAATGGGGTGAAATTGATGTGCATTTCCCGGGAGGAAGGACTAAAGTTGTTGGTAGAGATACATGGAGGCATATGTGGCTGCCACATAGGGTCGAGGGCCCTTGCCGGCAAGGCTTTCCGGCAAGGTTTCTTCTGGCCCACCGCCCTCCAGGATGCAACGGCACTAGTAACCAAGTGTGAAGCGTGCCAGTTCCATTCGAAGAAGCTTCATCAACCAGCTCAAGCCCTCCAAACCATCCCTCTCTCCTGGCCCTTCACGGTCTGGGGGCTCGACATACTGGGCCCTTTCCCCTGTGCCGTCGGGGGCTTTGAGTACTTGTACGTCGCAATCGACAAGTTCACAAAGTGGCCAGAAGTGGAAGCAGTGAGGAAGGTGACAGCGCAGTCAGCCATCAAGTTCTTCAAGGGACTAGTGTGCCGATTTGGGGTGCCCAACAAGATCATCACCGACAACGGCACACAGTTCACAAGCCACGCCTTCATGCAATACATTGAGGATCTCGGCAGCAAGGTTTGTTTTTCTTCCGTGGCACATCCACGGAGCAACGGCCAAGCGGAAAGAGCAAATGCTAAGGTCCTGCGAGGCTTAAGGACAAGGACTTTTGATAGACTACGCAAAAGCGGGAGGCACTGGATTGATGAGTTGCCGACGGTTCTTTGGTCGATCAGAACGACGCCAAATCAAGCCACCGGCCAGACACCCTTTGCCCTGGTTTACGGTGCAGAAGTAGTTCTCCCCATGGAACTCATATACGGGTCACCTCGAGTGCTCGCTTATGATGAGCTTGAGCAAGAGAGATTGCGGCAAGATGACGCGACGCTCCTTGAGGAAGATCGTCTCCGGGCGGTTGTGAGAGCAGCATGCTACCAGCAAGCCTTGCGCTGCTACCATAGCCGCAAGGTTCGTGCCCGGAGTTTTGAGGAAGGCAACCTTGTTCTTCGGCATGTTCAGTCGGCCAAGAATTCCAACAAGTTGATGCCAAAGTGGGAAGGCCCTTATCGGGTAACACGAGTCACCAGGCCCGGCGCAGTCCGGCTGGAGACCGAAGATGCCATCCCGGTGAGTAACTCCTGGAACATCGAGCATCTTCGCAACTTTTACCCATAAGGCGCGGCTGCCGGGCCTCCCGGCAAGCCACCCTTTGTACAAGCCTTGCCGGCAAGGCATGTAACCCTTTGTACAAAGCGGTATGAGACCCGAGCATAAATAAGCGGCTGGCGCCCTAAGTTATTGCATGCATGCTAGGTTGAGTCTCTTCCTTGGTTACGGTTGATAGTGCTTAGCAGCGGCTAACACCTAGCTTAGAGGTCGAGTGCGCGTCTCTCTGTTCTTCTCTGTCTCCTTTGGTTCACAGGGCACGTAAGTATTCTTGCCGAGCTGTTCTGGAAGGAAAGGAACAGACCGGCGCCCGGGCCCCGGCAAGCCAGAGTTGCCGGGGGCTGCAAGAACAAGGGTCCCTCCGTGGCAAGCCAAGATCGCCGGGGGCTGCAGATCCAGATAAGTCCTTTATCCTCCATCATGCATTTCGTTATGGACTGGGATACATGAAACCCCGTTCTATCTCTGAGCTACCGTGCTCCCCCTTCTTGACACCCGAGGATTATCCCCTGGGTCTGGATTTGGTCGTAGCCGCGGCAGCAAAGTAGAGGAACGGCGAGGCCTGTTGTCGGGCGAGAAAACGTTTGTCTTAAAGGTAACAAGGATTCACTCCTTGTCGTGGGTTCCTCCCGCGAACGAAAATCCCGGCAAACATCCCTTTTTCATAAAAAAACATCCCGTACAGGTACAGTTCATACGAAATGAAAAACATGAGCAATGGGGTTACAAGCTTTAAATTCTACTAAGGCCCGAAGGCTTACAAACTAAAAAGAGATAAGGTGCCCGTAATCCCTTTCTTGTCCCTCTCTTCAGGAAATGGAACAAGAAAAACAGGAGGGCAAAAGGGGTGCCTAGGTGAGCTACGGGTGGCAGAAGACACCAAGAGAACATCTTGGTGGCCGTCCAAGGGCTGGATAGTGATGGCGGCGCCGGAGGAAGAGCTCGAAGACGAGGCGGCAGGATGTCAGTACGCAACGAAGGCATCGGTGCCCGCGTACTCTGACTTGACGGCCTTTCCGCCCGCCCTCTTCCTCTTCCGCAGCCTCCCAACCAGCCGCCCAAGGAGACGATCCCGAGAAGTTCAAGGAGCCGGCGACATGGATGACGGGGTCACTGGTGCCGCCCGGAGCGGCACCCGATGCCTAGTCGAACCCGTCATCCTGCCGCCCGCTGGCCTCGCCGTTGTTGCCGTTGTCCTCCTCGTCACTCTCGCTCTAGGAGGAATCTTCATCATTAGAAGAGCTCTCCACGCAGCACCTCACACGGGTCTCGAAGTGCCCGATGATTTTGACAGAGAGAAGGTCGCCCTCCATTAGTTTGAAATGGAGAGCGAGCCCATCCGCCAAGCTGTGAAGTCGAGCGAAGGTCTTCCACCCTCGGTGAAGATACATGACGTGAGGGGCGGGGAACTCGACATCGACCCATGTGTCGCTGTTCCCACAACCCCTCAGGTGTAGCCGCAGCGCTTGCGGCGGATCCAGCTCCATCTCCCCCGCAAATGGGGTCGAGAGGTGAAGGCGACGATGCGGCGGATGGCGCAGCCTGACGAAGAATTCGCAGGGTTTGTCCCTAGCATGGCCCTCCATGGGAGGAGGGACTGCTAGAGGGGGCAAGGCAGATCTGCCGCCCTGTCCTCCTCTCCCTCGGGCACCACGGCAGCCTCGACCTCGTCCCCTCCCCCTTCCTCTAACGGATGGCTCCGCCGCTAGGAGTTCTTGGGGAGGAGTGATGCGCTGCCGGGCCGAGACCCTCGCCGCCATCGATGAAGCATCGCCACGCCCCCTCGCCATGACAGAAGAAAAAAAAGGAAGCAGGGATGGGGAGAGGCAGGTGGCGAAAGGTTGAGAGGCACCGTCCCTCCCGCTCCCCTCCTTATAAAGGGGCGGGAGCGAGGCTCGGCCGCCCCCTCTCGGCCAATCCGGCTTCTTGAAGTGACAGCGAGTGGGGCCGTCAACCGCCCTCCCCGCTCCATTAAAGGCGCGTGGGAATCGACCCGCACGCGTGCGACTACCCACGACCCCTGCGCCTGTCATTCGCTCTGCATGCAGCGAACGTGGCACAAGGGGCGGGCGCAATAGTGAAGGAAATATGCCCTAGAGGCAATAATAAAGTTATTATTTATTTCCTCATACCATGATAAATGTTTATTATTCATGCTAGAATTGTATTAACTGGAAACATGATACATGTGTCAATACATAGACAAACATATAGTCACTAGTATGCCTCTACTTGACTAGCTCATTAATCAAAGATGGTTATGTTTCCTAACCATAGACATGTGTTGTTATTTGATTAATGGGATCACATCATTAGTAGAATGATGTGATTGACATGACCCATTCCGTTAGCCTAGCACTTGATCGTTTAGTATATTGCTATTGCTTTCTTCATGACTTATACATGTTCATGTAACTATGAGATTATGCAACTCCCGTTTATCGGAGGAACACTTTGGGTGCTACCAAATGTCACAACGTGAATCGGGTGATTATAAAGGAGTACTACAGGTGTCTCCAAAGGTACATGTTGGGTTGGCGTATTTGAGATTAGGATTTGTCACTCCGATTGTCGGAGAGGTATCTCTGGGCCCTCTCGGTAATGCACATCACATAAGCCTTGCAAGCATTGCAACTAATAAGTTAGTTGCGAGATGATGTATTACGAACGAGTAAAGAGACTTGCCGTAGCGAGATTGAACTAGGTATTGGATACCGACGATCGAATCTCGGGCAAGTAACATACCGATGACAAAGGGAACAACGATGTCGTTATGCGGTTTGACCGATAAAGATCTTCATAGAATATGTAGGAACCAATATGGGCATCCAGGTTCCGCTATTGGTTATTGACCGAGAATAGTTCTAGGTCATGTCTACATAGTTCTCGAACCCGTAGGGTCCGCACGCAACGTTACGATGACAGTTTTATTATGAGTTTATAAGTTTTGATGTACGAAGTTTGTTCGAGTCCGGATGTGATCACGGACATGACGAGGAGTCTCGAAATGGTCGAGACATAAATATTGATATATTGGAAGCCTATGTTTGGACATCGGAAGTGTTCGGGTGAAATCGGCATTTTATCGAGTACGGAGGTTACGGAACCCCCGGTGACCTAATGGGCCTTAGTGGGCCTATTGGAGAAAGAGGAGAAGGGGCCAAGGGCAGCCGCGCCCTCCCCTAGTTCGAATAGGACAAGGAGGGGGCGCCCCCTTTCCTTTTCCCCTCTCCTCATTCCCCCAAGTCCTAGTCCAACTAGGAAAGGGGGAGTCCTACTCCGGTGGGAGTAGGGCTCCTCAGCGCCTCCTCCTAGGGCCGGCCGCACCCCCCTTGCTCCTTTATATACGGGGCAGGGGCACCCATAGACACACAAGTTGATCTACGGATCGTTCCTTAGCCGTGTCGGTGCCCCCTCCACCATATTCCACCTCGGTCATATCATCGCGGATTTTAGGCGAAGCCTGTGCGTGAGAGCATCATCATCGTCCACCACGCCGTCGTCTTGTGGAACTCATCCCGACACTTTGCTGGATCGGAGTCCGGGATCGTCATCGAGCTGAGCGTGTGCTGAACTCGGAGGTGCCGTGACGTTCGGTACTTGGATCGGTCGGATCGCGAAGCGTCGACTACATCAACCGCGTTGTCATAATGCTTCGCGCCACGGTCTCACGGTACATGGACAATACTCTCCCTCTTGTTGCTATGCCATCACCATGATCTTGCGTGTCCGTAGGAAATTTTTGAAATTACTCGTTCCCCAACGATGGCATCCGAGCCTGGTTTTATGCGTAGATGTCATATGCACGAGTAGAACACAAGTGAGTTGTGGGCGATACAAGTCATCTGCTTACCAGCATGTCATACTTGGTTCGGCGGTATTGTGAGATGAAGCGGCCCGACCGACATTACGGCGACGCTTCGCGAGACTGGTTTCACCGTTGCGAGCACTCGTGCTTAAAGGTGACTGGCGGGTGTCTGTCTCTCTCACTTTAGTTGAACCGAGTGTGGCTACGCCCAGTCCTTGCGAAGGTTAAAACAGCACTAACTTGACGAACTATCGTTGTGGTTTTAATGCGTAGGTAAGAACGGTTCTTGCTCAGCCCGTAGCAGCCACGTAAAATTTGCAACAACAAAGTAGAGGACGTCTAACTTGTTTTTGCAGGGCATGTTGTGATGTGATATGGTCAAGGCGTGATGCTATATTTTATTGTATGAGATGATCATGTTTTGTAACGAAGTTATCGGCAAGCGGCAGGAGCCATATGGTTGTCGCTTTATTGTATGAAATGCAAACGCATCTGTAATGCTTTAGTTTATCACTAAGCGGTAGCGATAGTCGAGAAGCATAAGATTGGCGAGGCGACAACGATGCTACGATGGAGATCAAGGTGTCGGCGCCGGTGGCGATGGTGATCACGACGGTGCTTCGGAGATGGAGATGACAAGCACAAGATGATGATGGCCATATCATATCACTTATATTGATTGCATGTGATGTTTATCCTTTATGCATCTTATCTTGCTTTGATTGACGGTAGCATTTTAAGATGATCTCTCACTAAAATTATCAAGAAGTGTTCTCCCGAGTATGCACCGCTTCGAAAGTTCTTCGTCTTTGAGACACCACGTGATGATCGGGTGTGATAGGCTCTACGTTCAAATACAACGGTGCAAAATAGTTGCACACGCGAATACTCAAGTTAAACTTGACAAGCCTAGCATATACAGATATGGCCTCGGAACACGGAGACCGAAAGGTCAAACGTGAATCATATAGTAGATATGATCAACATAGTGATGTCCACCATTGAAACTACTCCATCTCACGTGATGATCGGACATGGTTTAGTTGATTTGGATCACGTAATCACTTAGATGACTAGAGAGATGTCTGTCTAAGTGGGAGTTCTTAAGTAATATGATGAATTGAACTTAAATTTATCATGAACTTAGTACCTGATAGTATTTTGCTTGTCTATGTTTACTGTAGATAGATGGCTTGTGCTGTTGTTCTGTTGAATTTTAATGCGTTCCTTGAGAAAGCAAAGTTGAAAGATGATGGTAGAAATTACGGATTGGGTCCGTAACTCGAGATTATCCTCATTGCTGCACAAAAGAATTACGCCTGGAAGCACCGCTGGGTGCCGAACTGCTGCTTGATGTAACCGGCGGCGTTAAGAACGTCTGGCGAGCAAAGCTGATGACTACTCGATAGTTCAGTGTGCCATGCTTTACGGCTTACAACCGGGCCTTCAATGACGTTTTGAGCGTCATGGAGCATATGAGATGTTCCAGAGTTGAAGTTAATATTTCAAGCAAATGCCCGGATTGAGAGATATGAAGTCTCCAATAAGTTCTATAGCTGCAAGATGGAGGAGAATAGTTCTGTCAGTGAACACATACTCAAAATGTCTGGGTATAATAATCACTTGATTCAACTGGGAGTTAATCTTCCTGATGATAGTGTCATTGATAGAATTCTTCAATCACTGCCACCAAGCTACAAGAGCTTCGTGATGAACTATAATATGCAAGGGATGGACAAGACTATTCCCGAGCTCTTCGCAATGCTAAAAGCCGCGGAGGTAGAAATCAAAAAGGAGCATCAAGTGTTGATGGTCAACAAGACCACCAGTTTCAAGAAAAAGGGCAAAGGGAAGAAGAAGGGGAACTTCAAGAAGAACAGCAAACAAGTTGCTGCTCAAGAGAAGAAACCCAAGTCTGGACCTAAGCACGAGGCCGAGTGCTTCTCCGCAAGCGGTGGACCTTTGGAAGTGGAACTGCCCCAAGTATTTGGCGGATAAGAAGGATGGCAAAGTGAACGAAGGTATATGTGATATACATGTTATTGATGTGTACCTTACTAATGCTCGTAGTAGTACACAGGTATTTGATCTTGGTTACATTGCTAATATTTGCAACTCAAAGCAGGGACTACGGATTGCTTAAGATTGGCTAAGGACGAGGTGACGATCTTGGCGTGGAAATGGTTCCAAAGTCAATGTGATCGCGGTCGGCACGCTACCTCTACATCTACCATCGGGATTAGTTTTAGACCTAAATAATTGTTATTTGGTGCCAGCGTTAAGCATGAACATTATATCTGGATCTTGTTTGATGCGAGACGGTTATTCATTTAAGTCAGAGAATAATGGTTGTTCTATTTATATGAATAATATCTTTAATGGCCATGCACCCTTGAAGAGTGGTCTATTTTTATTGAATCTCGATAGTAGTAATACACATATTCATAGTGTTGAAACCAAAAGATACAGAGTTGATAATGATAGTGCAACTTATTTGTGGCACTGTCGTTTTGGTCATATCGGTGTAAAACGGATGAAGAAACTCCATACGGATGGGCTTTTGGAATCACTTGATTATGAATCACTTGGTACTTGCGAACCGTGCCTCATGGGCAAGATGACTAAAACGCCGTTCTCCGGAACTATGGAGCGAGCAACTGATTTGTTGGAAATCATACATACTGATGTTTGTCGTCCAATGAATGTTGAGGCACGCGGCGGGTATCGTTATTTTCTCACCTTCACAGTGATTTGAGCAGATATGGGTATATCTACTTAATGAAACACAAATCTGAAACATTTGAAAAGTTCAAAGATTTCAGAGTGAAGTGGAAAATCATCGTAACAAGAAAATAAAATTTCTACGATCTGATCGTGGAGGAGAATATTTGAGTTACGAGTTTGGTTTACATTTGAAACAATGCGGAATAGTTTCGCAACTCAAGCCACCCGGAACACCACAACGAAATGGTGTGTCCGAATGTAAATGTCGTACTTTACTAGATATGGTGCGATCTATGATGTCTCTTACTGATTTACCGCTATCGTTTTGGGGTTATGCTTTAGAGACGGCCGCATTCACGTTGAATAGGGCACCATCAAAATCCATTGAAACGACGCCTTATGAACTATGGTTTGGCAAGAAACCAAAGTTGTCGTATCTTAAAGTTTGGGGCTGCGATGCTTATGTGAAGAAACTTCAACCAGATAAGCTCGAGCCTAAATCAAAGAAATGTGTCTTCATAGGATACCCAAAAGAGACTATTGGGTACACCTTCTATCATAGATCTGAAGGCAAGATTTTCGTTGCTAAATTCGGATCCTTTCTAGAAAAAGAGTTTCTCTCGAAAGAAGTGAGTGGGAGAAAAGTAGAACTTGATGAGATAACTGTATCTGCTCCCTTATTGGAAAGTAGTTCATCACAAGAACCAGTTCCTGTGACAACTACACCAATTAGTGAGGAAGCTAATGATATTGATCATGAAACTTCAGATCAAGTTTCTCTTGAACTATGTAGGTCAACAGAGTAAGATCCGCACTGAGTGGTGCGGTAATCTTATTACGGAAGTCATGTTACTTGACCATGGCGAACCTACGAACTATGAAGAAGCGATGGTGAGCCCAGATTCGCAAAATGGTGGAAGCCATGAAATCTGAGATTGGATCCATGTATGAGAACAAAGTATGGACTTTGGTTGACTTGCTCGATGATCGGCAAGCCATTGAGAATAAATGGATCTTTAAGAAGAAGACTGACGCTGATGGTAATGTAACTGTCTATAAAGCTCGACTTGTTGCGAAAGGTTTTCGACAAGTTCAAGGGGTTGACTACGATGAGACTTTCTCACCCGTAGCGATGCTTAAGTCTGTCCGAATCATGTTAGCAATTGCTGCATTTTATGATTATGAAATTTGGCAAATGGGAGACATAGAGATTTGCAAGATACATACGGATCTGAATGTTGCAGACCCGTTGACTAAGCCTCTTCCACGAGCAAAACATCATCAGCACCAAGACTCCATGGGTGTTAGAATCATTACTGTGTAATCTGGATTATTGACTCTAGTGCAAGTGGGATACTGAAGGAAATATGCCCTAGAGGCAATAATAAAGTTATTATTTATTTCCTCATATCATGATAAATGTTTATTATTCATGCTAGAATTGTATTAACTGGAAACATGATACATGTGTCAATACATAGACAAACTTATAGTCACTAGTATGCCTCTACTTGACTAGCTCATTAATCAAAGATGGTTATGTTTCCTAACCATAGACATGTGTTGTTATTTGATTAATGGGATCACATCATTAGGAGAATGATGTGATTGACATGACCCATTCCGTTAGCCTAGCACTTGATCATTTAGTATATTGCTATTGCTTTCTTCATGACTTATACATGTTCCTGTAACTATGAGATTATGCAACTCCCGTTTACCGGAGGAACACTTTGGGTGCTACCAAACGTCACAATGTAACTGGGTGATTATAAAGGAGTACTACAGGTGTCTCCAAAGGTACATGTTGGGTTGGCGTATTTCGAGATTAGGTTTTGTCACTCCGATTGTCGGAGAGGTATCTCTGGGCCCTCTCGGTAATGCACATCACATAAGCCTTGCAAGCATTGCAACTAATAAGTTAGTTGCGAGATGATGTATTACGGAACGAGTAAAGAGACTTGTCGGTAACGATATTGAACTAGGTATTGGATACCGACGATCGAATCTCGGGCAAGTAACATACCGATGACAAAGGGAACAACGTATGTCGTTATGCGGTTTGACCGATAAAGATCTTCGTAGAATATGTAGGAACCAATATGGGCATCCAGGTTCCGCTATTGGTTATTGACCGAGAATAGTTCTAGGTCATGTCTACATAGTTCTCGAACCCGTAGGGTGCGCACGCTTAACGTTATGATGACAGTTTTATTATGATTTTATAAGTTTTGATGCACCGAAGTTTGTTCGGAGTCCCGGATGTGATCACGGACATGACGAGGAGTCTCTAAATGGTCGAGATATAAAGATTGATATATTGGAAGCCTATGTTTGGACATCGGAAGTGTTCCGGGTGAAATCGGCATTTTACCGGAGTACCGGGAGGTTACCGGAACCCCCCGGTGACCAAATGGGCCTTAGTGGGCCTAGTGGAGAAAGAGGAGAAGGGGCCAAGGGCCAGCCGCGCGCCCCTCCCCCCAAGTCCGAATAGGACAAGGAGGGGGGGCGCCCCCCCTTTGCTTTCCCCTCTCCTCCTTCCCCAAGTCCTAGTCCAACTAGGAAGGGGGAGTCCTACTCGGTGGGAGTAGGACTCCTCTCAAGCGCCTCCTCCTAGGGCCGGCCGCACCCCTTGCTCCTTTATATACGGGGAAGGGGCACCCCATAGACACACAATTTGATCTACGGATCGTTCCTTAGCCGTGTGCGGTGCCCCTTCCACCATATTCCACCTCGGTCATATCGTCATGAGTTTAGGCGAAGCCTGCTTGATGTAGAGCATCATCATCGTCACCACGCCGTCGTGCTGATGGAACTCATCCCCGACACTTTGCTGGATCGGAATCCGGGGATCGTCATCGAGCTGATCGTGTGCTGAACTCGGAGGTGCCGTACGTTCGGTACTTGGATCGGTCGTATCGTGAAGACGTACGACTACATCAACCGCGTTGTCATAACGCTTCCGCTTACGGACGTACGACTACATCAACCTTTCAAAGATGCATGATGGCTATATTCTCTGACTTTTGTGAAAAGATTTGTGAGGTTTTCATGGACGATTTCTCCGTCTATGGATCCTCTTTTGATGATTGCTTGAGCAACCTTGATCGAGTTCTGCAGAGATGTGAAAAAACTAATCTTGTCTTGAATTGGGAAAAGTTCCACTTTATGGTTAATGAAGGCATTGTCTTGGGGCATAAAGTTTCTGAAAGAGGTATTGAAGTTGATAAAGCCAAGGTTGATGCTATTGAAAAGATGCCATGTCCCAAGGACATCAAAGGTATAAGAAGTTTCCTTGGTCACGCCCGGTTTTATAGGAGGTTCATTAAGGACTTCTCAAAAATTCTCGCCTCGACTAATTTATTACAAAAGATATACCATTTGTCTTTGATGATGATTGTGTAGAAGCATTTGAAATACTTAAGAAAGCATTGATCTCTGCACCTATTGTTCATCCACCTGATTGGAATTTACCCTTTGAAATTATGTGTGATGCTAGTGATTATCTTTGTCGGTGTTGTTCTAGGGCAAAGAGTTGATAAGAAATTAAATGTTATTCAATATGCTAGTAAAACTCTAGACAATGCTCGGAGAAATTATGCTCTTTGCTGAGAAAGAATTCTTAGCAGTTGTATTTGCTCGTGATAAGTTCAGACCTTATATTGTTGATTCTAAAGTAACTATTCACACGGATCATGCTGCTATTAAATATCTTATGGAAAAGAAAGATGCTAAACCTAGACTTATTAGATGGGTTCTCTTGCTACAAGAATTTGATTTACATATTGTTGATAGAAGAGGAGCTGAGAACCCCGTTGCAGACAACTTTTCCAGGTTAGGAAATGTTCTTGATGACCCACTACCTATTGATGATAGCTTTCCTGATGAGCATTTAAATGTCATAAATGCCTCTCGTAGTACTCCGTGGTATGCTGATTATGCTAATTGCATTGTTGCTAACCACCTAGTTTCACATACCAGCAAAAGAAAAGGTTTTTCTATGATTTGAGACATTACTTTTGGGATGACCCACATCTTTATAAAGAAGGAGTAGATGGTGTTATTAGGCGTTGTGTACTGAGCATGAACAGAATGATCCTACGCAAGTGTCACTCCGAGGCGTATCGAGGACACCACGCTGGGGATAGAACTGCACATAAGGTATTGCAATCTGGTTTTTATTGGCCTACTCTCTTCAAGGATGCCCGCAACTTTTTCTTATCTTGTGATGAATGTCAAATAATTGGTAATATTAGTAGACGTCAAGAAATACCTATGAACTATTCACTTCTTATTGAACCATTTGATGTTTGGGTCTTTGATTATATGGGACCTTTTCCTGTCTCTAATGGATATACACATATTTTAGTTGCTGTTGATTACGTTACTAAGTGGGTAGAAGCTATTCAACTAGTAGTGCTATCATAACACTTCTATTAAGATGCTTAAAGAAGTTATTTTCCCGAGGTTTGGAGTCCCTAGATATTTAATGACTGATGGTGGTTCACATTTTATTCATGGTGCTTTCCGTAAAATGCTTGCTAAGTATGATGTTAATCATAGAATTGCATCTCCTTATCACCCACAATCTAGTGGTCAAGTAGAATTGAGTAATAGAGAGCTCAAATTAATTTTGCAAAAGACTGTCAATAGGTCTAGAAAGAATTGGTCCAAGAAACTTGATGATGCATTATGGGCCTATAGAACTGCATATAAAAATCCTATGGGTATGTCTCCTTATAAAATGGTTTATGGAAAAGCATGTCACTTACCTCTCGAACTAGAACATAAGGCATATTGGGCTATTAAAGAGCTCAACTATGATTTCAAACTTGCCGGTGAGAAGAGGTTATTTGATATTAGCTCACTTGATGAATGGAGAACCTAAGCTTATGAGAATGCCAAGTTGTTTAAAGAAAAAGTTAAAAGATGGCATGACAAAAGGATACAAAAGCGTGAGTTTAATGTAGGTGATTATGTATTGCTATACAACTCTCGTTTAAGATTTTTGCAGGAAAACTTCTCTCTAAATGGGAAGGTCCTTACGTTATCGAGGAGGTCTATCGTTCCGGTGCCATAAAAATCAACAACTTCCAAAGCCACGAATGCGAAGGTGGTGAACAGTCAAAGAATCAAACATTATATCTCAGGTAATCCTATAAATGTTGAAACCAATGTTATTGAAACCGTAACCCCGGAGGAATACATAAGGACACTTTCCTAACGTTTGGACTCAAAGGAATAGGTATGTGGTACAGTAAATAAACCGACTCCAAAACAGTTCTAAAGGCAATATTTCTCCGTTTTGGAATATTTAGAAAAATAGAAAAATAAGAAGCAGTCCGGGAAGGATACGAGGGCCCCACGAGGGTGGAGGGCGCGCCCTACCCCCCTGGGCGCCCCCTACCTCGTGGGCACCTCGTGTGCTCTCCGGACTCCATTTTCTTGCATGATACGTATTTTGGTCGGTAAAAATTCATTATATAACCCCCCGAAGGTTTTGACTCCTCTATCACGCAAATATCCTCTGTTCTTGTTTCGAGCTGTTTCCTGTCAGGGTTATCAAGGTCAGGCATCATGTCGTCCCCTCCTCCAACAATGGTGACAACGATGCTTGGCTAATGAAGATAGATCTAAAGAGGGAAGAACCCATGGAGATCAACAAGGATGAAGGTATCAAGAAGGCCACGGAGGATCAAGCTCCGGCAGCAGGAGACATCCTTCAACTTGATCACAATCTTCTTACCCCAATTGAGATCGAAGCTTACAAGATGATTGAGTTAGCTCGTATACAAAAAAAGTATCTCACACGTGAAAATATTTTGTTGAAGGAGCATATCGTTGCACTCAAGGGCATTATCCGCAAGCTGGAGGACCTCTTACGCTCGATGTGCGACTATCCATCATCAACTCCACCCTCTTCACCAGCAAAGGAGACATAATCACACGGGTATGGGCACTCCCCTTGGCAACTGCCAAGCTTGGGGGAGGTGCCCCGGTATCGTATCACCATCACACTCCTTTCTTTACCGTTTTTCTTAGTTTGATCCTATTAGTAGTATCTTGATCTAGTAGAATAAAGTTATGGTATGATCTAGTTTTGAGTTTTGCTTTATGTTCCCCCTATGTAATCGAGTCCGTGAGCTATATAATAAAGATTAGTGTTGAGTCAAGGGCTTGATTATTTTGCCACGATCCTGAGTGAATCAAAGAAAAGAGAAAAAGAATAAAAAGAAATAAAGAGTTCATATTGATCTTATTGAGAGTAATGACTTCACATAGAAAGAGTATGATGATTAAAAGTTGTTGGGAGTTGGCAAACATAGCTTTGGTCATCATTGCAATTAATAGAAAGTAATAAAGAAAGAGAGGTTTCACATATAAATATACTATTTTGGACATCTTTTATGATTGGGATCACTCATTAAAATATGACATGCTAAAGAGTTGATGTTGAACAAGGAAGACAACGTAATGGGTTATGTTTTCTTATATCTGAGATAAAGTATATTGTCATGGATAATCCAACATGTTGAGCTTGCCTTTCCCCCTCATGCTAGCCAAATTCTTAGCACCAAGTAGAGATAATACTTGTGCTTCCAAAAACCCTTAAACCAGTTTTGCCATGAGAGTCCACCATACCTACCTATGGATTGAGTAAGATCCTTCAAGTAAGTTGTCATCGGTGCGAGCAATAAAAATTGCTCTCTAAATATGTATGACTTATTAGTGTGGGAGAAAATAAGCTTTATACGATCTTGTGATGTGGAAGAAATAAAAGCGACAGACTGCATAATAAAGGTTCATATCACAAGGGGCAATATAAAGTGACGTTCTTTCGCATTAAGATTTTGTGCGTCCAACCATAAAAGCGCATGGCAATCTCTGCTTCCCTCTACGAAGGGCCTATCTTTTATTATTATCTTCTACATTATGCAAGAGTCATGGTGATCTTCGCCTTTCCTTTTTACATTTTATCCTTTGGCAAGCACAGGGTGTTGGAAAGATCCTGATAGATATATCTAATTGGATGTAAGTCAGCATGTGTTATTATTGTTGACATTACCCTTGAGGTAAA
Source organism: Aegilops longissima (assembly GCA_021605205.1). Classification (NCBI taxonomy): domain Eukaryota; kingdom Viridiplantae; phylum Streptophyta; class Magnoliopsida; order Poales; family Poaceae; genus Aegilops; species Aegilops longissima. The sequence goes on from CM038680.1 coordinate 387,021,938, forward strand.
AGGTTGGGAGGAGAAACTATAAGCCCCTATCTTTCTCTGTGTCCGATTAAAACTCCATAACCACAAGTATTGCGTGAGTGTTAGCAATTATGAAAGACTAAATGATAGTTGAGTACGTGGACTTGCTAGAAAGCTCTGACATAGACTCTTTCTGATGTTATGATAAATTGCAATTGCTTCAATGACTGAGATTATAGTTTGTTGGTTCTCAATAAAGTTTATGATTCGTACTTTTGCATTGTGAATAGATTATTACTTGAGCATAAGAAATCATATGACAATATTCATGTATGTTGCTGTTATGAGAATAATCATGATTCCCTCATGTCCGTATTTTATTTTATCGACACCTCTACCTCTAAACATGTGGACATGTTTATCGTTATCGGCTTCTGCTTGAAGACAAGCGAGGTATAAGCTTGGGGGAGTTGATACGTCCATTTTGCATCATGCTTTTATATCGATATTTATTGCATTATGGGCTGTTATTACACGTTATGTCACAATACTTACGCCTATTCTCTCTTATTTTACAAGGTTTACATAAGAGGGAGAATGTTTGGCAGCTGGAATTCTAGGTGGAAAAGGAGCAAATATTAGAGACCTATTCGCACAACTCCAAAAGTCCTGAAACTCCACGAAAGTTATTTTAGAAATAATAAAAATATTGAGCGGAAGAAGTACGCATGAGGGGACCCACTGCCACGAGGGTGGGGCGCGCCTACCCCTGTAGGCGCACCCCCGCCTCGTGGGCCCCTGCTGGCTCTCCGGTGGCCAACTTCTGCTATATGAGGTCTTTCGTCAAGGAAAAATCATAAGCAACCTTTCGACGAGACTCGCCGCCACGAGGCGGAACCTCATGGAACCAATCTAGGGCTCGGCAGCTATTTCTCGCTGGGACACTTTCCTCCGGGAGGGGAAATCATCGCCATCATCATCACCAACGCTCCTCTTATCGGGAGAGGACAATCTCCATCAACATCTTCACCAGCACCATCTCCTCTCAAAACCCTAGTTCATCTCTTGTATCCAATTCTTGTCTCCAAGTCCGGGATTGGTACTAGTAGGTTGCTAGTAGTGTTGATTACTCCTTGTAGTTGATGCTAGTTGGTTTATTTGGTGGAAGATCATATGTTCAGATCCTTTATGCATATTAATACCCCTCTGATTATGAACATGAATATGCTTTGTGAGTAGTTACGTTTGTTCCTGAGGACATGGGAGAAGTCTTGCTATTAGTAGTCATGTGAATTTGGTATTCGTTCGTTATTTTGATGAGATGTATGTTGTCTATCCTCTAGTGGTGTTATGTGAACGTCAACTACATAACACTTCACCATTATTTGGGCCTAGAGGAAGGCATTGGGAAGTAACAAGTATATGATGGGTTGCTAGAGTGACAGAAGCTTAAACCCTAGTTTATGCGTTGCTTCGTAAGGGGCTGATTTGGATCCATATGTTTCATGCTATGGTTAGGTTTACCTTAATACTTCTGTTTTAGTTGCGGATGCTTGCAATAGAGGTTAATAATAAGTGGGATGCTTGTTCAAGTAAGAACAGCACCCAAGCACCGGTCCACCCACATATCAAATTATCAAAGTACCGAACATGAATCATATGAACGTGATGAAAACTAGCTTGGCGATAATTCCCATGTGTCCTCAGGAGCGTTTTCCTTTATATAAGAGTTTGTCCAGGCTTGTCCTTTGCTACAAAAAGGATTGGGCCACCTTGCTGCACTTTATTTACTTTTGTTACTTGTTGCTCGTTACAAATTATCCTATCACAAAACTATCTGTTACCACTTATTTCAGTACTTGCAGAGAATACCTTGCTGAAAACCGCTTATCATTTCCTTCTGCTCCTCGTTGGGTTCGACACTCTTACTTATTGAAAGGACTACGATAGATCCCCTATACTTGTGGGTCATCAGCAAGCGAAAAAGAGGCAAACTGAAAAGAGAGGGTGAATAAAATGGCAAGGGTGAAGTGGGGGAGAGGAAAACGAGAGGCAAATGGCAAATAATGTAATGCGGGAGATAAGGGTTTGTGATGGATACTTGGTATGTTGACTTTTGCGTAGACCTCCCCGGCAACGGCGCCAGAAATCCTTCTTGCTACCTCTTGAGCACTGCGTTGGTTTTCCCTTGAAGAGGAAAGGGCGATGCAGCAAAGTAGCGTAAGTATTTCCCTCCGTTTTTGAGAACCAAGGTATCAATCCAGTAGGAGGCTACGTGCGAGTCCCTCGCACCTACACAAAACAAATAAATCCTCGCAACCAATGCGATAAGGGGTTGTCAATCCCTACATGGTCACTTACGAGAGTGAGATCTAATAGATATGATAGGATAATATTTTTGGTATTTTTGTGATAAAGATGCAAAGTAAAATAAAAGCAAAGGAAATAACTAAGTATTGGAAGATTAATATGATGAAGATAGACCCGGGGGCCATAGGTTTCACTAGTGGCTTCTCTCGAGAGCATAAGTATTTTACGGTGGGTGAACAAATTACTGGTGAGCAATTGATAGAATTGAGCATACTTATGAGAATATCTAGGTATGATCATGTATATAGGCATCATGTCCGAGACAAGTAGACCGACTCCTGCCTGCATCTACTACTATTACTCCACTCATCGTCCGTTATCTAGCATGCATCTAGAGTATTAAGTTCATAAAAACAGAGTAACGCCTTAAGCAAGATGACATGATGTAGAGGGATAAATTCATGCAATATGATAAAAACCCCATCTTGTTATCCTCGATGGCAACAATACAATACGTGCCTTGCTGCCCCTAATGTCACTGGGAAAGGACATCGCAAGATTGAACCCAAAGCTAAGCACTTCTCCCATTGCAAGAAAGGTCAATCTAGTAGGCCAAACCAAACTGATAATTCGAAGATACTTGCAAAGATGACCAATCATACATAAAAGAATTCAGAGAAGATTCAAATATTGTTCATAGATAAACTTGATCATAAACCCACAATTCATCGGTCTCATCAAACACACCGCAAAAGAAGATTACATCGAATAGATGTCCACGAGAGAGGGGGAGAACATTGTATTGAGATCCAAAAAGAAAGAATAAGCCATCTAGCTAATAACTATGGACCCGAAGGTCTGAGGTAAACTACTCACACTTCATCGGAGGGGCTATGGTGTTGATGTAGAAGCCCTCCGTGATCGATGCCCTCCGGTGAGCTCCTAACAGGCCCCAAGATGGCATCTCGTGGGTCTGAAGGTTGCGGCGGTGGAATTAGGTTTTGGCTCAGATCGATCGCTTGGGGGTGCGTGAGGTATATATAGGAGGAAGGAGTACGTCGGCGGAGCAACAGGGGCCCACGAGGGGAGGGCGTGCCACAGGGGTAGGCGCGCCCCCCTACCTCATGGCCTCCTCCTTTATTTCTTGACGAGGGTCCAAGTCTCCGGATCTTGTTCATTACGAAAATCACGTTCGAAGGTTTCATTCCGCTTGGACTCCGTTTGATATTCCTTTTCTCGCGAAACTCAAATAGGCAAAAACAGCAATTCGGGTTGGGCCTCCGGTTAATAGGTTAGTCCCAAAAATAATATAAAAGTGAATAATAAATCCCAATAATGTCCAAAACAGTAGATAATATAGCATGGAGCAATCAAAAATTATAGATACGTTGGAGACGTATCACCTCCTCCTCCCCCTCCTTTATACGGGGGAGGGGAGCACCCCATAGACACACAAGTCGATCTTTAGCCGTGTGCGTTGCCCCCCTCCACAGTTTTCCACCTCGGTCATATTGTCGTAGTGCTTAGGCGAAGCCCTGCGTCGGTAACTTCATCATCACCGTCACCATGCCGTCATGCTGATGAAACTCTCCCTCGGCCTCAACTAGATCAAGAGTACGAGGGACGTCACCGAGCTGAACGTGTGCAGATCGCAGAGGTGCCGTGCGTTCGGTACTTGGATCGGTTGGATCGCGAAGACGTTCGACTACATCAACCGCGTTACTAAATGCTTCCGCTTTCGTTCTACGAGGGTATGTAGACACACACTCTCCCCGCTCGTTGCTATACTTCACCTAGATAGATCTTGCGTGATCGCAGGCAAAAAAATTGAAATACTACGTCCCCCAACAGTGCTGCAGCTGCAAGATTTTGGACTGGAGTGGGATATACCTGAGGTTCAGATGGAAACAGTTGTCGTGGCCGTCAACTGGATTCGGGGATCTGACGACAGGCACATTCGTCGAGTGAGTGCTGGAGATTTTCCAGACGCGTGCGCTCAGCTTAGGTAGCCTGGCGTGCAGCCGCTAAGGCCCGAGCCTCCACGTTGCGACGATGTAGCTCTTCCCTCTGCTCCAAAATGAGGACTTGGGGATGATATTCGTCGTGACCATGCGACGGGCCATTGCTGCCATCACCGCCGCCGCCGCGATGGAACCCAGGCGGCCTGCACAGCGTGTCGACCATGAGGACTTCCGCCGCTGGGTCGCTGCTTCCGCACTCGGAAAGAGTCTCCGTGGAGCCAGTCAAATAGTCTGTAGAGAGATTCGTCGGGCTCGATAGACGCAATTTGAGGGGTGTGAGGGAGTCCCGGATTTGGGGGTCCCCGGGCGTCCGGGCTATGTGACATGGGCTGGATTGATGGGCTGTGAAGATACAAGATAGAAGGCCTTCCCCCGTGTCCGGATGGGACTCTCCTTTGCGTGGATGGCAAGCTTGGCGTTCGGATGTGAAGATTCCTTTCTCTGTAAACCGACTCTGTACAACCCTAGGCCCCTCCGGTGTCTATATAAACCGGAGGGTTTAGTCCGTAGAGGCAATCATAATCATACAGGCTAGGCGTTTAGGGTTTAGCCATTACGATCTCGAGGTAGATCAACTCGTGTAACCCCTATACTCATTAAAGTCAATCAAGCAGGAAGTAGGGTATTGCCTCCACTAAGAGGGCCTGAACCTGGGTAAACATCGTGTCTCTTGTCTCCAGTTACCTTCGATCCTCGGACGCACAGTTCGGGACCCCCTACTCGAGATCGGCCGGTTTTGACACCGGCGTTGGTGCTTTCATTGAGAGTTCCACTATGCTGTCGACAGAAGGTTCGATGGCTCGATCGATCATCTACAATGATGTTGTTTCGGGGGAGACTTTCCTCCCCGGCCAAATTTTCGTATTCGGCGGCTTCACACAGCGAGCCAACTCGATCAACCACCTTGAGCAAATCGAAAGCTATGCCCCTGGTCATCAGATCAGTTTCGGGAACCTAAATTATGTTGCTGATATCCGAGGAGACTTAATCTTCGAAGGGTTCGCGGCCCCGACCACGGCTCTGGCCCTAGATCCGGAGCAAACTACCAGGTCCGAAGATGGGAGTCTGGAGCCCACCGGACTCTCTGCTACAAACCGCATTATCGAGGATCCGGAGGCGATCGTGTCCACGGGGAACTCGGAATCTGTCCAGGTTCCCCCTATCATTGAAAGGCGGACTCGCCCCCGGACTCTAGATCCGAACTCTCGAGGCCCATGCCAAGCAGGCATAGCCAGGAAGCTCTCACTCCGGCCAGCCCCGCGGACTCTCGCTTCCACATCCAAACCTCGCTCTTAAACGAGGCTATGGATTTAATGCGATCTCTCGCTATTTCGGAGGAATCACCTCAGAACTACGCCCATCCCGGACTAGGGGCTGAGAGCGGGGAATTTTACGTCCCACCCACCACCCACTTCATAGCCACTGTCAAAGATTTAACCGACATGCTGGACTACGCCTCCGAAGACATCGACGACATGGACTACGATGTCGGAGACGAACACGGCCAAGACCCGTTGTTTACCGGATGTTGGACGGCCACCTCCACATATGAAGTGTATATGGTGGACACACCCAAAGAGGATGACGACGGCAAGAACGATCCGGTTGAGGACAAGCCTATTGAAGCACCTCCAAAGCATTGACGTCAGCGGCGCCGCTTAAAATCGCGTCACGAAAAAGACAGCAATACCGGCACCAGGGACAATAACACTCCGGAGAATGCCGATGACCCTAAAGCCCCTATCGAGCCAACATACGAACATGATGATTGGGAGGATGGGCAAGTTAACCCCGATGATCCGGTCGGGAACAAGGACTCAGAGGATAGTAAGTACCTACCAATCTCCTAGGAGGATGTGAGCCTCGGCGACGAAGACTTCATCGTGCCGGAGGAACCCCTCGAACAAGAGTGCTTTAAGCGCCGGCTAATCGCCACTGCAAGAAGCCTAAAAAAGAAGCAGCAGCAACTCCAAGCTGAGTAGGATACGCTCAATGACAGATGGATTAAAGTCCTGGTAGCCGAGGAATATGGACTCGAACGCCCAACCAAGAGCTACCCTAAGCACAAGATGCTACCACAATTTGACGACGAGGCCCTTGAGCCAATACTGCCAAAGTATAAACCCTCTGACGAACCTGACTGACCACCACATGGACGGGATAGACCGGCTACTTACACCGAACACCGGCCCGCGCCACCCCGCCGTCGAGCCAAGGAGGTAGCGGCCCTGGGCTATACCTATGACCTACGCAAGGACTTGGACAATAGAGCCGGTCAGACAAGATCAATCTATGGATCAAGGGGGCACGCTCTAATGCGAGAGGACAACCATCAGGCCTGGCGCGACAGGCACAACCTCACCCGGGCCAAAAACCGCATACGGACTTCATCCGAACTGCGCCGCGACATCGCCCAATATAGAGGCGCCACACACCCCTTATGCTTCACTGATGAGGCGATGGAGCACCAGTTCCCAGAAGGGTTTAAACCCGTGAAAATTGAATCACTACGATGGTACGACGGATCCCACAGTATGGATCGAAGATTTTCTTCTCCACATTCACATGGCTCGCAGCGACGACCTCCATGCCATCAAGTACCTTCCTCTAAAACTCAAGGGACCAGCACAACACTGGTTAAACAGCCTCCCAGAAAACTCTATTGGCAGCTGGGAAGACTTGGAGGATGCCTTTGGAGACAACTTCCAAGGTACCTATGTTCGGCCTCCAGACGCCGATGACCTTAGTCACATAGTCCAGCAACCCAGAGAATCAACCTGGAAGCTATGGACCCGAAAAAAGTAAAAGCAAAGCAAGTAAATAAAGTGATGGAGATTAATATGATGAGAATAGACCCGGGGGCCCTAGGTTTCACTAGTGGCTTCTCTCAAGAGCATAAGTATTCTACAGTGGGTGAACAAATTACTGTTGAGAAATTGACAGAATTGAGCATAGTTATGAGGTTATCCAGGCAATGATCATGTATATAGGCATCACGTCCGTGACAAGTAGACCGAAACGATTCTGCATCTACTACTATTACTCCACTCATCGACCGCTATCCAACATGCATCTAGAGTATTAAGTTAAAAACAGAGTAACGCCTTAAGCAAGATGACATGATGTAGAGGAATAAATTCATGCAATATGATAAATACCCCATCTTGTTATCCTCGATGGCAACAATACAATACGTGCCTTGCAACCCCTTCTGTCACTAGGTAAGGACACCGCAAGATTGAACCCAAGGCTAAGCACTTCTCCCATTGCAAGAACTACCAATCTAGTTGGCCAAACCAAACGGATAATTCGAAGATACTTGCAAAGATAACTTAATCATACATAAAAGAATTGAGAGAAGAATCAAATATTTTCCATAGATAAGTTGGATCATAAACCCACAATTCATCGGTCTCAACAAACACACCGCAAAAAGAAGATTACATCGAATAGATCTCCACGAGAGAGCGGGAGAACATTATATTGAGATCCAAAAAGAGAGAAGAAGCCATCTAGCTACTAACTATGGACCCGAAGGTCTGAAGTAAACTACTCACACTTCATCGGAGGGGCTATGGTGATGATGTAGAAGCCCTCCATGGTGGATGCCCCCTCCGGCGGAGCTCCGGAACAGACCCCAAGATGGGATCTCGTGGATACAGGAAGGTACGGCGGTGGAATTAGGTTTTTGGCTCCGTCCCTGATCTGTTGGGGGTACGTAGGTATATATAGGAGGAAGGAGTACATCGGTGGAGCGTCAGGGGGCCTGTCAGTGTCAAAACCGGCGGATCTCGGGTAGGGGGTCCCGAACTGTGCGTCTAGGCGGATGGCAACAGGAGACAAGGGACACGATGTTTTTACCCAGGTTCGGGCCCTCTCAATGGAGGTAAAACCCTACTCCTACTTGATTAATATTGATGATATAGGTAGTACAAGAGTATATCTACCACGAGATCAGAGAGGCTAAACCCTAGAAGCTAGACTATGGTATGATTGTTGTTCGTCCTACGGACTAAAACCCTCCGGTTTATATAGACACCGGATAGGGTTAGGGTTACAGTCGGTTACAATGGTAGGAGATCTACATATCCAGATCGTCAAGCTTGCCTTCCACGCCAAGGAAAGTCCCATCCGGACACGGACGAAGTCTTCAATCTTGTATCTTCATAGTCCAGAGTCCGCCAACGGTGATAGTTCGGTTATCCGGACACCCCTAATCCAGACTCCTCAAGAGCTCCTGAACCAGGCTTCAATGACGATTTAGTCCGCACGCATATTGTCTTCGCATTGCAAGGCGGGTTCCTCTTCCGAATACTTCATAGAAGATTTTGAACACAAGGATAGTGTTCGGCTCTGCAAAACAAGTTCCACGTACCACCATAGAGAGAATAACTTTTGCACAGATCTGCTGACATATTCCGCGGCGTGAAATCACACCACGGCCAGGCCTTTATACGAATCGTTTTTACTGTTCCACCTCAACGTGTTTAGCGAGGCGGTTTCCTTGGCACGTCTTATCAAAGCGAAGATCGTGCCCCCTTATTTCGGGATTCCCATCAATACGGACGTGGGTAACCCAACCGCGCCATTGATTATGGCGCTTGGGAGATAAGTGAGTTTTACCAGGATGGCGGGGGACGCATAGCTTCGTCCGTCCATATAAGGGGATAAGGGTCCACCTTTTCACGTACGGCTTCTTCCTCCTTTGATCATCCATTTCCGCGCACTCGAGCTCCAACGCCCAAGTCCGCACATCCCTCCTCAGCCTCCTCCAGTCATGTCCGGAGCGGGAGGCAAGTGGATGGTCTCCTCCGTCACGGAGGGACAAGTCAAAAATCTGCGGAAGGCCGGATACTTGTGCAGCGACATCGCGCACCGGCTCCCCGACGCGGGGCAGCTCATTCCCACCCCCAGGCCCCATGAGAGGGTGGTGTTTCTCACCCACTTCCTCCGCGGACTAGGTTTTCCACTTCACCCATTTGTCCGGGGGCTCATGTTCTACTACGGCCTGGATTTCCACGATCTGGCCCCGAACTTCATCCTCAACATCTCGGCGTTTATCGTGGGTATGCGAGGCCTTCCTCTGCATCCAGCCCCACTTCGCTTATGGTGAAGACCTTCAATGTCAAGTCAAGGTAGTGGGAGGCCGCCAAGCAGAAAAGCGGAGGTGCCATGGTTGGCAAGATGGCCAAAGTCCTATGGCTCGAGGGCTCCTTTGTGGAGACCATAAAGGGGTGGCAATCGGGTGGTTCTACATCACCGAGCCAGCTGAATCTAAATGGGCGGCGGCCCCCGAATTCCGATCTGGCTCCCCCACACGGCTCACATCATGGAAAGAGACGGGCTTGACGTGGGGTGATTCGGAAGAGCTATCCGGACTCCAAACCTGCGTCCGAACCCTGGTGGACAAGAATCTCAGGCTTGTCAATGTAATCCAGGTTATGCTCATCCGCCGGATCCTCCCATGCGAACAACGGGCCTTCAATTTGTGGGAGTTCGATCCAGCACAGCACCAAACTCTGAAAAGGCTCTTCGACACTACGTACGAAGATGCCTAGAAGGTGTTGTTCAAGGGTGCCGAGGCTCCCACATCCGCTACCGAAGATCGCGGATTCAGCTCGCAGCGCCAAGCTACCGAGGTAAGCTATTTTGCCCTTTACGGGACTCTTTGTTTTTCATAGTTTGACTCTATGTGGGATCTAAACTCCCTTACCTTTTGACAGATCTGGCGTAACACGTCCGGGCAGGTTAACTGTCCGCTCCTTGCCCGAAGACCAGCGGACGCCCGCTGAGCGGAAGGCTGCTGGCTCGGCGCCTCACGTGGTGCCGGAGAAGAAGGCCACGGGACTCAAGGAGCGCCTGACGCCAGTGTTGTCGGACTCATCGTCCGAGCTAATCTGAGGCGGAATCCTCCTCTGAGGACGAGGAGGAGGAAAAAGAAGCTTCTCCCGCAGCGGGGGGAGAGAAGAAAAGGAAGGCCGCCCCGACTGGGGAGGCCGAAGGGTCCAAGGAAGGAAGGACCCTTCCTCCGGACTTCTCCACCAACGCCGACAACGACGAGGAGGAGTGGCCACCAAGGGACAAGCCCCTGGCGAGATCGTAAGTGTCCGGACTCCAGAATAGCTCATGACTTTTCATTTGTCGCATAGTGTCTTCTAACGCCGGATATAACCATGTAGCCCGCCCAAGGACGAGCTCGCCGCTTCGTCGAGCGGCTCCCTGGGTTCGTCGGATGTGAATAACACTTCACTTCCGACCGCCTCCTCTCCTCGTGACACAGACGACACCGTGGTGGAGTCCCAAAAGGGGCCCAGCCAAGAGGAGGTGGTCCTGGAGGCGCCGCAAGGCGACCTCCCGGACTCCAGGTGCAAAGGGGGCGAAACCCCAGAGGGCTGTAAGTCCGGCCCTGTGCCGGACTCCGTACCGGAACCTTCAGTGGTTCTGAAGTCCGGCAAGCGGCCCCTTCGTAAGAAGGGTAAGACTGCAACGCCGGTGACCTCCGTCCATCCGGAGGCACGGATAGCTTCCGGAGGCGCTTAACGGCGCCCCATCGACGAGGAGCACCGCCTTTGTTGTGAGTGCGGTGATCCGAAAGTTCGATCCGCCAAGAGCGTCTTGATCAAGCCTGTACCAGCCTTCTAACAAGCTTTGAGGTAAGTTTAGAATATGTAAAAATATTACCGCATAGACAGTAGCCCCGATGCTTAGTTTGGTGTTCAAAAGAAAAGCCGGATGAGGATCTAAAAGATATCGAGGAGTCTAACATAAGTATGTCAATATGGGAATGCAGGCGCTGCTGACCTCTGCCAGACCGATCATGGAGGTCAATGCATTGAAGCGAGCCTCGAGCGGTCCGAGAACGAGCTCGGCCTTGCCAAGAAGCAGCTCGAGGACAAGGAAGGTAAGTAATACCTTATAGAAAGGATTTGGTTGCAAAAATGACAGGACTAACGTGGGTATTGTAGGGGCCACGAACGAGGTGTTGACCCTGAAGGAAGCGGTGTCCGCGGCCGAAAGCAAAGTGGCCGCGGAACGCACCGAGCGAGAGAAGCAGGAGGCGCGGGTGGCGGAGGTGCGGCAAGAGCTCCAGGCTCTCGTGGAAAAACACGAGAGTTTGGAGCGTGACTCGAAGACTCGAGAGTCCGAGCTCGCCTCGGCTCTTGAGAGTGCCAAAGCCGCTAAGGCCGAATCCCAAAAAGCCTTCCAGGAAATTGTATCATTAAAGAAGATAGCGGCGGGTAAGGCATTCTTTATGCAAAGCAAGCATGTGAAAGTGAATTACCTATTACTTACCCGAATCCGGAGCTCTCCAGGAGCATTCGCAGATCTGCCCCATAGTGTGTACGATGCTGCGCGTTCTACCGCGAAGGAGGGAGCTCGACGGTAAAGGTGTTACGTCTCGAGATCTTCGAGGCCGAACATCCGTGCCCTGAGCGACCAGCTGAAGCAGCTGGTCGAGCTCCACAAGGTCGCCGAACAGGCCATGAAGGACTCATAATTGGTGTGGCCATTGGAAGCCATGCCTGGGAGCTACTTCGGGCTAGTGCGGCGGCTGGTGGACGCATGTCCATGGATTGAAGTCATCAAGCGCTCCGTCTGCATTGAAGGTGCCCGTCGGGCCCTTGCCCGTGCTAAAGTGCACTGGGGCAAGCTAGATGCGGAGAAGCTTGTGACAGACGGGCCACCAAAGGGCAAGGAGCATCGCAAGCCCGAAATGTACTATGAGGGCGTCATGAAGGGTGCCCGCCATATAGCGGGTGAATGCTCCAAAGATGTAATTTTTGAATAGACTCGCATTTGTTATCCTGTACGCTGAAAACTTGTTCATATGCGCTAAGCAACGCTTGTGAATTTAAAATATTACCTTCTGTGCGATCGCTTATCAAATTAGAGAGATGGCAAGTCGTTGGCTTCAGCCCCCATGCCACGAAAGTGCTGGGGTGTTGGGATAAACTTGGCGCTCTTGTTCCCATTCTTGGGTCCTTCGAGGAGGCGCCAACGAACGAACAAGGCAACCGGACTTATAGTGCTTGAACACTCTCACTTAGCCATAGAATTCTATAATTTTAAATTTCGTGAAGCCCTAGTATTCGAAGACCGAGTTCGGGCGCTATCCACGCCTTGGCGGACAATGCCGACTCCTTGCTCTAAGCGGCATAAGTCTTTAGGGACCCGAAAAACCTCTCGAACAGCGATCGCTCTCGCCCTATCATGACGGTCAGTTTTAGCTTTCTCCACTGAGGGGCTCAACCCAGCTCAACCGGGGCACAATCGCAGTGGTTCTCCCAGCGCTACCTTAGCTGATATAATGGAACGTAAGGTACCAAAACATGGGAGCCGAGCAAACCCAACTATTGACCCAAGACATGATTCAGAGCCGATGCATATAATGCTATAAGTTCGGGGTGCCACACTTGTGAAAGTGTTCGGACTTATCACACCATATTTTCGGGGTACTTAAGCCCCTGGTGTATTGGCCGTACCAAAGTATACGGGTGCAACATGTCATGAATCAACATATATATAGAAAAAAGGAGTGCAATAATAGACAAAAGCTATGTATTGTTTATTCAAAAAGGTACTGCAGTGAAAGCAGAACGATACAAATAGTGCGATAAGCAAGGAATGGGACTATTTAACATGTCCCCCTCCAGGGGTAATATGCGGGATGGTATGTAAAACAGGTATAATGCTCGTAGTAGAGACCACCTGGACACTCGACGTAACTACGCTTCCTTGGCTGTTGCATCGTGAGTTCGGCAATTGTAGTGCGGACGGGGCTTCGGAAAACGGAGTCCTGAAAGTAAGAGAAAAGAAGAAAAGAATGACACAATCGGAGCCCCAGTGCGGTTGAGCCGTGCTGGGCGTGCCGTGGTCGTGCCCTCCCTTATGCCCATGGTATCTCGGAGCATAGTTATGTACGCGTAGTACTGGCTTCACGATTTCGCGAGGGCTGGGGTGGGGGCCGGATTGCTACGCTTGCTCGAATCGTGTCAGGCGGTCTTGTTGTAGGTTACTCCGGGCGCGCTTGACGGTGTCCGGACGTTTAATAGCCGGACTCGAGAATTGCTGTGAGAGGCTGCTTTGCACCTCCGCCGCGAGGGCCGCCGTGTGCTCCTCCGTTCGGAGAGAGCGTTCGGTGTTTCCATTGACCGAGGTTACTCCTCGAGGGCCTAGCATCTTGAGCTTGAGGTACGCGTAGTGCGGCACCGCATTGAACTTTGCAAATGCGGTTCGTCCAAGCAGTGTGTGATAGCCGCTGTGGAACGGGACTATGTCGAAGATTAACTCTTCGCTTCGGAAGTTATCCGGGGATCTGAAGACCACTTCGAGTGTGACTGAGCATGTACAATTGGCCTCTACACCTGGTATGACGCCTTTAAAGGTCGTCTTTGTGGGTTTAATCCTTGAGGGGTCTATGCCCATTTTGCGCACTGTATCCTGATAAAGCAGGTTCAGGCTGCTACCACCGTCCATCGGGACTCTACTGAGGTGAAATCCGTTGATGATTGGGTCAAGAACCAATGCGGAGAATCCACCGTGGCGAATGCTAGTTGGGTGGTCCCTTCGATCAAAGGTGATCGGGCAGGAGGACCATGGGTTGAACTTCGGGGCGACTGGCTCCATCGCATATACGTCCCTTAGTGCACGCTTCCGCTCCCTTTTGGGTATGTGGGTTGCGTATATCATATTCACCATCCGCACTTGTGGGGGAAGCCCTTCGTCCTCTATTGTTCGGGCGGTCGGGCTCTTCCTCGCCATCGCTATGCACCCCTTGTCATTGAGTACGGCATTTAACTTGCTGCCTGCTTGAAGACCGAACAATCCCTGCTGGTGTGGTTGGCTGGTTTTCGGGGTGCCATGTATTTGGCATGAGCGATCAGTATTCGGTCCAGATTGGACGGGCCCCGAGTATTTCTTTTGAACGGCTTTTTCCGCTGACGGGTTTAGAGCCTCTGAATCCGCATTGATCGTCGATCTTCAGCATTATCGCTGGTAACGCGGCGCTTGTGCTTGTTGCGACGCGACCTGCCATTGCTGTCCTTGGTATCCGAACTACGGGGTTCTTGGTCAAGTTGTTACTCTGAGCTAGCTAACTGTCCTCTCCCGCAAAAAGCGGGTCATGAGTGTTGTGAGGGCTGCCATGGATTTGGCTTTTCTGTCCAAGGTGCCGGGCAAGCCACTCGTCGTGGATGTTATGTTTGAAGGCTGCAAGGGCCTCTCGCATCCGCATACAGTCAACGATTTGATTTTTCTTGGTTAGGAACCGTGTCCGTAATTGTCCGGCGATTCTTGGCTGCTGAATTATGTGGCTGAGGTCATCGGCGTCGGTGGTCGCACATATGTGCCCTGGAAGTTATCAAGGAATGCGGCTTCCAGGTCCTCCCAATAACCAATGGATTCTGCTGGCAGGCTGTTAAGCCAATGCCGAGCTGGCCCTTTAAGCTTGAGTGGGAGGTATTTGATGGTGTGTAGATCATCACCGCGGGCCATGTGGATATGGAGGAGGTAGTCCTCGATCCAAACCGCAGGATCTGTTGTGCCATCGTATGATTCGATGTTTACGGGTTTGAAACCCTCGGGGATTTGATGATCCATCACTTCGTCTGTGAAGCATAGTGGGTGTGCGGCGCCTCTATATTGAGCTATATCACGACGCAGCTCGAATGAGCTTTGTCTACTGTGTTCGGCTCGGCCGGAATTGCTGTATCCGGCGTGCCGGTTATCATCACATGTCGTGGGGCGCCCACGCGATCCATAGATCGATCTTGTTTGCCTTGCCTTGTCCTCCAATATGTCTCGCAGGTCTGGCGCGTTTCCCCGTGCCTTGGTACTTTTCGAGCGACGCCGGAGTGCGGCTTGAATGGAGGGCCTGGAGGCCTCTCTGTCACGACCACGGGGTGGCCGGTCGGCCGCATCATGCGCTGGTGATGTAGGTTTGGGTGCTCCTTCCTCTAATTGGGGTAGCAGCCTGCGATTTGGGTATCTCTTGGAGGGGCATTTGAGTTCATACTCTTCGGCTGCAAGGACTTCAGTCCATCTGTCAGCTAGCAGGTCTTGGTCAGCTCTAAGCTGCTGCTGCTTTTTCTTGAGGCTGCTTGCCGTGGCCATAAGCCTGCGTTTGAAATGCTCCTGTTCGGCGGGATCCTCAGGCACGACAAATCCGTCGTCGTCGAGGCTTGCCTCATCTTCGGAGGGAGGCATATAATTATCGTCCTCCACCTCCCTGTCTGCCGCTCTATCATGAGGGCGGCTTCTTACTCCTCCTGTGCTAAATCCTGCTGGAGGGGGTTGTCTTCGGCACTGTCTGGGGTGTTATTATCTCCCGTGCCGGAATCACCGTTTTTCCTGTGGCAGGATTTAGAGCGGCGCCGCTGACGCCGGCGCTTGGGCTGTTTCTTAGAGGGGTCATCCTCCGCTGTTCCGTCGCCGTTCCCATCTTTTGGGATGTCCACCATGTATATGTCATATGATGAGGTGGCCTTCCAGTGCCCTGTAGGCGCTGGTTCTTGGTCGTCTCCAGCATCATCGTCCATACCGTCGATGTCTTCAGAGTCGAAGTCGAGCATGTCGGTTAAATCATCGACAGTGGCTACAAAGTGGGTGGTGGGTGGGCGTTGAATTTCTTCGTCGTCCAGTATCCCAACCTTCCCGACCGTAGTCCGCCAGGCTCTCAGATAAAAGAGAGACTTTAGTGAATTCAAGATGTTGCCAAAGGCGAAAGTGCCAAAAGATGTCCATGGCAGTGAACTCCATAACCGGCGCCCAATTAGATTCGATTTGCAGGGGCGCGGAGGGTTCAGAGTCCGGAGAGGAGTCCGCACCTTGAGTCACGGTCTTTGCAAAGGACAGGGATGGAGTTTGGCTCAATCGCCGAGAGATCGTAGCCCCGAGGCGGTGTCCAACCACTGCGTCCTCGATCGGCGGAGCCGGCTCCGAAGCTAATGGTCGGCGGACGCTGGTGCGGCCTCGTGGCACCTTGCTGGCGGCAGAGCTAGATCGTGCCCATCGAGACAATCTGGCGCACTTGGCTGTGGCTCGAATCCGTCGAAGATCAAGTCTCCGCGGATGTCGGCCGTAGTTCAAACTCCCAAATCTGACACGATGGCTGGGGCATAGCTTCGATCTGCTCCAGATGGCCAGCGAATTGGCCTTGCATGCAAAGCCGCCGAATACGAAGATCTGTCCGGGAGAAAAGTCTCACCCTAGACCGCGTCGTTGTTGATGATCAAGGAGCCATCGGGCCTAAGGATGACGACAGAGGAACTCTCAATGAAAGCACCAATGTCGGTGTCAAAACCGGCGGATCTCGGGTAGGGGTCCCGAATCGTGCGTCTAGGTGGATGGTTACAGGAGACAAGGGACACGATGTTTTTACCCAGTGTTCGGGCCCTCTCGATGGAGGTAAAACCCTACTCCTGCTTGATTAATATTAATGATATGGGTAGTACAAGAGTAGATCTACCACGAGATCGAGAGGCTAAACCCTAGAAGCTAGCCTATGGTATGATTGTTGTTCGTCCCATTGGACTAAAACCCTCCGGTTTATATAGACACGGATAGGGTTAGGGTTACACAGAGTCGGTTACAATGGTAGGAGATCTACATATCCGTATCACCAAGCTTGCCTTCCACGCCAAGGAAAGTCCCATCCGGACACGGGACGAAGTCTTCAATCTTGTATCTTCATAGTCCAGGAGTCCGGCCAACGGTGATAGTTCGGCTATCCGGACACCCCCTAATCCAGGACTCCCTCAGGGCCCACGAGGCAGGGGGCGCGCCCCCACCCTCGTGACCGCCTCTGGCACTCCTTGGAGTAGGGTACAAGTCTCCTGGATCACGTTCGGTGAGAAGATCACGTTCCCGAAGGTTTCATTCCGTTTGGACTCCGTTTGATATTCCGTTTCTTCAAACACCTGAAATAGGCAAAAAAACAGCAATTTCAGGCTGGGCCTCCGGTTAATAGGTTAGTCCCAAAAGTAATATAAAAGTGGAAAATAAAGCCCATTATAGTCCAAAACAATAGATAAAGTAGCATGGAGCAATCATAAATTATAGATACGTTGGAGACGTATCACGCATCCCCAAGCTTAATTCCTGCTCGTCCTCGAGTAGGTAAACGATAAAAAGAGAATTTTTGATGCAGAGTGATACTTTGGCATAATTTCAATGTAAATCTTCTTAATTGTGATATGAATATTCATATCCGAAAGATTCAAGACAAAAGTTCATATTGACATAAAAATAATAATACTTCAAGCATACTAATCAAAATAATTATGTCATCTCAAAATAACATGGCCAAAGAAAGTTCATCCCTACAAAATCATATAGTTAGGCTATGCTTCATTTTCGTCACACAAAGATGTTCCCAACTTCTATACCCCCGATGACAAGCCAAGCAATTGTTTCATACTTAAATAATCTCAAACTTTTTCAACCTTCACACAATACATGAGCGTGAGCCATGGATATAGCACTATGGGTGGAATAGAATATGATGATGGGGATTGTGTGGAGAAGACAAAAAAGGAGAAAGTCTCACATTGACGAGGATAATCAACGGGCTATGGAGATGCCCATCAATTGATGTCAACATGAGGTGTAGGGATTGCCATGCAACGGATGCACTAGAGCTATGAATGCTCAACAAAAGAAAACTAGTGGGTGTGCATCCAACTTGCTTGCTCATGAAGACCTAGGGCATTTGAGGAAGCCCATCGTAGGAATATACAAGCTAAGTTCTATAATGAAAAATTCCCACTAGTATGAAAAAGACAACTTAGGAGACTCACTATATGAAAAACATGGTGCTACTTTGAAGCACAAAATATGAGACTCACTACATGAAGAACAAGGTGCTACTTTGAAGCACAAAATATGAGACTCACTACATGAAGAACAAGGTGCTACTTTGAAGCACAAGTGTGTAAAAAGTGATAGTAGCATTGCCCTTTTCTTTTTTTTTTTTGGGCCTTTTTTTGGCCTTTTTTTGCCTTTCTTTTTTTGGGCAATGCTCTAATAATGATGATCATCACACTTCTATTGATTACAACATAAAGATTACAACTCGAAACTAGAACAAGTTATGACTCTATATGAATGCCTCCGTGTGTGTATCGGATGGTGCAATGAATCAAGAGTGACATGTATGAAAAATAATGCATGGTGGCTTTGCCACAAATACGATGTCAACTACATGATCATGCAATGGCAATATGACAAAAGTAAAGTATGTCATGGTGATGATGGTGGAAGTTGCATGGCAATATATCTCGAATGGCTATGGAAATGCCATAATAGGTAGGTATGGTGGTTGTTTTGAGGAAGATATAAGGAGGTTTATGTGTGATAGAGCGATCGTATCACGGGTTTGGATGCACCGTGAAGTTTGCACCAACTCTCAATGTGAGAAAGGGCAATGCACGTTATCAAGAGGCTAGCAATGGCGGAAAGGTAAGAGTGCGATAATCCATGGACTCAACATTAGTCAAAAGAACTCATATACTTATTGCAAAATTTTAGAAGTCATCAAAAATCAAGTACTACGCGCATGCTCCTAGGGGGATAGATTGGTAGGAAAAGACCATCGCTCGTCCCCGACCGCCACTCATAAGGATGCACAAGCCATGTACACTTCGTGCTTCAAATTTGTTACACAACTTTAACCATACGTGCATGCTACGGGATTTACTAACTTCAACACAAGCATTTATCAAATTCACAACTACTCAACTAGCATGACTTTGATATTATCACCTCCATATCTCAAAACAATTATCAAGCATCAAACTTATCTTAGTATTCAACGCACTCAAAAGAAAGTTTCACATATCTTGAATACCAAGTATATTAGCATTAAGCAAATTACCATGCTATTAACGACTCTCAAAATAATCTAAGTGAAGCATGAGAGATCAAGTTTCTTCAAAACAAATCCACCACCGTGCTCTAAAAGATCTAAGTGAAGCACTAGAGCAAAAATTATCAAGCTCAAAAGATATAAGTGAAGCACTATGAGCAAAAACTATTAAGCTCAAAAGATATAAGTGAAGCACATAGAGTATTCTATCAAATTTCAATTCATATATGGCTCTCTCAAAAGGTATGTACAGCAAGGATGATTGTGGTAACTAACAAGCAAAGACTCAAATAATGCAAGACGCTCCAAGCAAAACACATATCATGTTGGTGAATAAAAATATAGCTCCGAGTAAATTACCTATGGAAGTAGACGAAAGAGGGGATGCCTTCCGGGGCATCCCCAAGCTTTGACTTTTTGGTGTCCTTGGATTATCTTGGGGGTTCCATGGGCATCCCCAAGCTTAGGCTCTTGCCACTCCTTTTTCCATAATCCATCAAAAGAATTCACCCAAAACTTGAAAACTTCACAACACAAAACTCAATAGAAATCTCGTGAGCTCCGTTAGAGAAAGAAAACAAAAGACTACTTTAAAGTACTGTAATGAACTCATTATTTATTTATATTGGTGTTAAACCTACTGTATTCCAACTTCTCTATGGACCATAAACTATTTTACTAGCCATAGATTCATCAAAATAAGCAAACAACACACGCAAAACAGAATCTGTCAAAAACAGAACAGTCTGTAGTAATCTGTAACTAACGCAAACTTCTGGAACCCAAAAAATTCTACAAAAATTAGACGACCTGAAAAATTTGTTTATTGATCAGCAGCAATTGGAATCAGTATTTTATCACGTTCTGGTGATTTTTAACAATTCGGGCACTGAGCACAAAGATTCTGGAAATTACAGCAAGATCAAATAACTATCATCCAAGAAGATCCAATAGGTCCAACTTGGCACAAACACTAATTAAAAGATAAAACCACATCTAAACAGAGGCTATATGGATTATCTATTACTAATCAGCAAGGAAAAATATTGGGTTATCTCCCAACAAGCGCTTTTCTTTAAAGCCTTTTTAGCTAGGCATTGAGATTTCAATGGTGCTCACATGAAAGACAAGAATTGAAGCACAAATAGAGCATCATATAGCATGTGACAAACACATTTAAGTCTAACATACTTCCTATGCATAGGCATCTTATAGGCAAACAAATTTGCAAGGCAAGCAAAAACTAGCATATGCGAGGAAGAAGAAAGTGACGATAGCAATCTCAACCTAACGAGAGGTAATTTAGTAACATGAAAATTTCTATGATCGTATTTTCCTCTCTCATAATAATAACATGTAGGATCATAAGAAAATTCAACAATATAGCTATCACATAAAATATTCTCAACACGATCCACATGCATGCGAAGTTGACACTCTTCCAAAATAGTGGGATTATCATTAACTAAAGTCACGATTTCTCCAAGCCCACTTTTATCAAAAAATTCATAAGATTGAATATTCTCCAAATATGTGGGATCTAAAGTTGACACTCTTCCAAACCCACTTTCAATATTATTGCAAACACTATTATCAATCTTATATTCATCATGGGGCTTAAATAAATTTTCAAGATCATAAGAAGAATCACCCCAATCATGATCATTGCAACAAGTAGTAGACATAGCAAAACTAGCATCCCCAAGCTTAGGGTTTTGCATCTTATTAGCACAATTGACATCAAAAGAATTTATGACAAAATCATTGCAATCATGCTTTTTATTCAAAGATCTATCGTGAGTCACTTTACGGTTTTCAGGCAAAACCTTAAAAAGATAATCTAGTGCATCCAAATCACTAGGAATTGGTTCATCATAATTGGATCTCTTAAAAAGATTAGCAAGCGGATCAGGATTCATAGATATTGGCTTCTTTGTTTAGGAATAAATAAGCATCTAATCCAACCAAACGAGCAAACAAAAGGCAACGGAAAGAGAGGATGAGATTGGGAAAGAGAGGGAGAATAAAACGGCAAGGGTGAAGTGGGGGAGAGGAAAACGAGAGGCAAATGGCAAATAATGTAATGCGAGATATAGGGATTGTGATGGGTACTTGGTATGTTGACTTTTGCGGAGACCTCCCCGGCAACGGCGCCAGAAATCCTTCTTGCTACGTCTCGAGCTTGCGTTGGTTTTCCCCGAAGAGGAGGGGATGATGCAGCACAGTAGCGTAAGTATTTCCCTCAGTTTTTGAGAACCAAGGTATCAATCCAGTAGGAGGCCACGCGCAAGTCCCTCGTACCTACACAAAACGATAGCTACTCGCAACCAACACGATTAGGGGTTGTCAATCCCTTCACAGTCACTTACGAAAGTGAGATCTGATAGAGATAATATTTTTGGTATTTTTGGTATAAAGATGCAAAGTAAAAAAGTAAAAGCAAAGCAAGTAAATAAAGTGATGGAGATTAATATGATGAGAATAGACCCGGGGGCCATAGGTTTCACTAGTGGCTTCTCTCAAGAGCATAAGTATTCTATGGTGGGTGAACAAATTACTGTTGAGAAATTGACAGAATTGAGCATAGTTATGAGGTTATCCAGGCAATGATCATGTATATAGGCATCACGTCCGTGACAAGTAGACCGAAACGATTCTGCATCTACTACTATTACTCCACTCATCGACCACTATCCAGCATGCATCTAGAGTATTAAGTTAAAAACAGAGTAATGCCTTAAGCAAGATGACATGATGAGAGGAATAAATTCATGCAATATTATAAATACCCCATCTTGTTATCCTCGATGGCAACAATACAATACGTGCCTTGCAACCCCTTCTGTCACTAGGTAAGGACACCGCAAGATTGAACCCAAAGCTAAGCACTTCTCCCATTGCAAGAACTATCAATCTAGTTGGCCAAACCAAACGGATAATTCGAAGAGACTTACAAAGATAACTTAATCATACATAAAAGAATTCAGAGAAGAATCAAATATTTTCCATAGATAAGTTGGATCATAAACCCACAATTCATCGGTCTCAACAAACACACTGCAAAAAGAAGATTACATCGAATAGATCTCCACGAGAGAGGGGAAGAACATTGTATTGAGATCCAAAAAGAGAGAAGAAGCCATTTAGCTACTAACTATGGACCCGAAGGTCTAAAGTAAACTACTCACACTTCATCGGAGGGGCTATGGCGATGATGTAGAAGCCCTCCATGGTGGATGCCCCCTCCGGCGGAGCTCCAGAACAGGCCCCAAGATGGGATCTCGTGGATACATGAAGGTACGGCAGTGGAATTAGGTTTTTGGCTCCGTCCCTGATCTGTTGGGGGTACGTAGGTATATATAGGAGGAAGGAGTACGTCGGTGCAGCGTCAGGGGGCCCACGAGGCAGGGGGGCGCGCCCAGGGGGGAAGGGCGCGCCCCCCACCCTCGTGACCGCCTCTGGCACTCCTTGGAGTAGGGTCCAAGTCTCCTGGATCACGTTCGGTGAGAAGATCACGTTCCCTAAGGTTTCATTCCGTTTGGACTCCGTTTGACATTCCGTTCCTTCAAAACACTGAAATAGGCAAAAAAACAGCAATTCTGGGTTGGGCCTCCGGTTAATAGGTTAGTCCCAAAAGTAATATAAAAGTGGAAAATAAAGCCCATTATAGTCCAAAACAATAGATAAAGTAGCATGGAGCAATCAAAAATTATAGATACGTTGGAGATGTATCAATACCCGGCATAGAGGCTTGTTGTACAGGATCCATAATGCTGGAAGTAGTCTTCGGTTCATCGGATAATTTCCATAGCGAAGACTTGATCTTCGACATCGTCCCCTTCTGCAGTGGCTATCATGCACTGCTCGGACGGACCACTTTCGCCCGTTTCAATGCAGTCCCGCATTACGCTTATCTAAAGCTCAAGATGCCCGGACCACGAGGTGTTATAACAACCAATGGAAACATGGAGCGCTCCCTCCGCACTGAGGAGCATACCGCGGCCCTCGCAGCTGAAGTGCAGGGTGGCCTCGTTAAGCCGAATACTACACCGACAGTCAAGCCCCCGGACACTGTCAAACGAGTCCG
The DNA here is from genome assembly GCA_021605205.1 of Aegilops longissima. Taxonomy (NCBI): domain Eukaryota; kingdom Viridiplantae; phylum Streptophyta; class Magnoliopsida; order Poales; family Poaceae; genus Aegilops; species Aegilops longissima. Next base: position 387,045,177 of record CM038680.1, read on the forward strand.
GTCTACCATGCAGAATGGAAGTCCGGCTCGTCCAGAGCTAGACTAGTAATCTGGCCTCTGTCAAAGCCCCAACCTGATAGCGGCATATGTATCGCGCGTACATAACTAAGCACTAAAGATACCATGGGCTAGCACGGAGGCCTACTAAAAATAAAGTCCACAATACGGTTCGACCCTATCCGGATCATCATATTCTTCATTTTCTTCTGCTTATTTTTATTTTTCAGGTTCTTTACAACCCACATCACTTTTCGATGATACCAAGGCCCCTTATTACAGGCCCCTCATGTATGCTCGATCGTTTATCCTCTCAAAGGATCACACACCAAGGCGAAAAACAGCGCAGATGTGCGGCAGAGTATCCAAAGGATCTTCAAGATCATCCTCTCCTTTTTAGGACCTGTATACTGCTTTCCCTTGTGCCCGACATGTAAAATAGCCCAGATGATTATCGCATCCTCTGTAAAACTATGTTTTGATGTATCAATCAGACTATAATGGAAACAGTTTCGCCCAACCTTGTTTGGTATTGGTTTATTTCTTAATCTGTTTTCCTCCTTTACGTCAGATTGGCGTATACACCTCGGTACGACTTAAATCGCCAGGGGCTTTATTCAGCCGTATACATTTCCGAAAATAAAAAGTCCAAAAACCTTTATAGCGTACTTCGGCGTCCCGAATATGGCATTATATGCATCGGCTCTGAGTCATATCTTTGGTCAATAGTTGGGTTGCCCGGCTCCTGTGATTAGCACCTTACGTTCCGCGTGTTCAGCTGAGGTAGTAAAGGGAGAACTACTGCGATTGTGTTTCCGGTTTGTCCGGTCAAGCACCTCAGTAGAGAAAGCCGAAAACTTGCTGTCATGATGTGGGGAGAGCTGGTCAGCGATTCGGCGACTTACTAAATCTCTAGCAATTTCTTCCGTATTACACGAAGGACTGGCTATCTTCTAGTCACACACGTAAGGCACCCAAGTTCGGATAGCCGCATACGCACCAGGGGCTACCTTACAACCCCATTGTCAAACTCCTATTGCTAAGTGAGAGTGGTAAAGCCGCATAGTCCGATTACCTGGTTCGCTGCACTGACACCTCCATTACGGACCAAGATGTTGGGTTAACGTGTGGTCATGTGCTATTCCGAACACCCCCGTAGTATCTACGTGGGGGCTGAAGCCGACGACTGGCAAACTCTCAGGGATACAAATGGCCGCACCGGAGGAAAAACACTTCAAGATAAACAACATAAATATATTACATAGCCTTGATTTATAATACATTGTCTAGATAGCTTGGATACATTTACTCGAACATATTATCCTTCGAGCATTGACCCTCTATCAAACGGGCACCCTCAAGAACAACTTTGAAATAACGCTCAGGCTTGCGGTGGTCCTTGCCTCCAGGCGGACCCTCAACCACCATGACGACGGCCTTCATCTTCACCCAGTGCATCTTGACACGGGCAAAGGCCATCCGCGCACCTTCTATGCATGCCGAGCGCTTCACTGCCTCTACTCGGGGCAAGGCGTCGCCAAGCCGCTTGACCAGGCTGAAGTAGCTACTCAGAATGGGTCCGGCTGTCCATAGCCGGACTATGATGTCCTTCATGGCCAAACCGGACATCCTATGCAGCTCCGCAAGCTGCATCATCTGGTTGTTTAGCAGCGCTGGCCACTACGGCGCCAAGTACTGCGACCAAAAGAAATTCTCCGTCGTGTTCCCTTCTTGGGCTCGGAAATATTGGGCGGCGTCGGCAGCACTCCTCGGGAGATCCGCAAAAGCGTCTGGAGCACTCCATAGTCGATTTAGCAAAGCATATCTTCGACCGCAAAATATACTCTGTAAAAGAAAAGGCTTACCAGCCGCTATCTCTTCGGCTTGCTTGATCTCCTCGCGAGCCACCCGGGACTCGGACCGCGCCTCCTTCGCCTCTTGAAGAGCCTTGGTGAGTTCGGCCGCTTGGGCCTTGTTACTCTCCTCCAAGGACTCACACTTGTTGGCGGCATCCTGGAGTGCTTGCTCCACTTCGGTCACTCTCGCCTCATACTTGCGGAGGGTGACCTTCTCGGCCTCTACATTCGCAGCCGCTTTGTCAGCGGCTGCCTTGCTCGCGCTCGCCTCCTCCTTGGCTTCGGCAAGGGCACTCTTGAGGGCCTCGACCTCGGTCGCGCTGCCTACAACTGTATACATAGCAGCACATGAGATTAAACTCTGAGTCTGCATTACAATTCAGGCTTATAAGGGGTCTTCTAAAAGCATACCTTGAGCCTCATCGAACCGCTTGTTAATACGGTCGATCTCATCATCAGCCAGCTTCAGTTTCCGCTGGAGTTCAGAAACTTCAGCGTCCTTGGCTGAAGCCGGTAACAGTGATGCCTGTTTATCAAAAGCAGATAAGCATGTTATCTCTGGTGGACATTTGATCCTCTGTCTGGCTCCTTTTTCCAAAGAGCCAAACAGAGTCTCAGGGGCTACTATCTATATACAAGCATATTCTTCCAATACGGAAAGCGGCTAAGCATGTTATATCACGTACCTCAAAACCTGTTAACAGGCTAGTGAAAGCTTCGTTCAGTCCGCTTTTGGCAGACTGAACCTTTTCAACCACCGGACCCATCAAGGTACGGTGCTCTTCCATGAAGGAAGCACGTTGAAGTGCTTCCTTCAACATATCCGGCGCCTCCGGATTAGAGGTCGCCGGTGGAGTCGGCACTCCCCTTCCCTTAAAGGGGGCTGCTCGCTCGACTCCGGAGCCATGTGGGTCTCCGGAGTGGTATTCGGCTGGGGGCCGGACTGATCCAGGCCCCCGTCGTCAGTTCCCATGGGGGTTGTACCCCCCATGTTTTCGGCAGCCGAGGCATTACACTCTGGCGCCGTTTCAGCGGCCTTCCGCATCTCTCCCTGGCCGGGAAAAGTCCTTTGGGACAACACCTCGGTGTCATCCGCGGCGTGTGGCGGAGAGGCTCGCGGAGGAGTTTCGCTCTCCATCATCTCTGGCGCCAACGAGTTCCCCGAAGACGACGATTGTTGGGGGAGATCACGGGCCGGACTGAAGTACACAAATAATATGTTATCCTACAATTTGTAAAGGGCCACATATATGTATAGTATCTTCGAATACTTACGATTCGGCCGGGGGCTTCGGCTTGAGGCGGTGCTCGGGGACAACTTCGGTGCCCGAATCCGAATCGTCCGAAAGGGAGATCTTCCCCTTCTTGGACGCCTCTGCCTCCAGGTCCGCGGACGCCACCCTTTTCTTACCCCCACCCCCTTAAGGAGAGAATTGCTCTCCTCCTCTTCCTCTTCATCTTCATCTCCCTCGTGGGAGGAGAGAGCTCCGGTGTCTTCGGACGCAATGTCCGAAGTACCTTTACGGTGAAGGCCACTTCTGGCCTCCTTGCCTTTCTTCTTGGCCTTCTTCTCCGGCGCCTGGTACGGCGCCGGAACCAGCATTTTCGTTAGTAGAGGAATAGCTAGGTCTTCGGGCAGCGGAGCCGGACATTTGATCCGCTCCGCCTTCTTTATCCAACCCTGAAGGAGAAGGGGAAGGCTTAGCATACTCCTTGAATCTACAAGTGGAAGTTATGTTTGGAAATCTGAAAACTTACTAGAGTGGCCGGGTGAGCGCAGTCGAGGCCGAGGTCTTCGGTCGTTCCCGGCCACGACTTCTGGGCCTTGAAACGTAGCTTCCAGATTTCTTCATGCGTCGTGCCAAAGGACCGCTGCAAGGTCCGAGGGCCGGCCGGATTGAACTCCCACATATGGAGAGTCCGGCGCTGGCAGGGGAGAATCCGGCGAAAAAGCATCACCTGGATCACATCGGAAAGACTGGTGTTCTTCTCTATCATACCCTTGAAGCGCTTCTGTAGCGTCATCACCTCGTCGGACGATGCCCAGTCCAGGCCCTTTTTAACCCACGATGTGAGCCGCATTGGAGGCCCGGATTTGAACTCAGGAGTGGCAGCCCATGTGGCGTCGCGAGGTTCTGTGATATAGAACCACTCCTGTTGCCATCCCTTCACGGTCTCCACAAAGGCCCCCTGGGGCCAAGTAACGTTGGGGAGCTTGCTCACCATGGCGCCGCCGCACTCCGCATGTTGACCATCGACCACTTTCGGCTTCACATTGAAGACCTTGAGCCATAATCCGAAGTGGGGGGTAATGTGGAGGAACGCCTCACACACAACGATGGACGCCGAGATGTGGAGGAAGGAATTTGGGGCTAGATCGTGAAAGTCTAGCCCGTAATAGAACATTAGCCCGTGGACAAAAGGGTGGAGAGGAAACCCAAGTCCGCGAAGGAAGTGGGGGATGAACACTACCCTCTCATTAGGCTCCGGGGTGGGAATGATCTGCTTTTTGGCAGGAAGCCGGTGGGCGATGTCCGCGGCCAAGTACCCCGCTTCCCGGAGTTCCTTGACGTTCTCCTCCGTGACGGAGGAGGCCATCCACTTGCCCTGCGCGCCAGATCCATACATGGGTAGAGTGTTTGGTGGGGACAGAAAAGATCGAAACTTGGGCGCTAGAGCTCGAGGGCGAATGGGCTGAGGAAGGAGAAGGCGTGGGGTGAAGAGATGGATACTTATCCTCTTATAAAGGAAGTGTATCGAGCGCCCCCTCATGAGCCTTAAAATTTTCCTATTCCCAAGGGGTCGTGCAAACGGCACGGTTGGATTACCCAAACCCGTATTGATGAGAATCCCGCAATAAGGGGACACGGTCTCTGCCTTGACAAGACGTGCCAATGAAGACTTTGCCTCGAAACGCGAAGCGGGAGGCTGAAAAATGGTTCGAAATAATAATAAGGCCAGAACATAACGTCTCGCCGAAAGAGCTGTCAGTAGACATGAGTTATTTTGTTTAAGTATTTCACCCTCGTGGTTCAGGGTTGTAAATATTATACATAGCCGGATATAGTTCTTTTATTCATCTGCTTTGGAGTATTCGCAGGAGGAACCCGCCTTGCAATGCTGAAGACAATTTGCGCGCCAAACATATCGTCATTGAAGCCTGGTTCAGGGGCTACTGAGGGAGTCCTGGATTAGGGGGTCCCTGGGCGTCCGGGCTATGTGACATGGGCCAGACTGATGGGATGTGAAGATACAAGATAGAAGGCCTTCCCCCGTGTCCGGATGGGACACTCCTTTGCGTAGATCGCAAGCTTGGCGTTCGGATGTGAAGATCCCTTTCTTTGTAAACCGACTCTGTACAACCCTAGGCTCCTCCGGTGTCTATATAAACCAGAGGGTTTAGTCCGTAGAGGCAATCACAATCATATAGGCTAGACGTCTAGGGTTTAGCCATTATGATCTCGAGGTAGATCAACTCTTGTAACCCCTATACTCATCAAAGTCAATCAAGCAGGAAGTAGGATATTACCTCCATGAAGATGGCTCGAACCTGGGTAAACATCGTGTCCCTTGTCTCCTGTTACCTTTGATCCTCAGACGCACAGTTCGGGACCCCCTACCCGAGATCGGCCTGTTTTGACACCGACAGGGTGGCCGACTGGCGAGCCACCGCGTGCTTCACCCACCGCTGGAGTCGCGACCGACCGGATTGTTAGCGGCGGCGTACAACGGGGAGTGCGGATGCCGTGGGAACCGACCGATACTGAGTCGACGGCTGCCGCAAGAGGACGCCACGAGCGCATGCGCGTAAGTGCGTCGCCCCGTGGACGGGGAGCGTCTCGACGTCAAGGGGGGCCTGTTGGAGCCAGGCGGAGCCGTCGACGATGAAAACAAGCGCCCCGAGACGGATCTCGTGGCCCAAAGCCAAACCACCGCCGGAAACCATGTTGATGGAGATCGGAAAAAATTGCAACCTCGCCGGAAGTTGCTAAGACGCCTGCCCCACGGTGGGCGCCAACTGTCGTGGAAATAAGTCTGATAGTAAGAATAGGAGGTACGTAGGAGGAGGCAAGGCCCTAGCTACAGCAAGGTTGTACACGCGAGTTTACGAGTTCAGGCCCCTCTCGGAGGAGGTAACAGCCCTATGTCTCGGTGCCCGGAGGCTATTCGACTGTTATATGCGTGTGAGTTACAGGGGGGTGTGAACCCTTGTGCCAGAGGAGGGGGTGGCTTATATAGAGTGCGCCAGGCCCGTCCAACCCTCGGTTACACATGGTTCAATGTAAGTTAAGACATGGGCGTTACTGGTAACGCCAGCTATTAATGATCTTTATGACTAGGGAATGAACGCCTGACCGTTGCCATCCTGGGGTGGCTTTAGATCTTCTGTAATCCGAGTGGTTCTTCGTATGGTCGAGTGACTCTATCTTGGTCGAGTGGAATTGGGGTATCCGAGTGGGATAGCTGGTCGAATGGATTGCTCTCCAGGGTGATTTCAGTCGGTATCTTCTGTTGTACTTTGAATGTCCTTGACTCTAGGGCAGTGTCCTTGGACAGGGCGTTAGGTCAGGCTTATGACCCTACGCTAGGTACATGTCATCGTCATTGACAACCCGTACTTTATAGATAGAAATCGGATCCAACATGATCCCTCGTGCCTACATTTGTAGGAGTAAGAATTCATGTTCCTTCTAACAATGACTTGACGCGAGAGACATTTTCACTCATGTTCCTTCTTCCCGCCTGTGCCGCCACCGCTCACTCCTCGCTGCAGCGACGCCTCGGACGTCTGCAACCCTACTGACGACACCATGGACTCCGCCCCAACCCTCGAGTCCATTCCGCAAGTGTCTCGTAGGAATCATAAGCCTCGTGCACCGCCTGCCTTCTCATTCTGTCGCTGCCTTGGCCAGCACCTCGTCGGCTTGGACATCAGCGAAGCGTGCGCACTGGTGAACAACCATCCACCGTCGTTATCAACATTGACTCAGTACTTCGACATGCCTCTGCAACCATCAATGCGAATAGCCAAAAGACTTTTTTCTATGTGAAACTGAGTATCAGCTCGATTATTTGCACAAATATAAGAGAAATGGGAGCTAGAAAATTATGGAGGACACGGTTTTGGAGAATCCGAGTTTGCACATTACCTCCGCAGTCTCCAGCAAATTACAAAGTTTGATCCAAAATTGTTTTGGATGATGTCGTTTCGACGAGTAATTGGTCAAGCCTGACGTGGATGCTTAGCAATTGGAGAACCTTTGATGATAAATTAAGAAAAAACTAAAATTTTATGCTTTTTCAATTATCTTTCTTACACAAGGCTTGGCATACTTATGAAGCATGTCGAAAGTAAAATTTCTTAGAGATAAAGTATTCTTAGCCGTGCCTTTCTTTGTGTAGAAAAGACAACAAATCACCATGTCCTCTCCAAAGGTGAGTGAGACGCCACCCTTCCTATGTCGTCACCCTTCTCCTCCTCCACCGCTCTGCCGGTGTGGAGTGAGGGGAGGTACCGATCTACCAAATGGAGACATATATTTTCTTGTTTTGGGGTTTTTAGGTGAGTTACACGGAAATCTGGTAAATAAAGTTTCTTGAGCCCCCCTATCTCGATGGAGTCGAGCGGTGGCTTGATGGCTCGTTGGTGTAGATTTTAGCCGGGCTCTCTAGCCAGTTAGACTAGGTTTGCAAGGTTTGTCGGGGTGGTAGCGGTAACTTACTTTTGCAGTTTGGTCCGCCAGCCTCTTCTTCGTTGTGTTGTTGTGGCCTTCAATGCCGGCGTAAAGCCCTGTGTCTTCGTTCTCATTTGGGAATTGAGAGCTTGGATCTGTTGATCTTCATGCAGCGACCACTTCGACGGTTTTTCAACATGGCGTTCATCCAGCACAAGGGACCGTGGCATTTCTAAGAATTTTTCAAGTTCGAACCCTCCCAACATTGGCATTCCTCTAAAAAAAATGGCATTTAAGGATCAGATCATCCTCGTTTGCATCATTGGGATATTGCGTTGTTCAGCAATCATAAAGACATTCAGAATTTGCTGATGGTCAAAGCAACCACATAGTTTGGGTACTGCAAGAACGCAAAGATGTCGAAATTATTCTACGTTTCAGTTCAGGTGCTCTGTTCCTCAGAGCATGTCCGCCCTGCGGTACGTTGAGGGCAGGACCTCGACACCGTGGCAGGATGAAGCCATATCCTCCTACGGCTGTAGCGTGTCACGGTACATGTGGTTTGGTCGCATTACCTGTACGGCCACAGCGTGTCGACCTTCACCTGTGCCGCGAGCTAGAGCGGCATGCCCTCCTCCCCAACGAGTGCCTTTACCCGCTGGAGACGCGGGCAAAGGTGCCGGTGAAGCAGAAGAAGGTGGGGATCGGCGGGGATCGGCGGCTCCGCGCCGACGGCGATGCATGTCGATTGTGAAGGGGACCTGTCTAGGAAACTAGAGCTAAGATGGATGCTGAGGAAATGGTAATGGGGAGCGGCAATCAACCGCTCTCGCCATAAGAAACCTGCGATGCCTGATGTTCGTCGGTTCAGGTGCCCTGATTCTGCACCAGGCTGATGAAGAAGAAATGCCTCAGGTGGATGCACATCAACATGGTCTGGCCTTAAAATGCCGCCGCTTCAGCTATGTAATGCTTGACTCAAGTTTGTTTTAGTTTCCAAATCCTGTAGAGAGCCCATCTCTTGTTTTGTGTTTGAACTGAGCTGATGTAAGACTGAACGCTGTGGTTTCTTTTGTTGATGCAAAATGGAGCCGGGGAGCGATTCCTGTTATCATCAAAATTTCCTTTGAGCCAAACATGATTTCCTAGCGTACAGGGCTTGGAATCTAGCTCTCGCACAACATGGCAACTGTACTCTCTATGGCCAGCTTGAGGCCTGAGACTGCATTTACAACATTATGAAGACAAAAATGATAGTATCATGTGAACAATCTGCAACAATTTCAAAACACGCAGAAACGGGTGCACTCACAACCATGCTTCAATTTCAGAAAACCAGACTATGCAAACCAGCTAGGCCTTTATCATGCGAAGAGGAGGCAACCAAGCTTTTAAATGCCACAAAGCCAGACTAGTCTTGAGCAGCTCCGTAACAGAAAGCGATTAGTCTGATTTTACATGACACAAAGCCAGACTAGCCATCCAGGTTCACAAGCTGGAGCGAATATCTCAACCAAGCTGTTCCCTGAGCAATTACAGCAAGCAAAATGTAAAAGAACAAAATATTCTTCCTAACTTGACTATAAAGTCTTCGGTACATTATGAAATTCCAAGTAATGCAACTCTCAGAATCAAGACAAAGTGAGTTGTTAGGAAATTTTCAAGATTGTTCTTATAAATAATCACAGAGAGTGATAAAGTAGGCCAAATTAAGGCAGTTAACAACTCCATTTTTGAAAGAGAAAAAACAACAAAGATAATGTAAATCTGTAACCTGAAATCTATCTTCAAGAATAAAGAAGACCAACATCACTGTGTCTTCTTGATGAAATTATCTTGATGCAGAGGAATTATACTTTCAACAAACGTATGAATGCTGAAAGGAAACTCAGATTCTGGACAGGCAATCTCCAATTCCCCAGAGTTTGAATTTGGATCATAACAGTATAGGTTCCGAGCAAACAACTGCACCCAAATTTTGGAATCATGAAAAAGTGTGTGTCTTGGAGTGAAATAACATGATTGCATCAATGGAGGCAAAGATATGTGGTATCTATGAGTCCAACTGTGCTTATCATCGTTATCGAGCATTAATATGTCCATTGTACGAGGTATACCTTCAAGCGCACCATCCACAACTAACAAGCATAGTTTTCCCTCGAGCTCGGACAATGAACAATGCCCTCCATAGGTCTTGCGTGGAGGAAGCATCAAGACATCAAACTTTTCACTTTGAAGATTCAAACAATTGATACGTGATGAAGAAATATAACGGAACCTTGTCAAATAATACACCGAACCATTCACATGTATACCTCTATCAATTGGTGCCCCACGGAGACTCCCAATTTGTCTCCAGTCTCTATCTCCAATTGTGTATATCTCGCAGAGCACCTCGAGAGAACCAGCATGAGCTCCCGGATAAAAATGCGCAATTTTGTGTTGCTTAGTTGACGGGCAAAACCCCAAGCAGTGCCAGTTGCATGATGAGAATTGGCTGCTTCCTGCAGTGTACATTGGCTTCGGCAACACAACAGATTCACCGGTTGTCGGGTTGAGCAACTCCACTGCTCCTTTACTGTCACCTAGGCAGAGCAGGCCGTTGCAAGAGTTGTGCACAAACAGGCTCTGAGCAACCAAGGGCCTAGACAGCTGGTACATGTATCCATTGGCGTCTGCGAGCACCATGGCAAGAGACCTATCATTTGCTCTGTCATTTGCAAAGAGCAGCAACTTCTGCCGGCTTCGGTTCAGGTGCTCATGAACAAAATGCACATCGGAAAGCAATGACATCCAGGATTTGCATACCATCCTGCAAGAAGCGAGCGTGCGGGCAGGCAGCCTGTGGAAGACCTCGGTGAGCGCATCACTGCAGAGCAGCTGAGCATTCCCCTCCACTACCTTTGCTTTCTTCCCTCCCATCAAAGTCTTGCTAGGCGAGGACATGCTCACTGGAGATCAATCACTACTGATCAGGCTTGAGCAGAAGTGATCTGCCCTGGTTGCTGCAAATTGATGAAACAATCACAAATATCAACACAAGAAACGCAACAATTACAACAATCTGCAAACCCAATTACGGAGTATTAGTTTTACATACCTCCATGATCCAGCCCGCACTAGCCACGGCCACGCAGGGTTCAACTTCAACCTCTTGAATCCAAGAAACAAGCGCCCAATCTCAGCACGACTTAGTCCACCAAACAGGGCTCACCAGCAGATGCAGAAGCTGCATTGAGGCTTCCAAGAAGGACCTCTCACACCACCTGCCGCCCGGAGGTTTCAATTACGCTCCCAAGGAACTTGCACCCACATGGTAGGTAGGTGGCGGCGAGCTGTCGAGTTCTTGTAGACTGAAGAGGCCAACGAACCAAACCTACCGGCCGAACCAACACAACCAATCAGTCGATCAAATCAACCAACCACCGCGCCGAATCGGGCTGCTAAGGAAACAACGAGATGGCGGGAAACGGACGGGGTACCTCTACGGTACGAACGAAGCAGGCCCTCGATCGGGAGCGGAGGGCGGCGACTGTGGCCTCGCCGACGACGGCGGTGGCGAGCCGGCGACTTTTCTCTCTTCTCCGCCCGCCCCTCCCTCTTCGTCGGTTGCTTTCGTCCTTGTTTAGTTTTGGAGGACGGGGCAGGGGGGATGGATGTATATGATGCTTTGCCTCGGTCGCTGGCTGCCGTCTCGTGCGTGTCGACTCGACGAGGCGTGACCGGCTGGATCCGCTACGCTGCGCGAATCTCGACGGATAAGAGGGAGTGCCAGGGCGGCGGGGCCGTTGAGAGTTGAGGCGCGGAGTGGGCGGACGGGGGTGGGTGTGGAGCCGCAGTGGGCCGGACGTTTCGGACCGTCGCTCTCCGAGTCGCAATCATGGCAACGCCGACGGCGACCGCCGTAGCATGGGACACTTTTTCCTTTTAGCATTGGACAGTGAATAAATCCATGGGCTCATAGTATGTCAGTACTAGCGTGCTGACAGTGAGTGTCGCACATACGGGAAGACGTAAAGGAACACCGAAGGAAGCGTAAAGTACTGGTGGGCGATTCAAACAACTAGTTTGGGCCCGGGGTTGCGTAGTGGGCCGTGGGCCAGGGTTGAGTTGTAACGAGCCGGTTGCGTATATAAGCAACGATCATCTATTGTATTTGGCATCGAAGAAATGAAAACATTTTGAACCTCTCTTTCTCTGTGTTTATCCCCTCTGTTCCTTCTCCTACCTTCCTACCTCGCCTCAGATCTCGCCGTCTCTCCTCACCTCCGACTGCCACCGGTCGCTGGCAAAATCCACCGTCCTCAAGATGCGACAATCTGGTATCATAGCCACCGTTTCCGCTCGCGCCGCCAATTTTTTTTCCTAATTCGTACCCGGCAAACTCCGACGCGACAGTAGCTGATCACCTGAGGGTTTGATCTGCGTAAATCCTGACCCGAGGTGGGTTGATTTGGGGGAAATTCGTCACCACGGCGGCGTTCAAGCCCAATCTGCAGACGCATTACCTCGTGGACGAGATGGAGGCGTTCCAGACGCGGATGCTGCAGGAGCTAGCTGAGATCTGAGCAGCTCAGGCGAAGCTCACAGCGGTGGACGGCATCTGCGAGAAGCTAGAAGCACTGGACGCCAAGCTATCGGAACAAGGGAATCGGCTAGATCAGGTACAAATGAAAGTCAATTTGTCCTGGGACACTCTGAGGAAAGTGCAGCAGGAGCAGGCGCACGCGGCGCAGTTGGGGAAGCAAAATTGTTCGCAAGGGAGTGGAAGTTTGTCACCGACTGCTTCTGAGGTGTCGGACGACATCCTGGGTGCAAATCCGACAGGTCAGTACCGCGCACCGCCGCGATTTCCCCCGGTTCCCATTCAGATGCCGCCTGCAGGCCATGGAGTTGCAGTGGGAGGAGATGAGTCCACAGGGAAACGAGCTTGGATGCCTAAGATGGATTTTCCGCGCTTCGACGACACAGCTGTGAGGATTTGGTTGGACAAGTGTGAAGCATTTTTTCAGCTGTATCACATACCTGACAACTTCAAGATTACTTCTGCTTCTCTGTATCTGTCAGACAACGCGACTCACTGGTATCAGGCATTCAAGCAACACAGCGCGTTTCATACGTGGGAACAGTTCCGGGCAACAGTTTTGCAAGAGTTCGATGTGAACATACACAAAGAGCGACTGAAGTCTCTGATGATGCTCAAACAACAGGGTTCAGTCGAGGAATACAAAGTGCAATTTCAATAGCTGGTATACAACATCAGGTTATATGAACCAGCCATCAGTGACACGTTTTTGGTGACCAGATTTGTCATGGGATTGAAAGAGGAACTGCGGAGTGTGGTGGAACTTCACCTTCCTGTCAATGTGCAGACAGCTTCTATGTATGCTACAGTACAGGAAGGGATCTTAAATCAGCAGAAGACTTTCAAGTCTGGTTTCACTAAGAACACAGCGACCAGGAACGACATTAAAAACAATTTTGCTCCGGGTGAGTTATGGAAGGCCAAGCAGCTCAAAGAATACAGACGTGCTAATGGTTTGTGTTACAGTTGTGGGGAGAAATACATACCTGGCCATACCTGTAACAAAGCACCTGCACCTGCAGCTCAGTTAAAGGCAGCAGAAATGATAGACCCTCATGAGATCATTTCAGATGCAATACTAGATGCTTTGGTGGACGACCATCAACCTGAATGTGCTCATATCTCAGTTACTGCCTTGTCAGGTGCTGCTCACCCTAAAACAATACAACTCCAAGCTCTGGTGGGTAATCAGGTGGTGCTGATTTTGATTGACTCAGGGAGCACTCACACGTTTGTAGATAAAGCCTTGCTGAGCAGAATACCAGTAACTGCAGAGAAATTAGCAGCTCCTCTGCATGTGAAGGTGGCAAATGGAGATAGAGTGGACTGTACATAGTTTGTGTCCAACTTGAATTGGTGGATTCAGGGTCATGATTTTTCTACACCAATGCATGTTTTGGAATTTGGAGGATATGACATTATCCTGGGAATGGACTGGCTGGAGAAATGGGGAGTTATGCAATGTCATTGGGCAGATAAATGGATTAAGTTTGAATATCAAGGAAAGGAGTTCAAGCTGCAGGGAGTGTTGCCTGTCAAACAAGAGCAGATCCAGGAAGTGTCCATGGAGCAACTGAAGAAGTGGGACAAGGGCAATGACATATGGGCCACTGTTGTTCTACATCACATTTGTGTTGCTCCAGCAACTGAAGTGCCAGAGGAAGTACAGAAACTGTTACAAGCAAATAAAGCTGCATTTGTGGATCCAAAAACACTGCCTCCCCACAGGGAATTTGACCATGAGATACACTTAGTGCCTGATGTTGTACCTGTCAATTGCAGACCATATAGGTACTCTCCTTTGCAGAAAGATGAGATAGAGAAGCAGGTTTCAGAAATGTTGCAATCTGGTCTGGTCTCACCTAGTTTGAGTCCTTTTGCTTCACCTGTACTATTGGTCAAGAAAAAAGATGGTACATGGAGGTTTTGTGTGGACTATAGAAAGCTCAACTCCCTCACTATTAAAAGAAAATTTCCAATGCCTGTGATTGATGAGCTATTGGATGAATTAGGAGGTGCTCAATGGTTCTCCAAGTTGGATCTGAGATCAGGCTACCACCAAATAAGGATGGCAGAGGCAGATGAGTTTAAAACATCATTCAAGACACATAATGGACAATATCAGTTTAAGGTGATGCCCTTTGGGTTATGTACTGCTCCAGCTACTTTCCAATGTTTCATGAACTTCATTTTCAAAGGTTCAAACAGAAAATTTGTCCTCATATTCATGGATGACATATTGGTGTTCAGTGGGACATTAGAAGAACACCTGCAACATTTACAAGAAGTGTTTGCAATACTCAAGGAAAACAATCTGTTTGTTAAGGAAAGCAAATGTGCTTTTGCTCAGAAATCCATGGAGTATCTTGGACACATTATCACTGCTGCAGGAGTCACCACTGATCCTGCCAAAACAGCTGCTATGGTGGATTGGCCAACCCCCACTAATGTCACTGAATTGAGAGGATTTTTGGGACTAACTGGCTACTACAGGAAATTTGTCAAGAACTATGGCCTGTTAGCTAAACCTCTCACTGTCCTGTTAAAGAAACAAGCATTCCAGTGGACTGAATCTGCCCAGACTGCCTTTCAACTTCTGAAGCAAGCTATGGCCACTACTCATGTGTTGGCCTTGCCAGATTTCAACAAATCTTTCACAGTGGAAACAGATGCTTGCTACACTAGGATAGGTGCAGTACTCACACAGGAGGGTCATCCCATTGCATACTACAACAAGGCCTTGGGCACAAATAGTCAGAAAATTTCCATCTATGAAAAAGAGTTTATGGCCATAATGATGGCTATGGATAGATGGAGATCATATCTGTCCAGAGCCCCCTTTGTGATCAAAACTGATCACCAAAGTTTGTGCCATTTAGGAGATCAGAATCTGACATCTGATTTGCAGTGGAAGGCAATGACAAAACTGGTCGGACTACAGTTTTCCATTCAGTATAAAAAGGGGATAGAAAATACTGCTGCAGATGTATTATCCAGAGTGGCACATTTGTTCCCCATGCAAGCTGTTTCCACCAGCAAACCCCTGTGGATACAAGAGATATTGAATTCTTATACTGTGGATACAGCTGCCCAGACCATGCTACAGAAAATGGCAGTAGATGCAGATGCTTGCCCTGGATTTCAGCTCCGAGATGGTCTGATCAAACATGAAGAGAAGATCTGGGTGGGAGCAAATGCTGGACTTCAAACCAAACTGATTCAAGCATTTCATTCAACTCCTATTGGGGGGCCACTCTGGGATGCTACCCACTTATCACAGAGTCAAACAACTGTTCAGTTGGCAAGGCTTAAAGAAGGATGTGGAAAACTTTGTTAAACAGTGCAGCATATGCCAGCAGGCTAAGCATGAGTTGTGTAGAGTGCCAGGTCTACTTCAGCCTCTACCAATTCCAGATGGACCTTGGCAAGCAATCAGCATGGATTTTATCGAGGGTTTGCCTAAATCAGAAGGATATAATGCAATTCTAGTGGTGGTTGATCGCTTCACAAAAGTGAGTCACTTTCTACTTCTGAAACATCCTTTTACAGCAGCTTCAGTGGCGAAAGTGTTCCTCAATACAATTGTCAAACTGCATGGTTTGCCCTTGTCCATTGTGTCGGATAGGGATAAGATATTCACAAGTGCTTTCTGGAAAGAACTGTTTAGAGTGTGGGGGACTGAGCTACAGATGAGTACAACATATCACCCGCAGACGGATGGTCAAATCGAACGCGTAAACCAGTGTCTGGAGATGTATTTGCGATGTGCAGTACACGCTTCTCCTCACAAGTGGGCTGCTTGGTTACCGCAAGCTGAGTTCTGGTACAACACAACGTACCATTCATCGTTGGGCTGTTCTCCATACAAGGCACTGTATGGGCATGAAGCTAATGTGGGACAACTCCAGGGTCAGACAAAATCCTTGAACCCATATGTTCAGGAATGGCTAGCAACACACACACAGCACACATCATTACTGAAGGAACACCCGGCCAGGGCTCAATGCAAGTACAAACAATACGCAGGCAAGAAACGATCTGATCGCCAGTTCTCTTAAGGGGAGATGGTATACCTTCGACTGCAACTGTACACGCAATCGTCAGTGGTGAATCGTCCATGCCCGAAACTAGCAATGAAGTTCTTTGGCCCTTTCAAGATTCTGGCAAAGGTGGGCACAATAGCTTATCGCCTGGAGCTACCACGCGGCAGTATGGTACACCCAGTGTTTCATGTCTCGCAGTTAAAAGAACACATTCCATATCATACTCCGGTGTTCAAGACGCTGCCAGAACCACTGGATCTATCAGGACCTGGAATGATACCCGAGGAGATTCTTGATCGCCGGCTAGTCAAGAGGGCAATGCCGCGCATGTACAAATTCTGGTGAAGTGGTACTCGATACCAGCTACTGCAGCAACTTGGGAAGACTATGAAGTGTTGCGCACGCGTTACCCTAAAGCACCAGCTTGGGGACATGCTGGTTCTCCTGGGGCGGGTACTGTCAGTACTAGCATGCTGACAATGAGTGTCGCACAGACGGGAAGATGTAAAGGGACACCGAAGGAAGCGTAAAGTACTGGCGGGCGATTCAAACAACTAGTTTGGTCCCGGGGTTGCGTAGTGGGCCGTGGGCCAGGGTTGAGTTGTAACGAGCCGGTTGCGTATATAAGCAACGGTCATCTATTGTATTTGGCATCGAAGAAATGAAAACATTCTAAACCTCTCTTTCTCTGTGTTTATCCCCTCTGTTCCTTCTCCTACCTTCCTACCTCGCCTCAGATCTCGCCGTCTCTCCTCACCTCCGACTGCCACCGGTCGCTGGCAAAATTCACCGTCCTCAAGACGTGACATAGTAATGTCAAAACGATTTGCAATCTTCTTTTTATACGGAAAGTGAGGGATACAGTAGTAGGCAATCGATCTAGTGCAGCTCACTGAAGTAGTACTCCCCTCGTACCGGGTCGTGCTCGTCGTGGAGCCACATATCCCACGGCGGCAAATCCATGGGGTACATGGCATCCTCCAGCAGATCTGGTGGCAGGCGGGCGCGGCGTTGGTTGATCTCCGCGCGGCGGGCGCGGCCGCTCACGGGTACCGTTGGGATGGGCACGCGGTCGGCGGAGAGATCCCAGGTGTTCGGCAGGTGGACATCTCCCCACGGTAATGGTGTCGCGATCTCCCAGTAGCGCCGGCAGACATCGATGTGGATGTACGGCCTGTCGCGTTGCCCGGCCGGCGGCGGCGCGATCTGGAAAGCTGGCGGAGCAGGTGGTGCGGGCGGTGCAGAACTGCTGGAGCGGCGTGTAGGAGATATGCCCTAGAGGCAATAATAAATGCTATTATTTATCTCCATGTTCATAATTATGTTTATGTTCCATGCTATAACTGCTATGGTTCTCGAGTCTGCAATAACACGAGGCTCGGAGGAAGACTTATATGCACGTGTGGAATAATAAGAGGTAAGAAGTATTCCTAGTCTGGCCTTTAAGACTAGCTCAAGTGTTGCATGATGGTTCTGTTTTCCTGATCATGGGCATGTCTATGCTAGCAACTTTGAGGGCACAATGTTAAGAGAACATTTGTGTTGAATCGACCTGGATTGGTGTTATGCTATGGGATTCATTTGTCACAAGTTAATGGTACATAACACAGAGATGGTTAACATTTGCATGATTCCTTAGACCATGAGAGTATCGAGTTTCTTTATGCTTTATTCATGAACTTTGGGGTTTGTTAAACGTCATCCGTAAATGGGTGGCTATTACGGCGGCTTACGAGTTCATGGAAAAGTATGTTAAGTAACTTGATAGCTCAAGATTGGCATTTGCTCCTCCGACGATGGAGAGATATCTCTGAGCCCTCTCGGTGTTACGGTATCCATCATCGTCTGGCCAGACACTTTGTGATTTGATCAAGGGGATGCCGGAACACGGGAACGAGAAAAGAGAACAATACCGGTAACGAGGTAACTGGCATAGTGGACAAGTTGTTGATCCACGGGGATGCCAACATGTCTCACCTCGCGTATTTGTTACATATCACGAAGCAACAAGAATAGCACACGACAACTGGAGGTTCACTCGAATATTCATTCGTGTGGGTATAGGGGTCAATAGGGTGTCCACGGCTCCGATGTTGATAATTGATCGGAAAGTGTTCCGGTCATGTCTATGCTTCACCGAACCTATAGGGTCACACACTTAAGGGTAATCTAT
The DNA here is from genome assembly GCA_021605205.1 of Aegilops longissima. NCBI lineage: Eukaryota > Viridiplantae > Streptophyta > Magnoliopsida > Poales > Poaceae > Aegilops > Aegilops longissima. The sequence goes on from CM038680.1 coordinate 387,063,506, forward strand.
CTGCTGAATACTAGTCAGGGAGTCTGAGAGAAATTTCCCGAAAAAAGTTTCGGAGACAATGGAAGAGTTCCAGAGAGAGAATAGAGAAATAGTTTCGTAAAACCGAAAAGTTGTTTAGGGATATACCATTAAGTCAAGTTGGTTTCGGGAAAACGCCTGATAATTCTTGGAGGGTGTTAGAATTATCCCGGAAACTTCTCGGAATATTTCGGGATAAAAATCAGAAATGTTCCGGAGCTGCTGGCACCGCTATGGTTGTTTTTCGCAGATGAAATTCACTAATCTGAAATTGTTTCGAAATGAATCCAAAATCATTTTAGTGGGTACTGGAATTATTCTAAGACCCACTGAAATATTTTCGGATTTAACGGACGCGAAAAATTGTCTTCATGAATAGTGAAAACGCATTCTTGTTTGCTTTTCGCAGATGAAAATCACTAAACCGAAATTGTTTCGGAACGCGCTGAAAATTATTTTAGTGGGTATTGGAAATGTTCTGAGCCCACATAAATATTTTCAGTTCGAACGGACGCTGAAAAATGTCGTCATGAATAGTGAAAGTGCTTTTTGCTTGGCTTCTTGGATAAGCCACCCTTGGGCTTGGTGTGACGCCCCGAGACCGACGATCCAGAAGACTTCCATATATTCCGGGTTTCGCCGTATGTTTCATTTGTGCCTGCCCTTTTATTTTTGCATTGCATCATGTCATCATGCCATCATGTCATTTAATTTTTAAAACTCATCTAAATAATTTGTATGGATTTTTTGATCCATTTAAATCGACGGAATTCACTTATGATTTCTTTTTATAACATATTAAAGCCTCTCAATATTATTAGGGAGCTATAATAAAATTATTCCATTTATTTGGAATTAACCATAACCCACTTGCAAAATATCCCATGCCGTTGTTATCTCAATTCTTGGTCTCCAACCTTGCCCATATTTTCTTTCATCATTTTCCGGAGCTCCATGAAAAATCTCAACATTTTTGGACACTTCAAAAACCTAGTCCTAGTTCAAACCCATTTGAATTAAATTCAAATGAGTTTGAATTTAAATCTTTCGGTCATGCCCACTTCTATTTTTTCTTAGATCAAGCTCATTTTTATGAGTCTGGAAAAATTAACCCCATGCTCAAATTATTTCTCCAACCCTTACTTTATCTCACTTTTCTTTCTTTGCTATTTACTGCTTTTGGTAAATAAAAGAGAAGGGGGGGATTAGTGAGAGAGAGAGAGGTAGCTGCACCCGTCGGCCTCTTGGGCACGACCAACCAGGCCGGCACATCCCGCAGCCCAGCCATTGGCCTCCACCAGCCCACCTAACCCCTCAGAACCCTAGCCCGGCCATCTCTCGAGCCCTCGCTCTCTCCCTCGTTCCCCTCGTCGCCGCCCTTGAGAGAGCAGCGCCGCGCCCTCGTCTCATTCCCCTCGCGCTGCTAGAGAGGAGCAGAGCCCCGCTCCTCCCGACCCACCTCGCGCGCGACCCCGCCGCCGAACCATCTCCGCCGCCACACACACACGCCACAGCTAAGCGCCGCTGAGTTCCATCCTCGCGCCCGATCTGCTATAAGCAGCGCCACTGGCCAAGCCCTCGACCCACCGACCAGAGCCGCCTCCTCTGCGTCCGTTGACCCGCCCGTCCGCCTCGGGCCGGCCTCCACCGCCTCCTCCTCACCTGCGGCCTCCTCCTCGTCGCCTCCAGCGCCACCACCTTGTTCAAGCCTGCCGTCCACCTTCCCGTGGCTGAGATGCTCTCCGCCATCCGCCACGACCGGCCAACCTCTCGCTTCCTCGCAACCCCAGCCATCCGGCCGTCCTCGCCCGGCACGCCCGACCTCTGCACCGGGCTCTCCTCCTGTCTTCCAGCGTCCTCTTCAGATCCCCGGCTGCATCGAGCAGCAACATGCCAAGTCCATCGCCACCTCGCCAGAGAGCCCGTCCTCGCCGGATCTTCGTCGGCAGGCCCAAGCCTCGCCCGCTGCTGCCTTCGCTTTGCTGAATGCGCCCCGCCGCCTCGAACAGCAGCAGCAGCTCGCCGCTTGTCCTCGTGGACTCGATTCATCAAATGCCAGTCCACGGGTCGGCCTCCCGTTCGTTGACCACCGAGACCGAGGCCCTTTTGTATTTCTTCGCCTTGGATGTGCCAAGATCCTCTCCAACAAGCGCGACGACTACATCGTGACACGTCAAGTACCCTGCTGCCGTCTCCGAAATCGCCAAGTACCACGACTACCCTCGAGGACATTTGGTTCCGTCAAGTTCGACTACAAGATGTACCACTACCATCGCCAAGATCGCGAGTACCACTACCGCCGCCGCCGTGTATGACTACTTCCACGACGTCCGTGAACCACTACAGTCGACCCCGGAGACATCGGATGCGTCAAGTCCCTCTTCGAGACGTGTACCACTACTTCCACTACTTCCACTACCGTCGCCCCGAAGATGTTGGATTCGTCAAGTGCCTCTTCGAAACGAACGTGAACGACTACTTCCCTCGACGTTTTTGAACCACCCGAAATGCACGCTTCGAAGGTATACCGTCGAGACGACCTCCCGTGGACCGAATGCATGTGTTGTATGAGATGCTCGTGTTTGCACCGTGTCCGAATTGTCTCTCGTTTCCATGCCCCTAACCCGTGGGAACCCGGTGGTCGGGAGCACCCACCATATCTAGCATGTTCCGCACATCCGCACGCTTCCTTTTGCACCGGTATCTCCATGAGCTACCGGAACCGATATGTTGCCGTGGCATCATTTTCGGATTCGTCGCCGTGGCACCCTTTTCCTTCTGCCATAGCGACAAATGCCTCGTATCATGCTTATGTCAACATTTTCATAAAATTGCTTAAAACTTGCACATGTCATCCGCATCATGATAACAACATTTAAATGTTTATATTTGTTGTTTCCATTAATTTGCTAAATGCATATGGGGATTTACCGGATTTGTTGTTTGTTATATCCGACCCCATTTAAATTGTTTAGATGGTATAGTTTTGTTATGCTCCACCACTTGCCATGTTAACCAATATTTAATATTGTTGGGTACATAACCGAGAGAGAACTAAATAATTGATGTGGTGTTTCGTCAATATGCAACTCGTTGCATATTGGGCTCCATTTAACTTGTAGTTTTGTTTGTGCATATTGTCATGCCATGCTATTTAAACCGGACATGCATCATACTTGTTTGTGCATCATGCCATGATTATGCTTGTGTGTTTACCATGTTGTTTGTTTCTTTCTGGGTTGCTTCTCTCGTTAGCTTCGGTTTCGTTCCGGAGTTGTGAGGATTCGTTCGACTACGTCCGTTGGTCTTCTTCATGGACTCGTTCTTCTTCCTTGCGGGATTTCAGGCAAGATGACCATACCCTAGAAATCACTTCTATCTTTGCTTGCTAGATGCTCGCTCTTTTGCTATGCCTATGCTACGATGCCTACCACTTGCTATATCATGCCTCCCATGTTGCCATGTCAAGCCTCTAACCATCCTTTCCTAGCAAACCGTTGTTTGGCTATGTTACCGCTTTGCTCAGCCCCTCTTATAGCGTTGTTAGTTGCAGGTGAAGATGAAGTTTGTTCCTTGTTGGAACATGGAGATGTTGTTCCTTGTTGGAACAGGTTTACTTGTTGGGATATCGCAATATATCTTATTTAATTAATGCATCTATATACTTGGTAAAGGGTGGAAGGCTCGGCCTTATGCCTGGTGTTTTGTTCCACTCTTACCGCCCTAGTTTCCCTCATATCGGTATTATGTTCCCGGATTTTGCGTCCCTAACGCGGTTGGATGATTTATGGGACCCCCTTGACAGTTCGCTTTGAATAAGACTCCTCCAGCAAGGCCCAACATTGGTTTTACCATTTGCCACCTAAGCCTTTTTCCCTTGGGTTCTGCAGACTCAAGGGTCATCTTTATTTTAACCCCCGGGCCAGTGCTCCTTCGAGTGTTGGTCCAAACTGTCAGCCGCCGGTGGCCACCAGGGGCAACTCTGGGCTCGCCTACCGGAAGTTTGGACAATCCGGTGTGCCCTGAGAACGAGGTACGTGCGACTCCTATCGGGATTTGTCGGCACATCGGGCAGCTTTGCTGGTCTTGTTTTACCATTGTCGAAATGTCTTGTAGTCCGGATTCCGAGACTGATCGGGTCTTCCCGGTAGAAGGAATATCCTTCGTTGACCGTGAGAGCTTATAATGGGCTAAGTTGGGACACCCCTGCAGGGTATTATCTTTCGAAAGCCGTGCCCGCGGTTATGAGGCAGATGGGAATTTGTTAATGTCCGGTTGTAGAAAACCCGAAGTTGACCTTAATTAAAATACATCAACCGCCTGTGTAACCGTGATGGTCTCTTCTCGGTGGAGTCCGGGAAGTGAACACGGTGTTGGAGTTATGTTTGACGTAAGTAGTTTCAGGATCACTTCTTGATCGCTACTAGCTTCACGACCGTGCTTTGCCTCCTCTTCTCGCTCTCTTTTGCGTATGGTAGCCACCATATATGCTAGTCGCTTGCTGCAGCTCCACCTCACTACCCTATCCTACCTTTAAGCTTAAATAGTCTTGATCTCGCGGGTGTGAGATTGCTGAGTCCCCGTGACTCACAGATACTTCCAAAACCAGTTTGCAGGTGCCGATGAAACCGTGCAGGTGACGCATCCGAGCTCAAGGAGGAGCTCGATGAAGATCTTGTTCATTGTGTTGTTTCGTTTCAGTTGATCAGTAGTGGAGCCCAGTTGGGATGATCGGGGATCTGTGTAGCATTTGGGGTATTCTTCTTTTATTTTCGTTCCGTAGTCGGACCTTGATTGTATCTGTATGATGTAATTGTTGGAAATATGCCCTAGAGGCAATAATAAATTAGTTATTATTATATTTCCTTGTTCATGATAATCGTTTATTATTCATGCTATAATTGTATTGACCGGAAACAGCAATACATGTGTGGATACATAGACAACACCATGTCCCTAGTAAGCCTCTAGTTGACTAGCTCGTTGATCAATAGATGGTTACGGTTTCTGACCATGGACATTGGATGTCATTGATAACGGATCACATCATTAGGAGAATGATGTGATGGACAAGACCCAATCCTAAGCCTGGCACAAAGATCGTAGTTAGTATGCTAAAGCTTTTCAAATGTCAAGTATCTTTTCCTTAGACCATGAGATCGTGCAATTCCGGATACCGTAGGAGTGCTTTGGGTGTATCAAACGTCACAACGAATCGGGTGACTATAAAGGTGCACTACAGGTATCTCCGAAAGTGACCATTGGGTTGACACGGATCAAGATGGGATTTGTCACTCCGTAAACGGAGAGGTATCTCTGGGCCCACTCGGTAGGACATCATCATAATGTGCACAATGTGACCAAGGGGTTGATCACGGGATGATGTGTTACGGAACGAGTAAAGAGACTTGCCGGTAACGAGATTGAACAAGGTATCGGGATACCGACGATCGAATCTCGGGCAAGTACAATACCGCTGGACAAAGGGATCATCGTGGTTCATCCGATGAGATCATCGTGGAACATGTGGGAGCCAACATGGGTATCCAGATCCCGCTGTTGGTTATTGGCCGGAGAACGTCTCGGTCATGTCTGCCGATGTCTCCGAACCCGTAGGGTCTACACACTTAAGGTTCGGTGACGCTAGGGTTATATAGGAAGCTTGTATGTGGTTACGAATGTTGTTGAGTCCGGATGAGATCCCGGACGTCACGAGGAGTTCCGGAATGGTCCGGAGGTAAAGATTTATATATGGGAAGTCCTGTTTTGGTCACCGGAAAAGTTTCGGGCGATATCGGTAATGTACCGGGACCACCGGGAGGGTCCCGGGGGTCCACCAAGTGGGGCCACCTGCCCCGGAAGGTTGCGTGGGCTAAGTGTGGGAGGGAACCAGCCCCAAAGGGGCTGGTGCGCCCCCCACAAGGGGCCCAAGGCGCAAGGGGAAGTGGGAGGGGGCAAACCCTAGGGCAGATGGGCCCTAAGGCCCATCTAGTGGGCGCCTCCCTCTCCTTCCCCTCTTGGCCGCCTCCCTTGTTTCCCATCTAGGGCTGCCGCCCCCCCTAGGGGTGGGAACCCTAGAGGGGGCGCACCCTCCTCCCTCTCCCCTATATAAATAGAGGCATGGGGCTGCCCATAACACAAGAGAGCCTCTCCCTCTCCAGGCGCAGCCCTGCCTCTCCTCCTCCTCCTCTCCCTAGGTGCTTGGCGAAGCCCTGCGGAATTGCCACGCTTCTCCATCACCACCATGCCGTTGTGCTGCTGTTGGATGGAGTCTTCCTCAACCTCTCCCTCTCTCCTTGCTGGATCAAGGCGTGGGAGACGTCACGGGCTGTACGTGTGTTGAACGCGGAGGTGCCGTGCGTTCGGCACTTGATCATCGGTGATCTGAATCACGACGAGTACGACTCCATCAACCCCGTTCACTTGAACGCTTCCGCTTAACGATCTACAAGGGTATGTAGATGCACTCTCCTTCCCTCGTTGCTAGTTTCTCCATAGATAGATCTTGGTGACACGTAGGAAAATTTTGAATTTCTGCTACGTTCCCCAACAGTGGCATCATGAGCTAGGTCTATAGCGTAGATTCTTTGCACGAGTAGAAAACAAAGTAGTTGTGGGCGTTGATGATGTTCAATATGCTTACCGTTACTAGTCCAATCTTGTTTCGACGGTATTGTGGGATGAAGCGGCCGGACCGACCTTACACGCATCTCACGTGAGATGAGTTCCACCGATCGACATGCACTTGGTGCATAAGGTGGCTAGCGGTGCCGTCTCTCCCACTTTAGTCGGAACGGATTCGATGAAAAGGGTCCTTATGAAGGGTAAATAGCAATTGGCATATCACGTTGTGGTTTTGCGAGGTAGGAAACGTTCTTGCTAGAAACCCAAAGCAGCCACGTAAAACATGCAAACAACAATTAGAGGACGTCTAACTTGTTTTTGCAGGGTATGTTATGTGATGTGATATGGCCAAAAGAATGTGATGAATATATGTGATGTATGAGATTGATCATGTTCTTGTAATAGGATTCACGACTTGCATGTCGATGATTATGACAACCGGCAGGAGCCATAGGAGTTGTCTTTATTTATTGTATGACCTGCGTGTCATTAAACAACGCCATGTAATTACTTTACTTTATTGCTAACCGGTAGCCATAGTAGTAGAAGTAATAAGTTGGCGATACAACTTCATGGAGACACGATGATGGAGATCATGATGATGGAGATCATGGTGTCATGCCGGTGACAATGATGATCATGGAGCCCCGAAGATGGAGATCAAAAGGAGCAATATGATATTGGCCATATCATGTCACTACTATATATATAATTGCATGTGATGTTTATTATGTTTATGCATCTTGTTTACTTAGAACGACGGTAGTAAATAAGATGATCCCTTACACAAATTTCAAGAAGTGTTCTCCCCTAACTATGCACCGTTGCTACAGTTCGTCGCTTCTAAGCACCACGTGTTAATCGGGTGTGATGGATTCTTACGTTCACATACAACGGGTGTAAGCAAGATTTACACACGCAGAAACACTTAGGGTTAACTTGACGAGCCTAGCATGTAAAGACATGGCCTCGGAACACGGAGACCGAAAGGTCGAGCATGAGTCGTATAGTAGATACGATCAACATGAAGATGTTCACCGATGATGACTAGTCCGTCTCACGTGTTGATCGGACACGGCCTAGTTGATTCGGATCATGTAATCACTTAGATGACCAGAGGGATGTCTATCTGAGTGGGAGTTCATAAGATGAACTTAATTATCCTGAACATAGTCAAAAGACCTTTTGCAAATTATGTCGAAGCTCGCGCTTTAGTTCCTTTGTTTAGATATGTTCCTAGAGAAAATATAGTTGAAAGTTGACAGTAGCGATTATGCGGACAGTAGAAAGCTTATGTCCTTAATGCACTGCTCAGTGTGCTGAACCCCAAACGTTATTTGTAGATGTTGCGAACATCGGACATACACGTTTTGATAACTACGTGATAGTTCAGTTGAACGGTTTAGAGTAGAGGCACCAAAGACGTTTTCGAAACGTCGCGGAACATATGAGATGTTTCGAGGGCTGAAATTGGGATTTCAGGCTCGTGCCCACGTCAAAAGGTATGAGACCTCCGACGATTTTCTTAGCCTACAAACTAAGGGAGAAAAGCTCAATCGTTGAGCTTGTACTCAGATTGTCTGGGTACAACAATCACTTGAATCGAGTGGGAGTTAATCTTCCAGATGAGATAGTGATGTTTCTCCAAAGTCATTGCCACCAAGCTGCTAGAGCTTCGTGATGAACTATAACATATCAGGGATAGATATGATGATCCTTGAGGTATTCACGATGTTTGACACCGCGAAAGTAGAAATCAAGTAGGAGCATCAATTGTTGATGGTTGGTAAAACCACTAAATCCAAGAAGGGCAAGGGCAACAAGGGATACTTCATGAAACGGCAAAACAGTTGCTGCTCCAGTGAAGAAACCCAAGGTCGAACCCAAACCCGAGACTAAGTGCTTCTGTAATAAGGGGAACAGACACTGGAGCAGAACCACCCTAGATACTTGGTAGATGAGAAGGCTGGCAAGGTCGATAGAAGTATATTGATATACATTATGTTAATGTGTACTTTACTAGTACTCCTAGTAGCACCGTGGTATTAGATACGGTTCGGTTGCTAAATGTTAGTAACTCGAAATAAAAGCTACGGAATAAAAGGAGACTAGCTAAAGGTGAGCTGACGATATGTGTTGAAATTGTTTCCAAGGTTGATATGATCAAACATCGCACGCTCCCTCTACCATCAAGATTAGTATTAAACCAGAATAATTATCATTTGGTGTTTGCGTTGAGCATAGACATGATTGGATTATGTCTATCGCAATACGGTTATTCATTTAAGGAGAATAATGGTTACTCTATTTATTTGAATAATACCTTCGATGGTCTTGCACCTAAAAATAAATGGTTTATTGAATCTCGATCGTAGTGATACACATTTACATGCCAAAAGTATAAGATAGTAATGATAGTACCACGTACTTGTGGCACTCCCATGTAGGTCATATTGGTATAAAACGCATGAAGAAGCTCCATGTTGATGGATCTTTGGACTCAATCGTTTTTTGAAAAGTTTGAGACATGCGAACCATGTCTATTGGTGCATACGCATGAAGAAACTCCATGCAGATGGATCGTTTAGACTCACTTGATTTTGAATCACTTGAGATATGCAAATCATACCACATGGGCAAGATGACTGAAAAGCCTCGGTTTCAGTAAAATGGAACAAGATAGCAACTTGTTGGAAGAAACACATTTTGATGTGTGCAGTCCAATGAATCTTTGAGGCATGCAAATGAATATCGTTATGTTCTTACTTCACGATGATTTGAGTAGATGTTGAGTATATTTACTTGATGAAACACAAGTCTGAATTGTTGAATGGTTCAAGTAATTTCAGAGTGAAGTTTAAGATCATTGTGACAAGAGGATAAAATGTCTATGATATGATCATAGAGGTAAGTATCTGAGTTACGAGTTTTGGCACACAATTAAGACATTGTGCAAATTGTTTCACAATTAATACCGCTCGAACACCATAGTGTGATGGTGTGTCCAACATCATAGTTGCAACCTATTGGATATGGTGCGTACCATGATGTCTCTTATCGAATTACCACTATCGCTCATGGGTTAGGCATTAGAGACAACCGCACTCACTTTAATAGGGCACCACGTAATTCCGTTGAGATGACACCGTATGAACTATGGTTTAGAGAAACCTAAGTTGTCATTTCTTAAAGGTTTGGGGCTGCGACGCTTATGTGGAAAAGTTTCAGGTTGATAAGCTCGAACCCAAAGCGGACAAAATGCATCTTCATAGGACACCCAAAACGGTTGGGTATATCTCCTAATTCAGATCCGAAAGCAATAGGGATTGTTTCTTGAATCGGGTCCTTTCTCGAGGAAAAGTTCGTCTCGAAAAGTTGAGTGGGAGGATGGTGGAGACTTGATGAGGTCATTGAACCGTCACTTCAACAAGTGTGTAGCAGGGCACAGGAAGTTGTTCCCGTGGCACCTACACCAATTGAAGTAGAAGCTTATGATAGTGATCATGAAGTTTCGGATCAAGTCACTGACGTACCTCGTGGGATGACAAGGACGCGTACTGCTTCAGAGTGGTACGGTAATCTTGTCTTGAAGGTCATGTTGCTGGACAACAATGAACCTACGAGCTATGGAGAAGCAATGGTGGGCCCAAATTCCGACAAATGGTTAGAAGCCATGAAATCCGAGATAGTATCCATATATCAGAACAAAGCATGGACTTTGGTGGACTTGCCCGATGATCGGCAAGCCATTGAAATAAATGGATCTTTAAGAAGAAGACGGACGTGGACGGTAATGTCACCGTCTATGAAGCTCGACTTGTGGCAAAGAGTTTTTCACAAGTTCAAGAAGTTGACTACGATGAGATTTTCTCATCCGTAGCGATGCTTAAGTCCGTCGGAATCATGTTAGCATAAGCTGCATTTATGAAATCTGGCGATGGATGTCAAAATGAGTTTCCTTACCAGTTTTAAGTAAGGAAAGGTTGTATGTGATACAATCAGAAAGGTTTTGTCGATCCTAAGGATGCTATAAGGTATGCTAGCACCAGTGATCCTTCTAAGGACTGGAGTAAGCATCTCGGAGTTGGAATGTGCGCTTTGATGAGATGATCAAAGATTTTGGGTTTATACAAAGTTTATGAGAAACTTGTATTTCCAAAGAAGTGAGTGGGAGCACTATAGAATTTTGATGAGTATATGTTGTTGACATATTGTTGATCGAAATGATGTAGAATTTCGGAAAGCATATAGGGTTATTTGAAAAGTGTTTTCAAGTGAAAACCTGTATTAAGCTACTTGAACATTGAGCATCAAGATCTATAGTGATAGATCAAAATGCTTAATGGTACTTTCAAATGAGCATATACCTTGACATGATCTTGAAAGTGTTCAAGATGGATCACCAAAGAAGGAGTTCTTGCACGAGATGTAAGGTATGAAGTTAAGAGTTAAAGCTCGACCATGGCAGAAAAGAGAAAAGGGCGAAGGTCGCCCCTATGCTTTAGACATAGGCTCTATAGTATGCTATGTTGTGTACCAAGACCGAAGTGTGCCATGCCATGAGTCGGTCAAGGGTACAAGAATGATCCAGAATGGATCATTGGACAATGGTCAAAATTGTCCTTGGAGTAAATAAGGACATGTTTCTCGATTATGGAGGTGATAATGAGTTTGGCGTAAAGGGTTACGTCGATGCAAGCTTTAACACCTATCCGAGTGACTCTGAGAAGCAAACCGGATACGTATAGTGGAGCAACCATTTGGAATAGCTCCAAGTGGAGCGTGAAATCAGCATTTACGATATGACATAGAGAATTGCGAAGTACACACGGATCTGAAAGGTTCGAGACCGTTGACTAAAACCTCTCTCACAAGCAAAACATGATCAAACCCGTAACTCATTGAGACTTAATCACATGGTGATGTGAACTAGTTTAAGACACTAGTGAACTCTTTGGATGTTGGTCACATGGCGATGTGACCTATCGATGTTAATCACATGGCGATGTGAACTAGATTATTGACTCTAGTGCAAGTGGGAGACTGTTGGAAATATGCCCTAGAGGCAATAATAAATTAGTTATTATTATATTTCCTTGTTCATGATAATCGTTTATTATTCATGCTATAATTGTATTGATAGGAAACAGCAATACATGTGTGGATACATAGACAACACCATGTCCCTAGTAAGCCTCTAGTTGACTAGCTCGTTGATCAATAGATGGTTACGGTTTCCGACCATGGACATTGGATGTCATTGATAACGGGATCACATCATTAGGAGAATGATGTGATGGACAAGACCCAATCCTAAGCCTAGCACAAAGATCGTAGTTCAGTATGCTAAAGCTTTTCAAATGTCAAGTATCTTTTCCTTAGACCATGAGATCGTGCAATTCCGGATACCGTAGGAGTGCTTTGGGTGTATCAAACGTCACAACGAATCGGGTGACTATAAAGGTGCACTACGGTATCTCCGAAAGTGACCATTGGGTTGACACGGATCAAGGCTGGATTTATCACTCCGTAAACGGAGAGGTATCTCTGGGCCCACTCGGTAGGACATCATCATAATGTGCACAATGTGACCAAGGGGTTGATCACGGGATGATGTGTTACGGAACGAGTAAAGAGACTTGCCGGTAACGAGATTAAACAAGGTATCGGGATACCGACGATCGAATCTCGGGCAAGTACAATACCGCTGGACAAAGGGATCATCGTGGTTCATCCGATGAGATCATCGTGGAACATGTGGGAGCCAACATGGGTATCCAGATCCCGCTGTTGGTTATTGGCGGAGAACGTCTCGGTCATGCGCAGATGTCTCCCGAACCCGTAGGGTCTACACTTAAGGTTCGGTGACGCTAGGGTTATATAGGAAGCTTGTATGTGGTTATCGAATGTTGTTCGAGTCCGGATGAGATCCCGGACGTCACGAGGAGTTCGGAATGGTCCGGAGGTAAAGATTTATATATGGAAGTCCTGTTTTGGTCAGGAAAAGTTTGGGCGATATCGGTAATGTCTGGGACCACGGAGGGTCCTGGGTCCACCAAGTGGGGCCACCTGCCCGGAAGGTTGCGTGGGCTAAGTGTGGGAGGAACCAGCCCCAAAGGGGCTGGTGCGCCCCCACAAGGGGCCCAAGCGCAAGGGAAGTGGGAGGGCAAACCCTAGGGCAGATGGGCCCTAAGGCCCATCTAGTGGGCCTCCTCTCCTTCCCTCTTGGCCGCCTCCTTGTTTCCCATCTAGGGCTGCCGCCCCCCTAGGGGTGGGAACCCTAGAGGCGCACCCTCCCTCTCCCTATATAAATAGAGGCATGGGGCTGCCCATAACACAAGAGAGCTTCTCCCTCTCCAGGCGCAGCCCTGCCTCTCCTCCTCCTCCTCTCCCTAGGTGCTTGGCGAAGCCCTGCGGGATTGCCACGCTTCTCCATCACCACCATGCCGTTGTGCTGCTGTTGGATGGAGTCTTCCTCAACCTCTCCTCTCTCCTTGCTGGATCAAGGCGTGGGAGGCGTCACCGGCTGTACGTGTGTTGAGCGCGGAGGTGCCGTGCGTTCGCACTTGATCATCGGTGATCTGAATCACGATTTAGCACGACTCCATCAACCCCGTTCACTTGAACGCTTCCGCTTAACGATCTACAAGGGTATGTAGATGCACTCTCCTTCCCTCGTTGCTAGTTTCTCCATAGATAGATCTTGGTGACACGAGGAAAATTTTGAATTTCTGCACGTTCCCCAACAAAGAATGCTTTACTCATGTATTGTGTGAAGTGGCATTGTAAGCCAACTATGTATCTCTTTCCTTATGTATTACATGGGTAGTGTGAAGATTACCTCACTTGCGACATTGCTTTCAATGCGGTTATGCCTCTAAGTCGTGCTTCGACACGTGGGAGATATAGCCGCATCGAGGGCGTTACAAGTTGGTAATCGAGCCTTCCCGACTTAGAGCCCCCTCTTGATTGTTTGTTTGGCGTTGTTGAGTCTAGAACGGAAAATGTTTTGAGTCTTAGGATTATATATATCGGAGAGTAGGATTCTTTTTACTCCCCAGTCCCTCCGTCGCTCTGGTGAGGTCTCCTGACGTAGAAGTTTTGACTCTCCTCTCCTCAATTTTCACTAAAAATTTTTTTAGGATCACGCGGGTATCTTGGAATCGTTCCGATGGTTTTGTGATGAGAACATTGTTCTTGGTGCCTCCTGACATTTAGGGGTTGTGGCAGTGTCCCGGGGAGTTGAGCTCCGAGGTGTTGTCGTCACAATTTTATCGTTGCAGTTCCGGAATACCTGAGTTTTACCGACATCGAAATCTCTTTTGTACAGTTGTTGGTGAGATAACCCCGATAACCCAGTACTGGGGCGAGCTCGGGAGTATTGCCATGACTCGTATAACGGATGCTTTTCGAAGGTCGAGGTACACGATTTCCGAAGGTTTCTTGGTTATGTGTTGATGGATGGATACAGCTGGATCTAGGTATTGTTAGTTTGGGTGATATATTTTGTGTCCCCTGTATCCCCAACACCAGATTGCATAACCAGAAAGTTTTGGGAGTTTATAGGTGGGATTCAAGTAGCTCTTAGCATTTCTTCTCGCAGATATTTGGTTTGTGATTGGGTAATCCTTACCACTTATTTGTTCCAGTCGTACCTTGTTATTTTTTTCATCAACCCTTAATCAAGTGGCTTCTCACATTAATGGACGTGTGATGTTAACTTTGGAATTCATTCGTTCATCCTTGTTCGAATGTTTATTGTGAAGACTATATGTTGCAATTTCTATCCGTTGATTCAACTTGTCTATCTGTCTATCAAGTGCTAACGGTTGTCACCCTCTTCAAGATGGCTCCGCCAACGCGTCAGAATCTGGAACGAAATGATGGGAACCAGTCGAACCCTCCACCTCCACCTCCGCCTCCGGAGGCATGGCAAGCTATCATGGCAGCCACCAATGCCAATGCTCAGATGATTTTGCAACTCTTGCAAGAGCGTACTCAAGGGCAAGGCAGTCAAGGAAATCAAGGTCAAGGCAACAACCAGCCGCACTTTGCTACTCTCGATCGGTTCCTCGCTAATCAGCGAAGTCTTTCGGTTTACGTGTCGAGGCCACGACGCCGACGATTGGCTTGTGGACATCTGCAAACATTTTGAATGTAGCAATGTCGGACACGAGGACTTTGTCAAGTTAAACCGTTTCAACTCAAGGACCAAGCTCTTTGAGTGGTACCAGAATACAAAGATTCCAGAGGAGGTCGTGTCATTACAGGATGAGTTCCGCCGAGACTTGAGCTCACCACATTCGAAAAGTGTTGTTGAGAGCAAGCGTGAGGAGTTCCACAATCTCAAGCAAGGCAACATGTCGTGTATCAATACAATATCCAGTTCGAGCTAAACTCGCTTTGCTAAGCAAGGCGTCCCCGATGAAAAGAGTATGATCTATCAATTCAGAGGTGGACTCGAGAGAAGATCTGCAATTAGCTCTTGTGCTTTTGAGCGAGAAAAGTATGATGAATTCTATAACATGGCATGAAGCAAGAAGCTGCCCAGCTCAAATGTGAGGCTTCTAAGAAAAGAATCGGGGATGCAGTTCAGTCTTCTTCTTCCTCTCAAGTGGCAGCTAAGCAGCAGAAGTTCTACCTTCCTCCTCCTCCGTTCGCCAGCCTTATCGCCAGAAGAACTCGGTGGTCGTGGATCTTCCCACCCACCCAACCCAAAGCTATCGAACAAGTCTAATTCTCAAGCTCCAAGGTCAAGTGCTCCTTATCACCGTCCACTCTCGAGGTGACTTGCAACAAGTGTCACAGAAAGGTCACTATGCGAACAAGTGCTTCAACCAAAGGCGCCTTCCGCCTCCTCCTCTGTGAAATCTTCCAGCAATGCAAGTGGTCAAGCATAATCCCAAGTCTGCAAAGGTGAATATGATGAATGCAGCTCAAGCGGAGGATTCTTCCGATGTGATAATGGGTAATCTCTCGATTAATGATATTCTGCAAAAGTCTTATTTGATCTTTGGTGCATCTATTTCTTTCATATCAAGACCTTTTCATCCATGAACAATTTGCATCTTGTCGATCTGCCTAAGCCGATAGCGGTTTCCTCTCCGGTTTGTTCATGAATACAAAATGATGGCTCGGATGTTTCTATCAAGATGGGCGATTATAGATTTCGGCTAAACCAATGGTTCTTGGTGACTCGGATATTGATCTTATTCTCGGGATGGATGGCTTTCTCAAAGACAAAGCTCAGCTTGATTGTGCTGCCAGGAAATTCAATTGACTCACTCTTCTAATGATGTGATCATCTATGCGCTCATGATGAAACCATTGGTTGTTTTCTCTCAATGAGAAGGGCGAATTGGATGCTATCTCTCGATTCGATCGTTTGTGAGTACCAAGATGTCTTTCCGGAAGAGCTTCGGGTATGCCTCCTCATCGTCCGCTTGAGTTCGTTATCGATCTTGAGCCCGGCATCGAACCCGTTTGCAAGCGTCCATACAAGCTTGGACCTAATGAGCTGAAGGAATTGAAGAAGCAGCTCGATGAACAAGAGCGTCTGGTTTGATCGGACCGAGTTCATCTCCTTGGGGTTGTGGTGTTCTTTTGTCCGAGAAGAAGGATGGCACGGACCGACTTTGCGTCGATTACCGTCCATTGAATAAGAAGACAATCAAGAACAAGTATCCACTTCCCAACATCAATGAGCTTTTCGAGCAACTCAAAGGTGCTAAAGTGTTCTCCAAGCTTGACCTTCGTATGGGTTATCATCAGATTCGCATTCGTGAACAAGATATTCCCAAGACAGCATTCAGAACAAGCTTTGGTTCTTATGAATATACTATCATGTCTTTCGGCCTTGTCAATGCTCCTCCAACATTCTCTCGAATGATGAACTTCATCTTCAACCCCTACACAAATGAATTCGTCTTGGTCTATCTTGATGATATTTTGGTCTTCTCCAAGAATAAGAAGGATCATGCCAAACATTTGCGATTGGTGCTAGACAAGCTTAGAGAGTATCAATTCTATGCGAAGTTCTCCAAATGTGAATTTTGGCTTGACGAAGTGCTTTATCTTGGTCATATCATCTCCGCCAAGGGCATCGCTGTTAACCCCGAGAAGGTGTCCGCAGTTGTGAATTGGGAACCTCCTCGAATGTCAAGCAATTTTCGCATTTTCTTGGTCTTGCAAGCTATTGCAAGATTCGTTGAGAATTTTTCTAAGATTGCAAAGCCTCTTTCCAACCTTCTCCAGAAGCATGTGAAGTATGTCTGGTCTCCTGAGTGTGACGTTGCTTTCAATACCCTCAAAGAGAAACTCGTCACAGCTCTGTCTTGACTCCTCTGATGAATCCAAGCCATTCAAGTTTTACGTGATGCTTCTCTTCAAGGTCTCGGTGCTGTGTTAATGCAAGAGAAGAGAGTTGTGGCTTATACCTCTCGTCAGCTGAAGCCCAACGAAAAGAACTACCCCACTCACGATCTTGAGTTGGCGGCAGTTGTCCATGCATTGATAACATGGAGACATCTCTTGTTGGGAAGGAAAGTCGACATTTTCACCGATCACAAGAGCCTCAAGTATATCTTCACTCAGCCCAACCTCAACCTCAGGCACACTCGATGGGTCGAAATGATTCAAGAGTACAATCCGAGTATTGAATATACTCCGGGCAAGGCCAATGTGATTGCAGATGCTTTGAGCAGGAAGGCTTACTGCAACAGTTTATTCCTCAAGCCCTTCCAGCCGGATCTCTGTGAAGCTTTCCGCAAGCTGAATCTTCAAGTTGTTCCTCAAGGCTTTCTTGCCAACCTCATAGTCTCCCCTACTTTGGAAGATCGGATTCGCGAGGCTCAACTTCTGGATACCATGGTGAAAAAGGTGAAATGTGGTATCGACAAGGGCATTTCCAAGTACAAGTGCTTCCACATTGATGACAAAGATACTCTTTTCTTCGAGGACCGGATTGTGGTTCCTAAGGGTGATCTGAGAAAAGTCATTATGAACGAGGCACACAATTCGCTTCTATCCATTCATCCTGGAAGTATGAAGATGTACCATGACCTCAAGCAGTCATTTTGGTGGACTCGAATGAAGCGAGAAATTGCTCAATTCGTGAATGAATGTGATGTCTGCAGAAGAGTGAAAGCAGAACACCAAAGACCAGCTGGCCTCCTCCAACCTCTTGCTATTCCAGAATGGAAGTTTGATCATATTGAAATGGACTTCGTGACTGGTTTTCCAAAGTCCAAGCGTGGAAATGATGCTATCTTCGTTGTCATTGACAAGCTTACTAAAGTGGCTCATTTTCTTCCTATCAAAGAATCTATCACAGCAGCTCGGTTGGCGAGCTATACACCTCGAGATTGTCTCCTTACACGACATTCCACAAGTGATCTCTTCGGACCGTGGCAACATCTTTACCTCCAAGTTTTGGGATTCTTTTGAAGGCCATGGGCACCAACATTCGTTTCAAAGACAGCTTTCCATCCTCAAACAAGTGGCCAAGTCGGCGAGTCAATCAAATCCTTGAAGATATGCTCGGGCTTGTGTCATTTCTTTCGGTATGAAGTGGGAAGATTGTCTTCCATATGCCGAGTTCTCCTACAACAACAGCTTCCAAGCGAGTTCGGCAAGACCCCATTGAAATTCTCTATGGCGAAAGTGCCGTACTCCTCTCAATTGGTCCGAGACATGTGAACGCCAACTTCTTGGCAATGACTTGATCACGAAGTCAAGAAATGTGCAAAGTCATTTGTGAGAATCTCAAAGCCGCATAATCGCGCGGAAGAGCTATTATGATGACAAGCACCGTGATGTGGCTTTTGAAATCGGAGACCATGTCTACCTCGCGTCTCTCCAATGAAAGGCACTCGTCGCCAAGTATCAAAGGAAGCTTGCCCCTAGATCGTGGGTCCTTTCAAGATCATTGGCAAAAGAGGCGATCTCGCCTATCAACTTGAGCTTCCGTCCAACTTCGCGAACGTGCACGATGTGTTTCACGTGTCACAGCTTCGCAAGTGCTTCAAGACTCTGGCGCACTATCAACGAAGAAATTGACCTTCAAGAAGATCTCTCTTATCATGAGCACCCGTTGCTATTCTTGAAGAAACCGAGCGCAAGACTCGCAACAAGTCAATCAAATTCCTGAAAGTGAAGTGGTCACACCATTCGACCGAGAAGCCACCGGGAGCGCGAGGATCACCTCCGTTCGAATATCCGAGTTTCTTTCAGTCCTAGATCTCGGACGAGATCCTCTTGTAGTGGTGGAGTGTTGTAACACCCGGATGTAACTTTCCATATTTGTAACTCCAACTCTTGCCATTTTCGGCATTGTGATATGATATTCCTCCGTGTTTGGGTTCTTGTCTTTCGTTTTGCATTTTGTCCATGTCATGCATTTTCATATCATGTCATCATGTGCATCGCATTTGCATACGTGTTCGTCTCATGATTCCGAGCATTTTCCCGTTGTCCGTTTTGCAATCGGCACTCCTATGTCCCTGGCGGCCCCTTTTACGTTTTTCCGTGGCGGGTACTAAACTTTCTCGGAATGGACCGAGGTTTGTCAAGTGGCCTTGGTATACCACGGTAGACCACGGTCAAGTTTCGGGTCATTTGGAGCTCGTTTGGTACTCCAGCGGTTAACCGCACTCTCGCAAAGGCCTCTTTTAAGTTGCAGCCCAACACCCTTCAAAACAGCCCAATAACCCATCTAAGTCACTTCCATGCTCTCCGTCGTTCGTTCACGATCGTGTGGGCGAAAACTACACTCCATTTGGAGCTTCCTAGCTCCTTCTACCTATAAATATAGCCTCCCTCAAATTAGGATCAAACCCTAGCTCCTTCCTCCTCCCGCTTGACGGACACGTCCACTGCCGCCCGGACGTGTCCGCCGTCACGCCGCCGCCCGCGCCCAATCAGGGGCGCCACGTGGCCTCCCGCCGTCGCCCCGCCGCCCTGCCCCAGCAGCCAGCTGCAGCATTGGGCCCGTGCCCGCCGCCCGCCATCCGCGCGCCTCCGCGCCCAGCGCGATCGCCGCCGCCCATCCGCTGCTCTCCGCCGCCCGCCCTCGCCGGCGCTCCTCCCGCGACCCGCGCCACCGGAGGTCGTGCCCGGCCAGTTCTCCGCCCTGCAACCTCGGCGGCACCTTCCCGCGCCGGCCCGACCGAGCCGAGCCTCCGCCACCGCAAGCCTGCCCGGCCTGCCTCTCCCTCCTCCGGCGACCCTCCTCCGGCGACCCTCCTCCGGCCGCCTTCGTCCCGGCCGGATCTGAGATCCACTTCAATAGGGTTGACTTTCTCCCCCCCCCCCCAAATCGTCTAAGTCTTTTGTTTCGATGATTTTTGTTGCATTTTCGTCGTGCCATAACTCTGCACCCGTAGCTCCGTTTCGTGCGTGTAATATGTCAAAATGTTCTTCTCGAAGAGTAGATCATTTCATCTCATTGCATAATTTTCATTTGAGCTCATCTTGATGCCCGAAATGCTGTTGGAAGAGGGCTATGTGATGTTAGTTTCATTTCTTAACAGAACATGCACTTTGTCATTTTTCCATGATTGATGTGTGCACCCTATGAATTTGAGTCCTACATGTGTTTTGTAATATGCCATGCCATCTTTCCAGGGGTGTATGCCATGTATTTTTGTGATCTATGTGGTGACTAGCACAAGCATGCAAACTAGGTGTCATGATGTTGCTGATTTCAGCCCCTGTTTTGCTGATATTTGTATGCCATGTTAACTTGATGCTACCGAGAGATCCATGCATATTGTGAGATACTTAAGTAAGGATGTTTTGAACATATGGTTATGCTCTAACCATCCATGCCTTTGTTTGCAATTATGGAGTGCCATAGCTTGAGTCAATCGAGCTCTACTTTTGCTATAAATGTTTCCTGGCAGATTGTTTACATGTTATTCAATTTTGCCAAGGTTGTTGTAGTTGATCTGTGTATGCTATGATGTTGTTCTTGCCATGTATGTCTTATATGCCATGTCTTCTTGATGTACGTATGCTTAGTTTATCATGAAAGGCTCTGTAGTGAGTGCTTTGAGCTCTTAAACATGCCTACTTGTTATCTGTTTTTGACATGCCCCTGTTCTTTGAATCATTATGAAACTTGCTATATTGACATGGGTGTTACTATATTTTCTCGATCCTTTTGGCTTATGGTCAGTAAGGGACTTTTGTTCTATGCTTTGATTAGATTCATGCCTTGCCTTGTTTTGCTATTATAAGTTCCTGTAGCATGTTGTTTTCTTGCTCTGAACATTGCTTCCTGATGCTGATTTTGCCATGTTCAGTAATTTCACCAAGTCTGTGAAGCTGATATGTTTTGCACTTTTGCCATGCTTGTTTGGACATGTTATGTTGTGAATTAGCCGTAGCTCAGTGTTCATCTTTTGTCAAGCATCTTGAGCAGATCACTGCCATATGCTTTTCTGGTACGTTTGGGTGTATTAGCTTATTTTCTTGTTGCTTGCTAAGTGGCATCATGCTGTTAATGGCAGATTTGTGCCATTCTTGTTTTGCTTGTCATTTGCAAACCGTGCATCCGATTCCGGTGATCTTTATATCGATTTCGACCGAAATCATCTCATCTTTCTAGCGGCATACTTGGTTTGCGAAGTTGATGCCTGGTTCATCATTTTCCTTCCGGAGCGCGCATACGCATTGCATATCACATCCCGCATATCATGTCATGTTTTGCATCATGTTGCTTGTGCATTGCACCGTGATTTATTGTGGTTCCTTTGTTTTTGTTCTTGCTTTGGGTAGAGCCGGAGGCGAGTACGTGAGCGAGGAACCTGTTGAGAACGCTTACAAGGATCAAGCTTTCGACAACTCTGAGAACTTTGCAGGCAAGATGACCATACCCTCGAAATCACTTCTATCTTTGCTATGCTAGATGCTCGCTCTTTTGCTATGCCTATGCTATGATGCCTATCACTTGCTATATCATGCCACCCATATTGCCATGTCAGCCCCTAACCATCCTTTCCTAGCAAACCGTTGATTGGCTATGTTACCGCTTTGCTCAGCCCCTCTTATAGCGTTGCTAGTTGCAGGTGGAGATGAAGTTTGTTCCTTGTTGGAACATGGAGATTTTGTTCCTTTTTGGAACATGTTTACTTGTTGGGGCTATCACAATATATCTGCTATAATTAATGCATCTATATACTTGGTAAAGGGTGGAAGGCTCGGCCTTATGCCTGGTGTTTTGTTCCACTCTTGCCACCCTAGTTTCCGTCATACCGGTGTTATGTTCCTAGATTTTCGCGTTCCTTACACGGTTGGGTGATTTATGGGACCCCCTTGACAGTTCGCTTTGAATAAGACTCCTCCAGCAAGGCCCAACTTTGGTTTTACCATTTGCCACCTAAGCCTTTTTCCCTCGGGTTTCGCGAGCCCGAGGTCATCTTTATTTTAACCCCGGACCGGTGCTCCTTCGAGTCTTGGCCCAACTGGCGATGTCCGCGCCCTGGGCAATCCAGGTCTATGCCAACCCGACGTCTTGCCCATCCGGTGTGCCCTGAGAACGAGATATGTGCAGCTCCTATCGGGATTTGTCGGCACATTCGGGTGGCTTTGCTGGTCTTGTTTTATTGCTGTCGAAATGTCTTGTAGTCCGGGATTCCGAGATTGATCGGGTCTTCCTGGTAGAAGGAATATCCTTCGTTGACCGTGAGAGCTTATAATGGGCTAAGTTGGGACACCCCTGCAGGGTATTATCTTTCGAAAGCCGTGCCCGCGGTTATGAGGCAGATGGGAATTTGTTAATGTCCGCTTGTAGAAAACCCGAAGTTGACCTTAAATAAAATACACATCAACCGCGTGTGTAACCGTGATGGTCTCTTCTCGGCGGAGTCCGGGAAGTGAACACGGTGTTGGAGTTATGTTTGACGTAAGTAGTTCAGGATCACTTCTTGATCGCTACTAGCTTCACGTCCGTGCCTTGCTTCTCATCTTGCTCTCTTTTGCGAATGTAGCCACCATATATGCTAGTCGCTTGCTGCAGCTCCACCTCACAACTCTGTCCTTCCTATAAGCTTAAATAGTCTTGATCTCATGGTGTGAGATTGCTGAGTCCCGTGACTCACAAATTCTACCAAAACAGGTGCAGGTGCCGGCGATGCGGTCAGGTGACGCAACCGAGCTCAAGTGGGAGTTCGACGAGGGCGTGGTCGTTACTATGTGTCTTTCCCGATGATCAGAGTGGAGCCAGTTGGGACGATCGGGGATCTGTGTAGCATTTGGGGTATCTTCTTTTATTTTGGTTCCGTAGTCGGACCTTGAGTGTAATCTGAATGATGGATGTTTATTTATGTATTGTGTGAAGTGGCGACTGTAAGCCAACTATGTATCTCTTTCCCTTATGTATTACATGGGTTGTGTGAAGATTACCTCACTTGCGACATTGCTTTCAATGCGGTTATGCCTCTAAGTCATGCTTCGACACGTGGGAGATATAGCCGCATCGAGGGCGTTACAATTATGTTCCCGGATTTTGCGTCCCTAACGCAGTTGGGTGATTTATGGGACCCCCTTGACAGTTCGCTTTGAATAAGACTCCTCCAGCAAGGCCCAACAAAGGTTTTACCATTTGCCACCTAAGCCTTTTTCCCTTGGGTTCTGCAGACTCAAGGGTCATCTTTATTTTAACCCCGGGCAGTGCTCCTTCGAGTGTTGGTCCGAATCGTCACCGCCGGTGGTACCCGGGGGCAACTCTGGGCTCGCCACCGGGAGTTTGGACAATCCGGTGTGCCACGAGAGCGAGGTACGCGTCGACTCCTATCGGGATTTGTCGGCACATCGGGCAGCTTTGCTGGTCTTGTTTTACCATTGTCGAAATGTCTTGTAGTCCGAGATTACGAGACTGATCGGGTCTTCCGGTAGAAGGAATATCCTTCGTTGACCGTGAGAGCTTATAATGGGCTAAGTTGGGACACCCTGCAGGTATTATCTTTCAAAGCCGTGCTCAGCGGTTATGAGGCAGATGGGAATTTGTTAATGTCGGTTGTAGAAAACCGAAGTTGACCTTAATTAAAATACATTTATCACTGTGTAACGTGATGGTCTCTTCTCGGTGGAGTCCGGAAGTGAACACGGTGTTGGAGTTATGTTTGATGTAAGTAGTTTCAGGATCACTTCTTGATCGCTACTAGCTTCACGACCGTGCTTTGCCTCCTCTTCTCGCTCTCTTTTTGCGTATGGTAGCCACCATATATGCTAGTCGCTGTTGCAGCTCCACCTCACTACCCTGTCCTACCTTTAAGCTTAAATAGTCTTGATCTTACGGGTGTGAGATTGCTGAGTCCCGTGGCTCACTGAGATACTTCCAAAACCAGTTTGCGGTGCCGATGAAACCGTGCAGGTGGCGCATCCGAGCTCAAGGAGGAGCTCGATGAAGATCTTGTTCATTGTGTTGTTTCGTTTGAGTTGATCGATAGTGGAGCCAGTTGGGACGATCGGGGATCTGTGTAGCATTTGGGGTAGTCTTCTTTTATTTTGGTTCCATAGTCGGACCTTGATTGTATCTGTATGATGTAGTGCTTTACTCATGTATTGTGTGAAGTGGCGATTGTAAGCCAACTATGTATCTCTTTCCCTTATGTATTACATGGGTTGTGTGAAGATTACCTCACTTGCGACATTGCTTTCAATGCGGTTATGCCTCTAAGTCGTGCTTCGACACGTGGGAGATATAGCCGCATCGAGGGCGTTACACTTGGCCTATAAATAAGGGTGGAGGGGATTCCTAAAGACACACTCTTTCTCACATACAAGTGCCATTGCAATGATCTGGCTTTTCTCTCCCTTCCCGTCAAATAGTTTCGTAAAGCCGAAGATCTATGCGGGTTCGGTGGGAACTAGTTACGGACAATGAAGCCTGCGGATAGATGAAACCGTATGTGTGCAACTCTGTAGAGAGATCGTAGTTTCGGTCTTAGTTCGAGAGTGCCTCCCGAAGGGCTGTCCATGTGACCGTCCGAGTTTCGAAGGTCCTCCCGAAGGGCTGTCAGAGTGACTGTCCAAGTTTCGAGGGTCCTCCCGAAGGGCTGTCCGCGACACCGTCCGGGGGACTGTCTGACCACCTCCCGGAGGGCTGTCCGAGGGGAAGATGAGGGTATACATCCTCGCAGTTGGGAGGTTGTAAATCCTAGCTGCGGGGATCTGCACCGCCGCTCATCATCGACTCTACTTCCCGCTGCGCTACGAGTCGGTAACGAAAAAGATCAAACCTTGTATGCAGTCTCCATAGTGGTCCTGGGCTGGTGCGTACGTCGGATTTTTTTTTGTTTTCTGCTACGTTTCCTAACAGTGGCATCATGAGCCGTGCTATGCGTAGATGCAGGTTGCGATCTAGAATACATAGAGATGTATGGGTGTTTCACAATATAATTAGGTAATAGATGAGTTCTATTACTAAAAATTATTTGTGCGGGTAGCAGATGAAATCTGTTACCCGATGTTCTTGTTGCTTCCCTTGAATTTGCATAATCCTGATCTTGACGGCATGGTGGAATCTCACAAAGTTCCGGCAATCCTTTAATGCTGCTCTTGAGTATGCTGATTGACAGATCAACGAAGTGCTAACAGTTCTTTGGGTTCCACCATAGTTAAAGAAAGATGGATGTTTCATAGACGAAAGGGCAATGCAGATATGATCTGCATGGGGGTCATGCATATGACGAAGTTTAGTATGGGGTTCAAGATTTTATTATCTCGTGCTTCATACACCCCGCAAAGTTAATCTAGCGACTTGAATTATCATACTTGATGGTGGACATTGGTAGATTCGGTTTGTTTCGAAACCTTAGAAGCCACAAAGAACAAGTCTTTGCATGAACCGATTAGAGGCGTCTAACTTGGTTTTTGTAGCACCCCCGGTGTAATGATGCTACAGTAATCCCTGGAGTTAAGTTAATCCTTTTGCTAAACAAGTGTTTGTTCATCATTGTCTCTTGTCTCTTTCAAATTCTAGTTGAATTCAATTTCAAATTCTAAGTGAAATTCAAATTGCTCAAACATGAAAACTAAAATGTTCATCTTGTGGCAATTAATCACTTGTTATTATTGGTGGTGAACTAACATTTTTTCAAAATGTCTAAGTTCCCTAAACTAGTTAAAACTGTGGCTAAAGCAATTAAATTAAATGCCTTTTTAATTTATAAAATTGCAAAATATTTCAAAAGCCTCACAATCTTTTTGTGGCAGTGCCCAATAATTCTTTGAAATTGTTTTGGCCAGTGGCATATTTTTGCAAGGTCAATTGTGGCTAAAAGAAAAGGCAAAAGCTGCTGGAAAAACAAAAACAAAAAAAGGAAAAGGAAGAGCAAAGGGGTGGGAGAGCCCTGGCCTTCCCATGGGCATCGGCCCATCCCAGCAGGCAGGCCCACGCCCCCTCCCCGGTCGTTCTCCCCTCCCTCCTATTCCACCGACCCAGTGCGCCCGCCGAGCGCACCCCCATCGCACCCGCTCGCCGGCATCGAGGGGCGATAAGATCGCCCCGGACGCCTCGAGTTGCCCCCTCACCTACCGCCACTCCCACTCCCCCACTCACCTGCCCTCCTAGATCCATCCCTCCGCTCACTTCCTCTCACCCTCGTTCCCCATCGACGCCCGAGCGCGGTCGCCGCCATCCTCCGTCATGTCGCGGCCACCGGCGGCCCCGCGCCCGCTGACCCTGTCGGTGAGCTCCACCGGGGTCGACTCCTTCGACCGGTGGCCTCAGCTAGAGCTCGGAGGCGCTGCAGCACCGGATCACATTCGTCCCCATCTCTGGCTACCGTCATTCTTCTTCGTCTCCGATGCCACCCTCTGCTGCTACTAATCCTTCGACGGTCCACCTTGAGCCGTTGCGGTGAGCTCCATCTCTCCTCCCATCCTTTCTGCTCCTCTACGAGCTCGGGGCGGCTGGTTCCGCCATGGCCGAGCCCAGCTCCGCCGATGAGCTCGTCGCCGTCACGTGAGCCATTGCCATGGCCCACCGAGTCCCTTTCCGCGTTTACGACCTCGAGAAGACGCCATAGGAGTAGCGTGCCGCCCGTTTTGGCCTCCATTTCATCGGGCGTGACTTCGTCGTGCTTCGGGTCTCCGCCGTTCCTGTCGCCGGCGACGGCTCCGGCCATCCCAGCTCGCGTGGCCACGGATACGGCGTTGCTCACTCGTTCGGAAGTGCCAACGCGCAGGCCAAATGGCCCCTGTACGTGGATTCCGGCGAGGTCGGAGCGCCCGCCGTGTTTTTGATCGCCGCATTCACTGTATCGGCCCACGCTAACGTGGCACACAGGGCGGGCCACAGGTCATTGCCGGGCACCGAAGGCCCCGTTGACTGGGTTGACCCAGTCAACGTGCTGACTGGGTTGACCTAGTCAACATGCTGACTGGGCAGCCCAATTCCACTGACATGTGGGCCCATAACCCGTAGGCCTCGCTGGCTACTTGTGACGCCCCCGATTCAATCGTACACTAATCATACACACAAATATGTTCACGGGAAGATATCACATCACAACACTAGACACAAATTAAAATATTACGAGCTTTATATTACAGGCTGGGGGCCTCGAGGGCTCGAATACATAAGCTCGAATACACAAGAGTTAGCGGAAGCAACAATATCTGAGTACAGACGTGAGTTAACAAGTTTGCCTTAAGAAGGCTAGCACAAAATTAACATCGATCGAAAAGGCAAGGCCTCCTGCCTGGGAGCCTCCTAACTACTCCTGGTCGTCGGCGGCCTCCACGTAGTAGTAAGCACCCTCGTGGTAGTAGTAGTCGTCGTCGGTGGTGTCGTCCGGCTCCTGGGCTCCACCATCTGGTTGCAGCATCCGGGAAGAATGGAAAGTGGTGGAAAAAGAGGAGCAAAGCAACCGTGAGTACTCATCCAAAGTACTCAAAAACAAGGATCTACACTACATATGCATCGGTGTCAATGAAATGGGTAGTATCTGTGGACTGAACTGCAGAATGCCAGAAGAGAAGGGGAAAGCCTAGCCTATCGAAGACTAGCATCTTCAAGAAGCTCCAAGCATCTTGCAGCATCAGAAGAGATAAGAGTGGCATCTTATAATATTAGCAAGTATGTTTTAACATCGCCCGGAGATCACTTCCTCGACTCCCTGCGAGAAAACAATCCCGGAGTCATCATTTCCATTACATGCGTCAGCATCAATTTCTAGTTGTGTCGATCGAGATACAACTCCGAGTGTCCGTTACCGTAGGATATGCTATCGATAGATGTTTTCTTCCCTGCAGGGGTGCACCAACTTACCCAACACGCTCGCTTAACTCTGGCCGGACACACTTTACTGGGCCATGCCCATCCTCGGCCAAACGATACGCCGCAACCCGACCTAGGCTTAATAGAGAGGTCAGCACGCCGGACTAAACATATGCCCCTAGGGGTCTTGGGCCATCGGCCCGAGAACTCCTGCACATTGTGTGGGTGGCCGGTGAGCAGACCTAGCTACCTCCTTAAAAAAGGCAGGTGCTTACCTGTCCAACCCGGCGCGCGCCGCTCAGTCGCATGGCGTCTATTAAGCTTCGGCTGATGCATACGACGAAGAATGCCAGAGGCCTTCTCGGATCAAATATTCAAACCGTTAGTGTGTTGGTAGTGCGGCCACGAGCAGAGACTCATGAAAGATGTGACCCCGTCGCCCCGTCTCGAGGACTTGCGGCAAGGGCTAAGAATGACCGGCCACGCCTCATATTCAACTCTCGGGTGCACTCCAGGTCAACCCGTCTCCACATCAATCGTGGGTACCCCTCAGGGTCGACCCACCTTTCCAAGTAACAGTTGTAAAGTCCAAGTATCCGTGTGTCCAAAAACCAGGGGGAAACCCCGAGGAATCACCCTCAGCGGGTTCCACTCGATGTAGTCATCTAGGTGAACGTCAGAGGAACCACCCTCGAGGTTCACACTTGAGGGGTTGCACGACAGAGTCATATCATAAGTGGTTAGGGAGGAATCACCCTCGATGACCACGACCAAATAGCTACACTACAGGGTTAACATCAGAAGTGCTAATGAGGTATCACCCTTGGCACTTGATAGTAACTCTGCAGAGTCGTACAACTAGGGGGGGGGGGGGTTTGATGTGCGGTGTCGGCGCCTGGATGTCGATCACGTTGATCGAGTCATCGAACATAAAGCGGGGCAACTGGGACAAGATGGGGGTCACTGATGGATCTCTAACCAGCCTATACTAAGCAGTTTAGAATAAGCAGGTAGCAAAAACAGGCTATGCATCAGAATAGGAGTAAACAATAACAATAGCAAAATCTAATGCAAGCATGAGAGAATGGAATGGGCGATATCGGGATGATCAAAGGGAGGGCTTGCCTGGAAGCTCTTCTGAAAAGGAAGAAGTGTCATTGCCGATGTAGTCGGTCACCGGGGCATCATCGGCCTGGGGGTCTAGCGGAGAGAAGAGGGGGAAGAAACAGTAAATATAAGCAAACAAATGCAACACTAAGCATGGCATGACGATATGCAGAGCTAGGGTCGACCTAACGTAGTACTACACGTTGCAGGAGGAGGGGATAAACATCCGAGGATGAATTGCCGACGTTAGTCGGATTCTGGACAGAGGAAATGAAGGGGAAAGTTCCATGTTCAGCATGCTAGGGGCATGTGACAGATGAACAGACCGCGTACTTGGATTCATTGGATTTTTATGAGTAACTTTCATGTAGAAAACATTTTCATCCGAGTTACGGTTTATTTTCTATGAAATTCTAAAGTTTAAACATTTTATGAAATTATTTATATTAACAGAAATGGAAAATGACGCCAGCATGACGTGTTGATGATGTCAGCAGTCAACAGAGCGGCAGGCAGGAGGCCTTGCCATTTCGATCGATGTTATTTTGTCCTAGCCTTCTTAAGGCAAACTTGTTTAACTCATGTCTGTACTTAGATATTGTTGCTTCCGCTAAATCTTGTGTATTCGAGCCCTTGAGGCCCCCGGCTTGTAATATAAAGCTTGTATTATTTTAATTTGTGTCTAGAGTTGTGTTGTGATATCTTCCCATGAGTCCTTGATCTTGATCGTACACATTTGCGTGTATGATTATCGTATGATTGAATCAGGGGCATCACAAGTTGGTATCAGAGCCAGGTTTCGATCCTAGGACCGATGGGTTATGGGCCCACGTCGCCATATGGGTGGTATTAGGATCTTTTACTCCTCGTCTATACTCTGGGACTCTAATCTCTCTTCCATTTGGGTTAAACGAATTTACTAACTCTAACATTAGGATTCCGTGACCACATTCACCCCAAAGTTGGATAAGCCATAATTATTCCTTAGAATAGTATTTTGAGTAGTGCACACACTGTCGTGTTGACTACTAAGTGGTATCCAACGTACCTCTTTCATTATGCATGTTTCATCATGAATGATCCTTGTCTTTGCAAATGCTCAATGTTGAACTACCCCTGTTACATGTTAGCAGGATGGTTAGACCTGCTGATCGTGGCCGTGGTGCCAATGATCCACCACCGCCCGAATTATTTGCCGGAATGATGCAACAATTTGAGCTGAACCGCCAATTCATGGAAGGAATGATGGCTCAGTTCCCTCATCCGAATATGAATCAGCAGCCAGCCCCAATAACTCTGCAGGACTTCATGCGCCTCAACCCAACTATTTACCGCAACTCAACTCAGCCCTTTGATGCTGATGACTGGCTCCGCTACATCAAGTATGAAATGGAGTCTGCTAGTGTGGCCCTTACTAGCTATGTCACCTTTGCATCATTCTTTCTGAAGGGTCCCGCTGTTCAATGGTGGGACAGCCACAGGCGTACCCTACCTGCTGGAACGGTCATCACTTGGCCGGATTTCCAAGCCGCTTTCCGTGCACGCTTCATTCCTTAGGGAATCATGGACATGAAGAAGCGAGAGTTCCGCAACTTCACCCAAGGCAACAAGTCTGTAGATGCTTATCAGCGGGAATTCTTGGACTTGTCTCGTTACGCTGAAGAAGACATTGCTACTGATGCTCGTAAGCAAGAGAAGTTCCATGACAGACTTCACCCTGATATCAAGCTAGCGCTCCTGGTGCATGACTTTGCTGATTTCGCCACTATAGTGAACAAGGATATTCAGGTTGAGACTGGTCTTCAGGAACACCTGGGATCCCTCAGGCGCAGCCGTGACACTGGCTCATCTTCGGGCCCGTCAGCGCAGAAGCGTCGGATATGGATCCCCCACAACATGTATTGTCCAACTGCACCTGCGCCAAGACAGTCCTATGCTGCACCTCATCTTCCCCCTCCACTATAGAGGAAGCCTCTTCGAGCTGTACCACCCCAAGCTCCTGCTCCCAATCCCAATGATGGTCTGTGCTTGAAGTGTGGCCTTCTAGGTCACCGTTCCAGGAACTGCCCTCAAAATCAGAACCAGCTGGCTCTGCCTTCTAATGCTCGTGGTAACAATCAACCCCGCAACAAAAATGCCCTACCTTATGGTCGTGGGCAGGCTAACAACATTGATCTGAATGAAGCTCAAGACCAGCCTGCTACTGTGATGAGTACTCTTCTAGTTAATTCAGTACCAGCATCTGTTTTGTTTGATTCAGGAGCATCACATTCTTTCATATCAGAAGATTATGCTTTCATGCATGGCCTTAAATACGAAGAGATGCACACTCCACTAGTGGTAAAATCCCCTGCAAGCCAATGCCAAACCTCCATGGTTAGCCACAATGTTTTAGTTGAAATCAAAGGGTTGGAATTTTTTGCCCCCCCATTATTCTGAATTCTTCCAATATTGACCTCATTCTGGGAATGGATTGGTTGAAAGAACATACGGCTTCTATCATTTGCGCCACTGAAACCGTCCACCTTCTACACCCTTCAGATGAGATAGTAAGCTACAATGCTCATCTGGTTCAAAATGCCGAAGCCCGACTCTATCTCCTAAATGCGTTGAACGCAACACCTCTTGAGGGAATTGAAAAGATTCCAGTTGTTCGCGACTTCCTAGACGTCTTTCCAGAAGAACTTATAGGAATACCTCCTACTCGGGCTGTCGAGTTCATCATTGACTTGAAACCAGGCATCGTTCCTATCGCCAAACAACCCTACAAGATGCCGCCTCATGAGCTCCTTGAACTTAAGGAGGAAATCAACAAATCTCTTTGCAAGGGTTTCATTCATCCAAGTTCCTCTGCTTGGGGAGCACCTTCTCTCTTCGTCAATAAGAAGGATGGAACGAACCGTTTGGTCCAAGACTACTGTCCTATCAACCAAGCTACAATTCAGAACAAATATCCCCTTCCTCGGATTAGTGATCTGTATGATCAACTGGCTGGTTCACCGATATTCTCTAAACTCGACTTGAGGTTGGGTTACCACCAGATCTGTGTTCGTGAAGAGGATATTCCCAAGACCGCCTTCGTTACTCGATATGGTTCATATGAGTACACTGTCATGTCATTCGATTTAACCAATGCTCCAGCTACATTCTCTCGTTTGATGAACTACATATTCATGGATTACCTCGACAAGTTCGTCGTAGTCTATCTGGATGATATTCTGGTATATTCGAAGAAAATAGAAGAACATGTTGAACATCTTTGTCTTGTTCTGGAAAAGCTTCGAGAGCATCAACTTTATGTCAAGTATTCCAAGTGCGAATTCTGGCTTCCCGAAGTAACCTACCTTGGGCATGCCATCTCCAAGGATGGTATTGCCGTCAACCCAGAGCGAGTTTAGGCTATTCTTGACTGGACCCCTCCGAAGACTGTCAAGCAAGTCAGAAGCTTTCTCGGACTAGCCAGCTATTGTCGCCACTTTGTCGAGAACTTCTCCAAGATTGCCAAGCCACTAACCAATCTGCTACACAAAGGCGTTAAGTTTGATTGGACTGAAAAGTGTCAGGAAAGTTTCCAGGCACTCAAGGACAAGCTGACTTCTGCCCAGTGCTTGCTCCCCCCGATTCTCGCAAGGACTTCGTCATCTATTGCGACGCTTTACGACAAGGATTAGGCCGTGTCCTAATGCAAGAGCGTAGAGTGATTGCTTATGCCTCCAGTCAAGTGCGTCCCCACAAAGAGAACTACCCACTTCACGATCTCGAGCTTTCTGCAGTTATCTTTGCACTGAAGCTATGGCGATAGTACCTTCTCGTTAATCGTTGCGAGATCTTCACCGATCATCAGAGTCTGAAGTACCTATTTACTCAGCGAGATCTGAACCTCCGTTAGCAGCGATGGATGGAAGCTATTGCTGACTACAACTGCAGTATATCCTATACCCCTGGCAAGGCTAATGTAATGGCTGATGCCTTGAGCCGCAAGTCTTATTGCAATAACCACATGGTTCATAAAGCTCAACCCCGCCTTTATGAGGAACTTTGTAAGCTGAACCTTCAACTAGTTCCACATGTTTCTCTGAATAACCTTGTCCTAGAACCAACTCTTCTCAAAGCTATTAAGTCTGCACAAGCCAAAGATGCTCATGTTGATCTGATGAAAAAGGATCTTGCCTTAGAGAAATCCAGAGATTTCTCACTTGGTGAAGATGGAACCTTGTACTTCAGAGATCGCATTGTAGTACCCAGTTCGAGCTTATGATGAGAAGGTGATGAAAGAAGCGCATGACACCCCTCTCTCTATTCATCCGGGAAGTACCAAGATGTATCTAGACATCCGTCAGAAGTACTGGTGGTCTAAAATGAAGCAAGACATTGCTCGATATATCGAAGAATGTGACATTTGCCGTCGCGTCAAAGCAGAACATCAGAAACCGGCTGTACTTCTACAACTGCTTCCAATTCCTGAATGAAAGTGGGATAAGATCCAAATGGACTTCGTCACTGGCCTTCCCAAGTCTCAGAAAGGTAACGATGCTATCTTTGTCGTCATCGACCAATTCTCGAAGGTTGCTCACTTTCTGCTAGTCAAGGAGACAATCACCGCTAGTCAATTAGCAACTTGTATATCTCCCGAATTGTGTCACTCCACGGCATTTCGAAGGAGATCAGTTTAGACCGTGGCAGTATATTCACTTCAAAGTTCTGGGATAGTTTCCAAGAGGCAATGGGAACTCATATTACCTGGAGCACTACTTATCATCCCCAATCCCAAGGCCAAGTCGAGCGAGTCAATCAAATTCTTGAAGACATGCATCGGGCTTGTGTTATTTCTTTCGGCAAGAAGTGGGAAGAATCTCTCCCTTATGCGGAGTTCTCTTATAACAACAGTTATCAAGCCAGCTTGAAAATGGCACCCTTCAGAGTTCTATATGGACGTAAGTGCCGAACCCCTCTGAATTGGTCATAAACTGGGGAACGGACGCTCATTGGTCCAGACATTATTCAACAAGCTGAAGAGTAGGTTCGCATTGTCCGGGATAATCTCAAGGCGGCCCAGTCCCGCTAGAAGAGCAACTATGACTGAAAACACTAGGGTTCAACTTATCAACCTGGTGAACAAGCTTATTTGCGTGTCACTCCTTTGAGAGGCACTCATCAGTTTGGAGTCAAGGGCAAGCTTGCTCCGCGCTACATTGGTCTTTTTCGCATTCTCTCCCGTCGTGGACTGGTGGCTTATCAATTGGAGTTGCCACCTCAGTTCTCTCACGTCCATGACGTCTTCCACGTGTCGCAACTTCGTCGATGCTTCAAGGATCCGGAACGCGAAGTGGATCCGGAATTAATTGAAATTCCAGATGATCTCACATGCAAAGAGCATCCGATCCGCATTCTTGAAGAAGCTAAACATTGAACCCGCCAGAAGGTTACCAAGTTCCTCAAGGCGCAATGGTCAAATCATACTAAAGGTGAAGCCACTTGGGAACACGAAGATAACCTCCGGGCGGAATACCCCGACCTGTTCCCTTATACCTCATAATTCTCAGGATGAGAATTTCTTTTAGAGGAGGAGAGTTGTAACACCCCCGGTGTAATGATGCTACACTAATCCCTGGGGTTAAGTTAATCCTTTTGCTAAACAAGTGTTTGTTCATCATTGTCTCTTGTCTCTTTCAAATTCTAGTTGAATCCAATTTCAAATTCTAAGTGAAATTCAAATTGCTCAAACATGAAAACTAAAATGTTCATCTTGTGGCAATTAATCACTTGTTAATATTGGTGGTGAACTAACATTTTTCCAAAATGTCTAAGTTACCTAAACTAGTTAAAACTGTGGCTAAAGCAATTAAATTAAATGCCTTTTTAATTTATAAAAATTGCAAACTATTTCAAAAGCCTCACGATCTTTTTGTGGCAGTGCCCAATAATTCTTTGAAATTGTTTTGGCCAGTGGCACATTTTTGCAAGGTCAATTGTGGCTAAAAGAAAAGGCAAAAGTTGCTGGAAAAAGAAAAACAAAAAAAAGGAAAAGGAAAAGCAAAGGGGTGGGAGAGCCCCTGGCCTTCCCGTGGGCCTTGGCCCATCCCAGCAGGCCGGCCCACGCCCCTTCCCGGTCGCTCTCCCCTCCCTCTTGTTCCACCGACCCGGTGCGCGCGCCCCCACCGCACCCACTCGCCGGCGTCGAGGGGGGATAAGGCCGCCCCGGACACCTCGAGTTCTCCCGTCACCTACCGCCACTCCCACTCCCCCACTCACCTGCCCTCCTCCCAGATCCATCCCCCCGCTCACTTCCTCTCACCCACGTTCCCCATCGACGCCCGAGCGCGGTCGCCGCCGTCCTCCGCCGTGTCGCGGCCACCGGCGGCCCCGCGCCCGCTGACCCTGTCGGTGAGCTCCGCCGGGGTCAACTCCTTCGACCGGTGGCCTCAGCTGGAGCTCGGAGGCGCTACAACACCGGATCCCCTTCGTCCCCATCTCCGAATGCCGTCATTCTTCTTCGTCTCCGGCGCCGCCCTCTGCTGCTACTAATCCTTCCACGGGCCACCTTGAGCCACAACGGTGAGCTCCATCTCTCCTCCCGTCCTTTCTACTCCTCTACGAGCTTGGGGCGGCTGGTTCCGCCATGGCCGAGCCCAGCTCCGCAGATGAGCTCGTCGCCGTCACATGAGCCACTGACATGGTCCGCCGAGTCCCTTTCCGCGTTTACGACCTCGAGAAGATGTCGTAGGAGTAGCGTGCCACCCGTTTTGGCCTCCGTTTCATCACGCGTGAGTTCGCCGTGTTTCGGGTCTCCGCCGTTCTTGTCGCCGGCGACGGCTCTGGCCATCCCAGCTCGCGTGGCCACCCACGTTGGATGCGGCATTGCTCACTCGTTCGAACGCGCCAACGCGCGGGCCAAATGGCCCATGTACGTGGATTCCGGCGATGTCCCGAGCACCTCCGTCGTGTTTTGATCGCGCGGTGTTCACCACCGCCATCGCCAACGTGGCATACACAGGGCTACCACAGGTCATTGCCGGTGGCTCCTCGAGCCCGTTGACTGGGTTGACCCAGTCAATGTGCTGACAGGGCAGCCCAGTGCCACTGACATGTGGGCCCCGTGCTAATTAAACATGTTTTATAAATAAACAAATTGTTAATTAATCTTTTAGTTAGTTTTAGTCACTAGTTAGTCACTGACTAATGGGGGCCACACCCCTCACTAGCATTGTTAGTCAAATTATTCCACTGTTAGTGCCACAGTCACTAACATGTGGGACCCACTGGACGGGTTTGACCTGGTCAACAACTCTGTTGACTGCTGACATCATCAACACGTCATGCTGAGGTCATTTTCCATTTATGTAATGTAAATAATTTCAGAAAATGTTTAAACTTTAGAAATTTGTAGAAAATAAACCGTAACTCAGATGAAAAATGCTTTTTACATGAAAGTTACTAAGAAAAATCCAATGAATCCGAGTACGCGGTCCGTTCATCTGTCACATGCCCCTAGCATGCTGAACATGGAACTTTCCCCCTCTTTTCCTCTGTCTAGAATTTGACTAACGTCGGGAATTCATCCTCGGATGTTTATCCCCTCCGTCTGCAACGTGTAGTACTACGTAGGTCGACCCTAGCTCTGCATATCGTCATGTCATGCTTGGTGTTGCATCTGTTTTCTTATATTTAATGTTTCTTCCCCCTCTTCTCTCTGGTAGACCCGAGGCCGATGATGCCCCGGTGATCGACTACGTCGGCAACGACACTTCTTCCTTTTGAGCAGAGCTTCCAGGAAAATCCTCCCTTTGATCATCCCGATAGCACCCATCTTTCGTGAGTCTCTGCTCGTGGCCGCACTACCAACACACTAACGGTTTGGATATTTGATCCGAGAAGGCCTCTGGCCTGATAGCACTAACCATCACGTGGGCATAGTATGGGCGTTCTGCATCGTATGCATTAGCCGAAGCTTAATAGACGTCATGCGAATGAGCGGCGCGCGCCGGGTTGGACTGGTAAGCACCTGCCTTTTTAAAGGAGGTAGTTAGGTCTACTCACCGGCTGCCCACGCAACGTGCAGGAGTTCCCAGGGCGATGGCCCAAGACCCCTGGGGGCATAGGTCTAGTCCAGCGTGCTGACCTCTCTATTAAGCCTAGGTCGGGTTGCAGCGTATCATTTGGCTGAGGACGGGCATGACCCAGTAAAGTGTGTCTGATCGGAGTTAAGCGAGCGTGTTGGGTAAGTTAGTTCACCCCTGCAGGGAAGAAAACATCTATCGATAGCCTGTCCTACAGTAACGGACACTCGGAGTTGTATCCCGGTCGATACAACTAGAACTTGATGCTGATGCATGTAATGGAAATGATGGCTTCAGGATTTTTTTTCTCGCAGGGAGTCGAGGAAGTGATCTCTGGACGATGTTACAACATACTTGCTAATATTATAATATGCCACTCTTATCTCTTCCGATGCTGCAAGATGCTTGGAGCTGCTTGAAGATGCTAGTCTTCGATAGGATAGGCTTTCCCCTTCTCTTCTGGCATTCTGTAGTTCAGTCCACAGATACTACCCATTTCATTGACACCGATGCATGTGTAGTGTAGATCCTTGCTTGCGAGTACTTTGGATGAGTACTCACGGTTGCTTTGCTCCCCTTTTTCCACCACTTTCCATTCTTCCCGTATGCTGCAACCAGATGGTGGAGCCCAGGAGCCAGATGAAACCACCTACGACGACTACTACTACCACGAGGGTGCTTACTACTATGTGGAGGCCGCCGACGACCAGGAGTAGTTAGGAGGCTCCCATGCAGGAGGCCTTGCCTTTTCGATCGATGTTACTTTTTTGCTAGCCTTCTTAAGGCAGACTTGTTTAACTCATGTCTGTACTCAGATATTGTTGCTTCTGCTGACTCTTGTGTATTCGAGCTTATGTATTCGAGCCCTCGAGGCCCCCGGCCTGTAATATAAAGCTTGTATTATTTTAATTTGTGTCTAGAGTTGTCTTGTGATATCTTCCCGTGAGTCCTTGATCTTGATTGTACACATTTGCGTGTATGATTATTGTACGATTGAATCGGGGGCGTCATAGTTTTGCAGGAGGGTTTTGCATGTGCATGTGATGTGGTATAGCAGTGCTCATAATAATTTGATTATGTATGAGATGAATATATAATGTAAATTGATTAACATGACCTGCGTGTCATGATTTGGCATGATGGCTGGAGCCATATGATTGTCACTTTGATGACCTGCGTGTCAACCTTAAGTAATGCACTTATTTTATTAGCTATAGAGATAGCAATATTATCTGGTGCATCGACAAGGTGGTGGCAATCTTCGTGAAGGTGAACACCGACGCGAATGCCGATGATGAAGGAATGAAAGACTTCTCCGTCATAAAGGGCTATACCATATCATGCTATTATGAATTGCCTGAGATGTTTATCCCTTTGATGCACCCTTCTTGATTGCGCGGTAGTCACTTTTTATTTGGGTGATCTCTCATTTAAAATATCAAGTAGTTAGTGTTCTCCCAAGTGTAGCACCATCATGACACCTATCTCTTCGGGGTATCACATGGATGCATGGGTAGGAACTATTATAGAAGTGTGAGGCGGGTGAGTTGAGACCTCACAGCGAGATCACTTGGTTGTCTTGACGTTCAGGCATGAAAATCATGAGCTCGGAACACGCGCAACGAAAGATGAACAAGACTCACATAAAGATGTGATTGGCAAGTTGGCCTACCGATTACAATTCTCGTCACTTGAGATAGATGCATCCTTGGCGTTGAATTGTAATATGGATCTTGAATCACTCACAATCAATTATGAGAGATATTGATTTGAGTGGGAGCGCACTGTTGAATTAACATGTTTAATTCTCAGTGCAATTAATTATGAACATTGTCTAAGTGTTTCTTGCAAAATAGTTGTAGAATAATGGCTCACGTTTCCACCTTCCCTGTTAAAATTGAATAGCTGTTAAATATCTGTTTAAAACTTCACGATTGGTAACATAATGTGAGGATTGTCCTCAAGAGTGCCGAGAAGGACTTTGTCCTATCGCATGCTTTCGGTATCCTCTCGCAAATGCTATGGATGATGTGACTCTCGTCCTTCGATCCAAAAGCTAGAATTCTGTTACGCTCAAGTGCAAAATGTTTGCTTCCATGAGACCCGAACTTCGAAAGTTTGGGATAGTTATCTGATATTCATGGAACTGAAAATCGTTTTCAGATACAAACAAAGCAATGTTTGTTTGCAAAGGATTAGTAAAGTGTTTATTGGGCATTTGGCTGTTAGGAGAGGGATCCAGAAGAACGCATGTCATGTGATGATGGTGAATAAAACCACCAATTAAAGAGAAAGGGAATATCCAAAAGGGTGTTAGTGAGACTTCCACCCCTAGGATGTCCAGGGCTAAAGGCCACTCTTAAGTTGGGTGCTTCTTCTGAGAGTAGGAGAAATACTAAAAGTTAAACTGTTAGAAGTATAAAGGCAGAAGAAAGAAGACTGGAGTATCCAGCTCATGTATGAATGTCATACAAGTTTTTGATGTATAGAAGGCTGGTCAAAGATATAGTTTTTGGGAATTATGGTTAAACATGTTAATCAATAATTATTGGGTATTGTGAGTTAATCACAAAGATACCCGCTTGATTGCATTCTGTTGCGAATCGATGTAAGAGCTACTATGGCCTAAAAAGACTAGCCAGGAATGAGGTTTTAATACGTGCTGGGAACATAGTAAAAGTTACTATACCTTCCATC
This sequence comes from Aegilops longissima, assembly GCA_021605205.1. NCBI lineage: Eukaryota > Viridiplantae > Streptophyta > Magnoliopsida > Poales > Poaceae > Aegilops > Aegilops longissima. Next base: position 387,103,235 of record CM038680.1, read on the forward strand.
GATGTATTACCTATGTATTTTCTTTCATAATTCATTTTAGAGCTTTACGCACTCTAGCCTTTTGCATAAGGTATCTTGCAAAAAGGTTGTTCATAAGAGAACTTTTGATGTTCTGTATTATGAATAAACATAAGGGCCATACTTTCATTATGAATGAGATGTATGTTATGAATAATGATATTAATATATTACCTCTGTGTTTACTTTCATAATTCATTTTAGAGTTTCTTAAACTCTATCCCATTGCACAATGTTTATTGCAAAAGGGTTGTTCATAAAAGAACAATTGTTGTTCAGTATTATGAATAAAATGAAGGGCCATGCTTCCATCCAAGATGGGATGTATGTTATGAATATTGATGGTAAAATGATACATCCATAACACTGACGCTAAATGTCGCAAGACTATGGGAATACCACACATGTGTGGCACTGCATTTGGTCACATTGGAGAAACCCGCTTGAAAAAATTCCATTATGATGGATTTTGAAGTCGTTTGATTTTGAATCATATTGACACTTGCAACTTTCCTCCGAAAAGTGAAGTGACTGAAATACCGTTCACAGGCCATAAGGAACGAGCAACAAACTTATTGGCGATCATACATTTTGATGTGTGTAGTTCAATAAATGTTTTTGCAAGAAGTGGATTTATCTATCTTCAGAAATGACTCAAGTAGATATATGGATATTTGCTTGATGAGACATAAGTCTGAATCTTTTGAAATCATTCGAAAGGTTTTCAAAAATGAAGTAGAAGTAATTCTAACAAGAAAGTTATGTTTCTGCAATTTCATTGTAGAAACGAATATTTGAGTTACAAGTTTCATAACTTTCACCTCCCGGAACACCACTATGAGTGGAATGTCTGTGAAGATGTAATCAAACCATTTATGACATGGTAAGATCAAAGATGACATATGATGACCCACAAGTATAGGGGATCTATCGTAGTCCTTTCGATAAGTAAGAGTGTCGAACCCAACGAGGAGCAGGAGGAAATGATAAGCGGTTTTCAGCAAGGTATTCTCTGCAAGTACTGAAATAAGTGGTATCAGATAGTTTTGTGATAAGATAAATTGTAACGAGCAACAAGTAACAAGAGTAAATAAAGTGCAGCAAGGTGGACCAATCCTTTTTGTAGCAAAGGACAAGCCTGGACAAACTCTTATAATAGGAAAAGCGCTCCCGAGGACACATGGGAATACCGTCAAGCTAGTTTTCATCACGCTCATATGATTCGCGTTCGGTACTTTGATAATTTGATATGTGGGTGGGCCGGTGCTTGGGTGTTGTTCTTACTTGAACAAGCATCCCACTTATGATTAACCTCTATTACAAGCATCCGCAACTACAACAAAAGTATTAAGGTAAACCTAACCATAGCATGAAACATATGGATCCAAGTCAGCCTCTTACGAAGCAATGCATAAACTAGGGTTTAAGCTTCTGTCATTCTAGCAACCCATCATCTACTTATTACTTCCCAATGCCTTCCTCTTGGCCCAAAAAATGGTGAAGTGTTATTTAGTCGACGTTCACATAACACCACTAGAGGCTAGACAACATACATCTCATCAAAATATCGAACGAATACCAAACTCACATGACTACTAATAGCAAGACTTATCCCTTGTCCTCAGGAACAAACGTAACTACTCACAAAGCATATTCATGTTCATAATCAGAGGGGTAATAATATGCATAAAGGATCTGAACATATGATCTTCCACCAAATAAACCAACTAGCATCAACTACAAGGAGTAATCGACACTACTAGCAACCTACTAGCACCAATCCCGGACTTGGAGACAAGAATTGGATACAAGAGATGAACTAGGGATTGGAGATGATATGGTGCTCGTGAAGATGTTTATGGATATTGCCCTCTCCCAATGAGAGGAGCGTTGGTGATGATGATGATGATGACGATGATTTCCCCCTCCCGGAGGGAAGTGTCCCCGGCAGAACAGCTCTGCCGGAGCCCTAGATTGGTTCCGCCAAGGTTCCGCCTCGTGGCGTGAGTCTCGTCGAAAGGTTGCTTAATGTTTTTCTCATCGAAAGACTTCATATAGGAGAAGATGGGCATCGAGAGCCACCGGGGGCCCACGAGGTAGGGGCGCGCCTGTGGGGGCGCCCCATCCTCGTGAGCAGTGTGGGCCCGACCTTCATCTTTGGCGAAGATTTTTCTTTATTTATTTTAAGATATTCCGTGGAGTTTCAAGACTTTTGGAGTTGCATAATAGGTCTCCAATATTTGCTCCTTTTCCGCCTGAATTCCAGTGCGGCATTCTCCTCTTCATGTAAACCTTGTAAAATAAGAGAGAATAGCCATAAGTATTGTGACATAACGTGAAATAACAGCCCATAATGCAATAAATATCGATATAAAAGCATGATGCAAAATGGACGTATCAACTCCCCCAAGCTTAGACCTCGCTTGTCCTCAAGCGAAAAGCCGATAACAATAAATATGTCCTCATGTTTAGAGGTAGAGGCGTCGATAAAAATAAAATATGGACATGAAGGCATCATGATTATTCTCATAACAGCAACATATATAGATTTTGTCATATGATTACTTATGTTCAAGTGATGATATTTTCACAATGCGAAAGTATGAATCAGAAACCTTATTGAGCACCAACAAATTATAACCTCAGTCATTGAATCAATTGCAATTTATCATAACATCGGAAAGAGTCTATGTCAGAGCTTAAAAGCAAGTCCACATACTCAACTATCACTTAGTCCTTCATAATTGCTAACACTCACGCAATACTTGTGGTTAAGGAATTTTAATCGGACACAGAGAAAGATAGGGGCTTATAGTTTTGCCCCACAACGTTTTACCTCAAGGGTAATGTCAACAATAATAATTCATGCTCCCCTACATCCAATTAGATATGTATATCATGTTCTTTCCAACATGTTGGGCTTGCCAAAGGATAAAATGAAAAAAGAAAGGTGAAGATCACCGTGACCCTTGCATAAGGTAGAGGATAATAATAAAAGATAGGCCCTTCGCAGAGGGAAGCAGAGGTTGCCATGCGCTTTTATGGTTGGATGCACAAAATCTCAATGCGAAAGAACATCACTTTATATTGCCCCTTGTGATATGAACCTTTATTATGCAGTCCGTCGCTTTTATTACTTCCACATCACAAGATCGTATAAAGCTTATTTCTCCCACACCAATCAATCATACATGTTTAGAGCAATTTTTATTGCTTTGCACCGATGACAACTTACTCGAAGGATCTTACTCAATCCATAGGTAGATATGGTGGACTCTCATGGCAAAACTGGTTTAAGGGTATTTGGAAGCACAAGTAGTATCTCTACTTCGTGCTGAGAATTTGGCTAGCATGAGGGGGAAAGGCAAGATCAACACGTTAGAGGATCCATGACAACATACTTTATCTCAGATGTAAGAAAACATAACTCATTATGTTGTCTTCCTTGTCCAACCTCAACTCTTTAGCATGTCATATTTTAATGAGTGCTCCCAATCATAAAAGATGTCAATGATAATATATCTATATGTGAAACCTCTCTTTCCTTATTACTTCCTATTAATTGCAACGATGACCAAAGCTATATTTGCCAACTCCCAACAACTTTTAATCATCATACTCTTTCTATGTGAAGTCATTACTTTCAATAAGATCAATATGAACTCTTTAATTCTTTTTATTCCTTTTCTTTTATTCACCCAAGATCATGGCAAAATAATCAAGCCATTGACTCAACACTAATCTTTATTATATAGCTCACGGACTCGATTACAAAGAGGGATCATAAAGCAAAAGTCAAAACTAGATCATGCCATGACTTTATTCTACTAAATCAAGATACTACTAAAAGGATCAAACTAAGAAAAACGGTAAAGATAGGAGTTGTGATGGTGATACGATACCGGGGCACCTCCCCCAAGCTTGGCAGTTGCCAAGGTGAGTGCCCATACCCATGTGATTATGTCTCCTTCTTTGTTGTTGGTGTAATATTCTTGGTGATGATTCCCCTCAAGATACGGTTCTCCTCCTCGAGCTTATTGACTTGCTGCTTGAGGTCCATTATTTCCTTGTAAGCTTTCACATGTGGCTAAAGCTCCTTGCACCCAAGGGTGTTGCATAGCTACGGGAGAACAAGAGACACTCCTCCTCATATTTTCATAAGAAAGAAATCTAACATTGGAAGGGATAACCGAGTTTGGAATAACTGAGCTCTGTAGTTCCCCCATCGTAAACCCAGCTCGGAGGCGAGAGGTGACTTCTTGATCCTCCATGGCATCTACCCTCATCAAGTCGGCCTCCATCTCTTCCTCCGTTGCTGGCCCAAAGTGGTCAGCATCGCTATTTGCCCTTGGTTCCGGTGCCGGATTAGATACCCGGCTCTCCCCGACTGACTCTTGAGAAGACATCTTGCTCTAATCTGCAGCAGCAACAGCTCAAAATGAAAACAGAGGAGATTTGCATGATACAGGAGTCAAAACCTTCAGGAGAATATATAATGAATTTTTACCGACCAAAATACGTATCATGCAAGAAAATGGAGTCCGGAGGGCACACGAGGTGCTCACGAGGTAGGGGGGCGCGCCCATGGGGGTAGGGCGCGCCCACCACCCTCGTGGGGCCCTCGTGTCCTTCCCGGACTGCTACTTATTTTCTATTGTTCTAAATATTCCAAAACGAAGAAATATTGCCTTAAAAATTGTATTGGAGTCGGTTTACTTACCGTACCACATACCTATTCCTTTTCGAAGTCTGAAACGGTCTGGAAAGTGTCCCTTATGTATTCCTCCGGGGTTACGGTTTCAATAATATTGGTTTCAAAATTTATGGGATTACCTGAGATATAATGTTTGATCCTTTGACCGTTTACCACCTTCAGATTTGTGCCTTCGAAGTTGTTGATTTTTATGGCACCGGAACGATAGACCTCCTCGATAACGTAGGGACCTTCCCATTTAGAGAGAAGCTTTCCTGCAAAAAATCTTAAACGAGAGTTGTATAGCAATACATAGTCACCTACATTAAACTCATGCTTTTGTATCCTTTTGTCATGCCATCTTTTAAATTTTTCTTTAAACAACTTAGCATTTTCATAAGCTTGGGTTCTCCATTCATCAAGTGAACTAATATCAAATAAACTTTTCTCACCGGCAAGTTTGAAATCATAATTGAGCTCTTTAATAGCCCAATATGCCTTATGTTCTAGTTCGAGAGGTAAGTGACATGCTTTTCCATAAACCATTTTATACGGAGACATACCCATAGGATTCTTATATGCAGTTCTATAGGCCCATAATGCATCATCAAGTTTCTTGGACCAATTCTTTCTAGACCTATTAACAGTCTTTTGCAAAATTAATTTGAGCTCTCTATTGCTCAATTCTACTTGGCCACTAGACTGTGGGTGACATGGGGATGCAATTCCATGATTAACATCATATTTAGCAAGCATTTTACAGAAAGCACCATGAATAAAGTGTGAACCACCATCAGTCATTAAATATCTAGGGACTCCAAACCTCGGGAAAATAACTTCCTTAAGCATTTTAATAGAAGTGTTATGATGAGCACTACTAGTTGGAATAGCTTCTACCCACTTAGTAACGTAATCAACAGCAACCAAAATATGTGTATATCCATTAGAGGCAGGAAAAGGTCCCATATAATCAAAGCCCCAAACATCAAATGGTTCAATAACAAGTGAATAATTCATAGGCATTTCTTGACGTCTACTAATATTACCAATTCTTTGACATTCATCGCAAGACAAAACAAACTTACGGGCATTGTTGAAGAGAGTGGGCCAATAAAAACCGGATTGCAATACCTTATGTGTAGTTCTATCTCCAGCGTGGTGTACTCCATAAGCTTCGGAGTGAAACTTGCGTAGGATTTGTTCCTGTTCATGCTCAGGTACACAACGTCTAATAACACCATCTACTCCTTCTTTATAAAGATGTGGGTCATCCCAAAAGTAATGTCGCAAATCATAGAAAAACCTTTTCTTTTGTTGGTATGTGAAGCTAGGTGGTATAAATTTAGCAACAATATAATTAGCATAATCAGCATACCATGGAGTGCTACGAGAAGTGCTTATGACATTTAATTTCTCATCAGGAAATCTATCATCAATAGGTAGTGGGTCATCAAGAACATTCTCTAACCTAGATAAGTTATCTGCAACGGGGTTCTCAGCTCCTTTTCTATCAACAATATGCAAATCAAATTCTTGCAGCAAGAGAACCCATCTAATAAGTCTAGGTTTTGCATATTTCTTTTCCATAAGATATTTAATAGCAGCATGATCAGTGTGAATAGTTACTTTAGAATCAACAATATAGGGTCTGAATTTATCACATAAATACAAGCTGCTAAAAGTTCCTTTTCGGTAGTAGCATAATTTCTTTGAGCATTGTCTAGAGTCTTACTAGCATAATGGATAACATTTAATTTCTTATGAACTCTTTGCCCTAGAACAACACCTATAGCATAATCACTAGCATCACACATAATTTCAAAGGGTAAATTCCAATCAGGTGGCTGAACAACAGGTGCAGAGACTAATGCTTTCTTAAGTATTTCAAATGCTTCGACACAATCATCATCAAAGACAAATGGTACATCTTTCTGTAATAAATTAGTCAGTGGCAGAGAAATTTTTGAGAATTCCTTAATGAACCTCCTATAAAATCCGGCGTGACCTAGGAAACCTCTTATACCTTTGATGTCCTTGGGACATGGCATCTTTCCAATAGCGTCAACCATGGCTTTATCAACTTCAATACCTCTTTCAGAAACTTTGTGCCCCAAGACAATACCTTCATTAACCATAAAGTGGCACTTTTCCCAATTCAAGACAAGATTAGTTTCTTCACATCTCTGCAGAACTCGATCAAGATTGCTCGAGCAATCATCAAAAGAGGATCCATAGACGGAAAAGTCGTCCATGAAAACCTCACAAATCTTTTCACAAAAGTCAGAGAATATAGCCATCATGCATCTTTGAAAGGTAGCAGGTGCGTTACATAAACCAAAAGGCATACGTCTATAAGCAAAAGTACCAAAAGGGCATGTAAAAGTAGTCATTGATGATCTTTGGCCGACACAGGTATTTGAGAGAAACCAGAATAACCATCTAGAAAGCAATAATGTGTATGTTTGCACAATCTTTCTAGCATTTGATCAATAAAAGGTAAGGGGTAATGATCTTTCTTAGTAGCTTTATTTAATTTGCGGAAATCAATTACCATCCTATAACCTGTGATAATTCTTTGCGGGATCAATTCATCTTTATCATTAGGGACAACGATAATACCTCCTTCTTAGGGACACAATGGATAGGACTTACCCATCGACTATCAAACAACGGGATAAATCATACCTGCCTCTAGAAGCTTGAGTATTTCTTTTCTTACCACTTCTTTCATTTTAGGATTCAAGCGTCGTTGAGGATCACGAACTGGTTTGGCATCCGCTTCCAAATTATTTTATGTTGACATAGAGTGGGACTAATGCCCTTAAGATCATCAAGAGTATATCCAATAGCAGCACGGTGCTTCTTGAGTTTTCAATAATCTTTCTTCTTCATGCTCAAAGGTTAGCACTAATAATAACATGATATATTTTCTTTTCATCAAGATAAGCATATTTAAGATTATCGAGCAATGGTTTAAGCTCAAACACGGATCACCCTTGGGTGGAGGAGGATCCCTAAGATTTCAACAGCAAATTGTGTTGCGAGAATAGGTTCTGTTTAAAGAATACTTCATCAATTTCCTTCTTTCATTCATGAACATATCATTTTCATGGTCTAGCAAATAGTGTTCTAAAGGATCACTAGGAGGTGCATAATAGAAGCAAGACCGATAATTTCATCCTTACTAGGCAATTCTTCCCACGATGTTGTTTACTAAATTTAGAGAAATTAAACTCATGAACCATATCATCCAAGCCAATAGTAACAACATTCTTTTCGCAATCTATCCTAGCATTAACAGTATTCAAGAAGGGTCTACCAAATATAATGGGACAAAAGCTATCTTGTGGAGAACTGAGAACAAGAAAATCAGCAGGATATTTAGTTTTACCACACAAGACTTCAACATCTCTAACAATTCCCATTGCAGATATAGTATCTCTATTGGCAAGTTTAATTGTAACATCAATATCTTCTAACTCAGCAGGTGCAATTTCATGCTTAATTTCTTTATATAAATCATAAGGTATAACACTAGCACTAGCACCCATATCACATAAGCCATGATAACAATGATCTCCTATTTTAACAGAAATAACAGGCACGCCTACACAGGTCTATGTTTATCTTTAGCACAAGGTTTAGCAATTCTAGCTGATCACCACAAAATTGAATAACATGCCCATCAATATTATCAGACAAGAGATCTTTAACAATAGCAATATTAGGTTCTACTTTAACTTGCTCAGGAGGTGTATAAGTTCTAATATTGCTTTTACGAACAACAGTCGAAGCTTTAGCATGTTCCTTTATTCTAACAGGGAAAGGTGGTTTCTCAACATAAGAAGTGGGAACAATAGGATCATTATAAGTGACAATATTTTCTTCAACTTTAATAGGTGCAGCTACTTTTACTTCTATGGGAGGATGATATTTAAACCACTTCTCCTTGGGGAGATCAACATAAGTAGCAAAATATTCACAGAAAGAAGCTACTATCTCAGAGTCAAGTCCATATTTAGTGCTAAACTTACGGAAAATATCAGTATCCATAAAAGATTTAACACAATCAAACTTAGGTGTCATACGTGACTGCTTAGCTTCGTCGAGGTCCCAATCTTCAGAGTTGCGTTTAATTCTATCCAATAAATTCCATCTGAATTCAATAGTCTTCATCATAAAAGAGCCAGCACAAGAAGTACCGAGCATGGTGCGATTGTTATCAGAAGTATCGAGGGAGTCCTGGACTAGGGGGTGTCCGGATAGCCGAACTATCATCACGACCGGACTCCAAGACTATGAAGATACAAGATTGAAGACTTTGTCCCGTGTCCGTATGGGACTTTCCTTGGCGTGGAAGGCAAACTTGGCGATACGGATATGTAGATCTCCTACCATTGTAACCGACTCTGTGTAACCCTAACCTGTCCGGTGTCTATATAAACCGGAGGGTTTTAGTCCGTAGGACGAACAACAATCATACCATAGGCTAGCTTCTATGGTTTAGCCTCCTTGATCTCGTGGTAGATCTACTCTTGTACTACCCATATCATCAATATTAATCAAGCAAGAGTAGGGTATTACCTCCATCGAGAGGGCCCGAACCTGGGTAAAAACATCGTGTCCCTTGTCTCCTGTTACCATCCGCCTAGACGCATAGTTCGGGACCCCCTACCGAGATCCGCCGGTTTTGACACCGACATTGGTGCTTTCATTGAGAGTTCCTCTGTGTCGTCACCGATAGGCCCGATGGCTCCTTCGATCATCAACAACGACGCGGTCCAGGGTGATACTTTTCTCCCCAGACAGATCTTCGTATCCGGCGGCTTTGCTGCTGCGGGCCAATTAAGCAGCCATCCGGAGCAGATCGAAGCTCGCCCTGGCCATCAGGTCAGATTTGGAAGTTTGAACTATACGGCCGATATCCGCGGAGACTTGATCTTCGACGGATTCGAGCCGCAGCCAAGCGTGCCGCACTGTCTCGATGAGCATGATCTAGCTCTGCAGCCGAGCAGTGCCCTGGATGCCGCACCAGCATCCGCTCCGACCCTTAATTCGGAGCCGGATTCCTCGATCGAGGACGAGTGGTTGGACACCGCCTCGGGGGCTACGATCTCTATGGCGATTGAGCCGAACTCCATCCCTGTCCTTTGCGATGACCTCGACTCCAGGGTGCCGGACTCCTCTCCGGACTCCGAACCCTCCGCGCCCCTGCCAATCAAATCCGATCGGGCGCCGGTCATGGAGTTCACTGCCGCGGACATCTTTCAGCACTCGCCCTTTGGCGACATTCTGAATTCACTAAAGTCTCTCTCTTTATCCGGAGAGCCATGGCCGGACTATGGTCAAGAAGGTTGGGATGCGGATGACGAAGAAATTCAACGCCCACCCACCACCCACTTCGTAGCCACTGTCGAAAGCTTACATGACGTGCTCGATTTCGACTCCGAAGACATCGACGGTATGGACGACAATGTAGGAGACAACAATGAACCAGCGCCTATAGGATGCTGGACAACCACCTCATCCCATGATGTATACATGGCAGACACACCTAAAGGAAATGAAGACGAGGAACAACGGGATGCTAGAAGGATAAATCCCTCGAAAAGCAGTCAAAACGACAACGTGAACGCCGAACCAAGTCCCGCCTCAACAAAGACCCAGCCATAGAGCAGGGCGAACCGGTGGACGACGAACATGCTATTGAGCAATCGTCCGAACAAGACAACTTGGATAAACAACCTGTCCCCAGCGAAGAGAACAGTCCAGACGGTCTCACGCCGGACAAATTGCTGGAGCAAAATAACCTCCAGAAAAGGCTCGTCGCCACTGCGCGTAGCCTGAAAAAGCAGAAGCGGAAGCTCAAAACAGCGGAAGATGCACTCAGGATCAGATGGAGCAAAGTATTCAACACCGCAGACAAAGACGGCGACAATCGCCGAACAAAGAGCTACCCAAAAAGAAAGCTACTGCCCGAATTTGACGAGGAGGCCTTTGAGCCCCCACAATCAAAAAGTAAGAAGGCCACCCGGTCGGATGGACGACCCCACGGCAAAAAGAGAGCGGCAAATGGCGCCGCACACAAGCCGATATGCGATCCGCATAAGGATTCACATCAAAAGGATGGACCAGTTAGGTCCATCTATGGGCCAAGAAAGCAAGCTCTTCGAAGCAATGCAACACGCCAAAAATCCGAACATCACGGCACACCCAAATATAGGGGCGCCGCGACACCCCTATGTTTCACCGATGAGGTCTTTGGATCACGAATTCCCAGCGGGATTCAAACCCGTAAACATAGAGGCATACGACGGAACAACAGACCCTGGAGTCTGGATTGAGGATTATATCCTCCACATACACATGGCTAGAGGAGATGATCTCCACGCCATAAAATACTTACCCCTCAAGCTCAAAGGGCGAGCCCGGCATTGGCTCAAAGGTCTCCCTGAAAATACCATTGGAAGTTGGGAAGAGCTCGAGGATACTTTTCGGGCAAACTTTCAAGGGACTTATGTACGTCCTCCGGATGCAGACGATTTAAGTCATATAACTCAACAACCCGGAGAGTCAGCCCGCAAATTCTAGAACAGGTTCATCACCAAAAAGAACCAAATAGTCGACTGTCCGGACGCCGAAGCCTTAGCAGCTTTCAAACACAACGTCCGAGACGAATGGCTTGCCAGACACCTCGGCTAAGAGAAGCCGAGAACCATGGCCGCATTAACAAGCCTCATGACCCGCTTTTGCGCGGGAGAGGATAGCTGGCTAGCAAGATGCAGCACCAGCGACCCAAGTACATCCGAAGTCAGGGATGGAAATGGAAACCACGGTGCAACAAGGACCAGCGCCGGATTAAAGGGAACGGTCCAAAGAGCGCGGCAGTCAACGCCGGATTCTAAATCTCACGGCAGAACAACAAAAAACTGCCCCTTAAGGACAATAGCCATGAGCTATCCAACTTAAAAAAAATCTTGGACAAGATATGTCAAATCCACAGTACTCCCGGGAGGCCTGCAAACCATACCCACAGAGATTGTTGGGTCTTCAAACAGTCCGGCAGACTCAACGCCGAACACAAGGGGCTCGACACACCAAGTGAAGATGATGACGAGCACCACAAGCAGAGCCCCGGAAAACAAAAGAATTTCCCACAAGAGGTTAAAATAGTAAACTCACTTCACGTGATCAAAGGGAAAAACAGAGCGGCGCCCACTAGAATGCGTGCCGCACAAACTACCCAAGCGGAGTACCAACACTGGTTGTCAAAACCAATCACCTTCGACCATCAGGACGACTCCGAATGTATCCGGAACACAGGATGGACTGCCTTGATATTGGATCCTATAATCGACGGATTCCAATTTACACAAGTCCTCATGGATGGCGGCAGTGACATAAACCTGATATATCAGGACACAATCCGCAGGATGGGGATAGACCCAACCAAAATTCACCGTAGCAACACCTCCTTTAAAGGAGTAATGCCAGGCCCATATGCCCATTGTACGGGCTCCATACTGCTAGAAGTTTTGTTCGGTTCATCCGTCAACTTCCGTCGCGAAAGGTTAATCTTCCATGTCGCCCCGTTTAAAAGTAGCCATCAAGCACTACTGGGACGCGAAGCTTTCGCCCGCTTTAACACAATACCGACTATGCATCTCTTACACTTAAAATGCCCGGTCCACGCGGCATCATCTCATTAAAAGGGAGTATTAAGTGTTACTTGAGCACGGAGGAACGTGAGACTGCCTTGACAGCCCCACACCTATCCGGCTCTGCTAGTCAAAGAACCTGAATTGGTCATTCAAACCCCGGACACGGCTAGACGAGTCCGGCGCCTACTAGCGGCATACCCCCATACAAGGGGCTGCATGCATGTATCACAAGAGACAATAAAGCTCAATTTTATTCACTTCTTCGAATCGTACTCTGTTTATTTAATATAAAGTACATCTTTTCGACGATCTTTTTCTTTTAAACTAAGTTCTTCTCTTTTACGGATGAACAACGTGCTACACCCGTCCGTGATACGGCACAACGGAGACACAAAGCGCAGACGTGCAGTAGGGACCCGTTGCAAGGATTCTTTTGATTAAGACCTGCGTAAACCTTTTTACTATCTCTTGTTGATATACATCCCCCGCTTCTTACTATAACCGAGGAGGAGGTGGCGTTTTGGCATTGGCCGCACCAGAATTTTTTGCGTGCACGGACACGGGGCTTAGGGCATTATTCGCCCCGTTTTATAAAGACCGAATACCTTAGGGAGTATTGGCGCCTCGAGATTAGGCCTTATATGCATCAGCTCGAATCATGTCTTTGGTCAAATGTTGGGTTTGCCCGGCTCCTGTGATTTGCTGCCTTACGTTCCGTTCTATCGGCTAACGCGGCACCAGGAGAACTACTGCGATTGTGCCCCGGTTCGGCTCGGCGAGCACCTCAGTAGAGAAAGCCGAAAACTGACTGTCATGATATAGCGAGAGACTGGTCAACCACTCGATGACTCATCGGAATATTTAGAATTCCTCCGCATTAACGTAGGACCGGTTTTCGCTCAGGCACATACGCACCCCGAATTCGGGAGAGTGCGGTGCCCCCAGGGGCTATATAGTAGCCCCACCCTCGAACTCTTATGGCTAAGTGAAAGTGATAAAGCATTATAGTCCGGTTGCCTAATTTGCTACGCTACCACCTCCTTAACAGGACCAAGACATTGGATTAAGTGTGAAAAAGCGCCTTCTTTGCAAACACCCCCGCACTATGTGCATGGGGGCTGAAGCCAAGGACTGCCATCTTTCAGGTTATATATACATATACATAAACGGCCGCACAGGGAGTAGTTTACTACTTGAACGCACAAGTATAAAAAGCCCTTATATCATATTGAAACTGTCGGCGTTCTGGGAACGGGGGTCCCCAGACTTGCCTGCCTGCGGCCTGCGGCGTGGCTCAAAGGAGGCCCAGGACAGCCCATCTTCATCAATGCAAGCTCAAGACCCTCGCGAGGGGCCAAGCCTCGCGGGGCGGACGACAAGGAGCTTCCTCAGGCACGGCCTCGTTAGGCTGGCTCATGAGGAGGCGGAGAGTTCAAGGCAGGGTACCTCGCGAGGTGCCCATGACGCAAGCCGCAGCGACCGAGGGCGCCGGTCGGGCGCCAGCCCATGATGTCCTCCCTTCCTCTTTGGTGCAAAGGGAGCAAGCGCAGGCGAGAGCATCAAGCAAAGGCATCCGTTTCGGTGCAACAAGACCAAGACCAGCCCAATGGCTGGAAGGGAGTCATCGTGGAGCCCAAGCAGGCGTCATCACCAGAGCCTTTGGCAGGCGAGGACAAACTTTAGTCAGGATAAGTGTACCCGCTGTTCCCCTTCAAAGTGGCCAATTGTTGGCGCCCTTCCCGCTCAATTTTTGGGAAGATGCCCAGGGCCTTCGCCTATAAATAGAAGTAGCCACCCCCAGAGCAGGGGATCCGAGATCCGAATCCTCATCAAGGAACCAGTAGCTAGAGCGACTGAACACCACCTAGCAGTTCATCGCACCTGCCAAGAACAGACCCTCGCGAGGCTGTTCTTCCTTGTATTGTTCTTCATCAGCCCAAGAGGCAATCCACCACACCACACACTAGAGTAGGGTATTACACCACAATGGTGGCCTGAACCAGTATAAATCTCGTGTCTCTTGTGCTGTTCTGTTTAGTAGTTTAGGTCCCAGCGATTTGGCGAGGTGCGAGACGGTGGAGGTTGGATCGCGCGCGCACCCGGTGTTCGAACTGAAGGGTCCGCGAACCGAAATCCGACATTTGGCGCGCCCGGTAGGTGCGCCAGAATCCACCTTCGCCACCTCGTGTCCCGTCGCATCGTCATCACCATGTCCGGTGACCAGCGGGCAACCCAGATCCTTAGGCGGCGTGGCCACCACATGAGCCGCTTCGCCTCGGGCGACCAGTGCCCAGGCAGCTCGCGGTCCGCAGGGCTTTGTGGGCTGGGCGGCGCGAAAAACCGGCGGCTCTCACGCCGCGGCAGCGCGGTCGGCAGCAAGGGCCTCAATCACGCCGCGACCACGTCACGTACACCCGCGGGAGCGAAGCGAACTCGAGGGCGCTCACGGTGGCCGAGCTGCTGCGGTGCGCAAAGGCTGGAGAGCGGCGCGACGTGCTCTTTGGAGCGAGTGGCAGAGCTCCTGGGCTACGCCGCCTCAGGGGCTCACCCCTTCTGCACCCAACTTCCATCTCAGGCCCCGGGCGGCCCGCACAGGGGCTCCGCGCGTGCCCGCGGGCTCCAAAGCTACTCCAACACCGGCGAAGCTGTCAGCACCGGGCCGGCGGCGGGGTTGCCCCCACCCCCGGCCCACAGAGAAGAAGGACTCGACGTAACCCACGGCCCAGGTGGACCGCCGCGCCACCACCCCACGGTGGGCGCATCAAGCAGAGCCGCATGGCACGCTCAGCACTACGGCGTGGCCTTCGGGATGACGGTGCGGAAGAATCGTGCCCACATGATGGACCAAGGGCACCCGCATGAGGGAGAACAAGGCTCGCTCCTCAGCCCGAGCTGGGGAGATGAGGCGCCGGAAGCCGAGCTCTTCCAGGAGCCTCGGGACGTTCCCACTGGTCACGCCGGGGGCGATGATTATCGGGTACCGCTACTTCCTCAAGAGCAAACATACGCTAACCATAGATCGCAGGAGGTACAAGTCGCCACGACGAGCGGCTGCCCCGCTCCCGCAGTCTCCTACCCCTCGGGAGGAGGGCGCAGGGGGCTGCCGGAGAGGGGCAGAGATCCGACATCACCACCGGGCGTTCGAACAAAGGCGTTCTCGGGAGGTAGGCCTCTGCTGGGAGGCGCCTCGGGGCCTGCCCTGGCGGAGGACCCGTGGTCGTCGGGGGAACCGCTGGCGACCGCTCTACCCCATCAGCGGCGTCCTGGTTTCTGGTCGTCGTTGATGGCACTAGAGTGTGGCGCAAGGCGGGGCCCTCGTCTGGCGATATGAAGCAAGGCCGGTACCTGTGAAGAAGGCCCAGTGCCTGTGAAGCTTGCCGCCCCGTGACACTCTCGCGTAATAATGAGTGGGGTTGTACACACCCCGGAGTCTCAGGGGTGCCGGCCTCAGGCCCTGGGGCTCCCTCCCACGCCCAGTGGCAGCACTTAGCTCCGCGCTGGTGAGAAGACGTCCAAGACTAGACTAGGTGCCGGACGCGGCTTTTCCTCTGCTTTCTTCGCCTTTCCATTTGGTTGTCGCTTTCCCCCGCTAGATTTAAGTTGGATTCGAATTTGAGATTTGCGTGTGTTCGGGGAAGGGGTGCTTAGTCTCGTTCGAGCAAATCTCTCGTGTTTCGGTTACCACTCCGCCTCAGCTGCCTCCCCTCGCGAGCCCCTCGCGAGCCGGGCCAGGCCTAGCTTGCGCGCAGCCCAGCCTGTCACCGCCACGTCCTCTCCGGAGGGTTTTTACTGCAGATCCTACGGATTCGATCAGGAGACACTCAGGTCACTGCAGCCTCCCACAGGCTATCTCAGGGCTCGTACGAAACAAAGGTAAACCAGCCAACCAGCACGTCGCTTAGCCAACCACTTGGCGCGGGCGTATGGGCGATGTAACACCTGCTAATACGATGAACACAAGTTTTACATGAGGGGCTCCCCCTCCCAAAATGCTCTCACAGCCATCAGGCCAAAACCTGAGTTCTATTCATGCAGGGTAATGGAACAGGGACAATACATAATCAGTCGGATAAATCCCCCAATGCGTCCTCAGGAGCACCTCCCGAGCCATTGCTGGCGTCGCTGGCCTCGCCGTCACTGTCTGCGTGGCCATCGGCGGCGTCCGGGCCATTCACCACGCCACCCTCATCGGCGGCCACGACTACGCCGTCGTTGTCCGAAGCAAAGGCCCTGACGAGAGCATCCACATTGTCTTCCACCCGTCGCCCAGTCGCCCGGACGGCTCGGGAAGCTGGGGCGATGGCCGCGTCAAAGTCGAAGTGGGGGTCCATGTTCTGGAGATGGCTGAAGACACGAGAAAAGGCGCGCCCAAGAAGCGCGCGGCTCCTCTCCTCAACTAGCCTATTGGCCCTGACCGACCGCGCCTCCAGCCGCGCCACCACGTCAATGAAGAACTGAAGGTTGCTGGCGTAGTTAACTGCGTGCGGCTCGCCAACAGCCGCCTCGGAGATGTTACCCAAGGCTGTATTGGCTCTTTCCCGGAGCGTGGCGAGCATGGGGCCATGCTCATGCTCCAGGATTCGCCGCTGGCGTATCTCGTCCGCATTCTGGCGTGCGACGGCCTCGGCCTCCTCCACCCGTTGGCGAAGAAGGAGCGCCTCGGCCTGGGAGGTGGTTGACTCGCCCTGCGCCACCTCGAGGGCGCCCGAAGAGCATCGGCCCGCCGCGTCGCCTCCTCCAGCTTGGCCCTCAAGGCAGCAGTCCTGCCTTCAGCCTCGGCCTTGATCAACCCCAGCCTCTCCTCGAACTCGCGCTCGAGGTTCGAGCGCGCCGTCGCCACTCGGCGTCCGACCTCCTCCAGGACACGGGCTTCCCGTGCAGCGACCTCATCCTCCGCCCGCATCGCCAAGCGCTCCCTCGTCTCCAAGTGCTCGTACTCGACGCTGCTCGGGCGGCTTCAGCGTCGGCGCCTCCTCACGCTCGAGCTCCCGGGTGGCGGAGGCCACCTTCATCAACGCGAGGGCTGCCTCGCGCAGCTCTACTGCTCCTCCAAAGGAGTGACACCGGACAGGAGTTCCCGTGCCCGCTCCTCCGCCGCCTCCGCCTGTTAGCTTCCCGGGCCTCCTCGACGGCCCGAGAACAGGCCTCCCGAGAGGCTGCCAGCGACGCCTTGGCCTCTTCATCATCAATATCGCGCTGGTGGCGCGCAAGGGCGACAGTGCCCTCCAGCTCATGCCTCTCTGCGGCCAGGCGCAGGCCCTCGGCCTCAAGGCGCGCGTCTTCGTTAGCGAGCTCTTCACCAAGAAGGCTCACCGCATCAGCCGCCCTTCGAAGAAATCCTTGGCGAAGGGCGCGGCGCTCCCGGGCGCGCTCGTGCACGTCCTCCACACCATCAACCGCCCCGAGCGGGCGCCAGGAGCCACGAATCAGCACTCCCCCTCCGGGCAGGGGGCTGGCACCCTCGCGATGGCCGGGCACGCCGCGCCAGAAGCCCGGCCTGGAGCCAGCCCACCCCCAGACGAAGGGCGCAGGAAGCGCCTCAGCCAATCGCCGTCCACAACCAGGCGAGAGGACCACGGCAGGCTAGTTATGCCACGAGAAGGCTCGCGAAGAAGGGTCGCGAGTGCGCAGGTCCACGATGCGCCTCAGGACGGTTCGCCTCCCCGGTCGCCCTCACCACAAGGGCTCCACTGCTCGAAGCGCTCAAGGACGGGAAAGAGGGCGATGCCAAGGGGGACGGCTCTTCCCCCGTCTCCGTGAACTCGGCAGGAAGGGGCCTGCAGGGCAAGAATCAGTACAAGCAGCAGGAGGATCAAGAGCTGGAGAAGGAGAAGGCTTACTCATCAGTGGCGAAGTACTTCCTGCGCTTCAGCAGGCGACAAGGGTAATCATCGCCCAGGGCCTCCCTTCTCTTCCGGAGGGCCTCGAAGTCCACACGGAAGCGACCCAAGATTTGAGCGCAGGGGTCGGCCTGCGGCGAGGGAGAAGCATCAAGACGACCTGCGCCAGGGGCGTCCGCCCGACGCGCGCTGCTGGTCACCCCACCAAGAGAAGCAGCAGGGGCCTCGGGGGCCTCATCCGTAGGCGCTGCGGGCAGCTGCCTGTTGCCCTCAGCCATGGCGGCGTGGGCCTCGGGAGATGCTCCCTCATGAGCGTCGCCCAACGCTGTCACCCCGGCGGGGGTCCCTTCAGCCTCTGGCGGCTCGTGCCTCCCTGCTCCGCCACTTGAGGAAGAGCCGCCTTGGCCGACTGGAAGGGCTGTCACCATCACTGGATTCTCGCGAGGCCCCTGGAGACCAGCGGGGCGCGGCCCCCATTCATCGAAGATAGGCATCTGGTTCACAAAATCACCCCTGTTCTGGCAGAGGTACAGCAGGGCCCCTCCTTGCCGGATGCCACCGGGGTTGGGGTCACCGGCCGGGACCAGGGCGCTTTCTCGGCGCTTCAGCGCCAGTCTTCTTCCCGAGCCTCATACGATCATCAGGCCCGCTGAAGGCCCACATCCGATGGGAATGGCGTTGGAGAGGAGCAACGCGGCACAACAGGATCTCCTTCACCACCTTGGGCGCTTTCACAACAAGCGACCTCAGGAACGCGAAGCGGTGCCAGACAAAGATGAGCCAAGGGCTTGAAAGCGTCTCCTGGCCCCAGCCTGAATTGGGGACAGCAGGCGAGGTTGGATCCGATAGCAGGGGGCTGGGCACCCCCACATCCACGTACAACCACCTCTCGCGGAACTTAGCCGTGGGCGGAGGGAGGCTGAAGTCAATCCCTGAGGCCGCTGTCTCGGGCGCGGCGATGAAGCTCACGCACGCCGAGCATTGGGTGGGGTCGACAAGGCGCAGAGAGAAGAAGTGGCGCAGCAAGGCAACCGAAGGAAGGATGCCCATCATTGCTTCACAAACGAAGGCGACGACCGAAAGGAAAGTGATGGACTCAGGACCCAGATGCATCATGTGGATCTGATAGTGGGAAAGCACGGCATTGAAGAAGTCAGAAAAGGGGGGAACCAGCCCCGCCCACAGGGCGTCAGCAAAATATCGGACCTCAGTGACTATCCTGTCGATGGAGAAGTGGGACGCGGGCCAGGCCATCGTCCTCCCGCATTCGTTGAAGGTGGTGGCGAGAGCCGAACTAACCTTGCCCAAGCCCTCTAGATTGATTATGATCGACGGGTCGACGGCGGGGGCCGCCGGCGGCGGCGAGCAAGGCGGAGGCACAGGTTTCTTCCCTTTCCCCTTCTTCGTCGGAGCCATGGCGATTGAAAGGGGGGGGGGGAAGATTAGAGATTGGATTGAGAATGGAAGCTGGAGTTCGAGAGGGGGAAGGATAGGGGCCCACGAGCAGCAGAGAGGGGAACGGATGTGTACAGCAGCGTGTCCGCCTAGCAAGGCACGAAATAAGGAGGCGTGGGGGAACAGTGTCGCCCACGTCCAATCAACCGCCACGCGACGCCCGAGGCCGCAGGCTGTTAGGGCCCGCGACGCTTTGCACTTGCCCTTTCGCCTCTCTGCTCGGCCAAGTTCAGGCGCGCCGTGGGTCCGGGGGCTACTGTCGGTGTTCAGGGAACGGGGTCCCAGACTTGCTCGCTCGCTGCCCGCGGCGTGGCTCAAAGGAGGCCAGGACATCCCATCTTCATCACGCAAGCTCAAGACCCTCGAGGGGCCAAGCCTCATGGGCGGACGACAAGGAGCTTCTCGAGCACGGCCTCGTCGGGCTGGCTCATGAGGAGGCGGAGAGTTCAAGGCAGGGTACCTCGCGAGGTGCCCATGACGCAAGCCTTGACGACCGAGGGTGCCAGTCAGGCGCCAGCCCGCGCAGTGTCCTCCCTTCCTCTTTGGTGCAAAGGGAGCAAGCGCAGGCGAGAGCATCAAGCAAAGGCATCCGTTTGTGCAACAAGACCAAGACCAGCCCAACGGCTGGAAGGGAGTCATCGTGGAGCCCAAGCAAAGGCCATCATCACGAGCCTTTGGCGGGCGAGGACCAACTTTAGTCAGGATAAGTGTACCCGCTGTTTCCCTTCAAATGGCCAATTGTTGGCGCCCTTCCCGCTCAATTTTTGGGAAGAGGCCCAGGGCCTTCGCCTATAAATAGAAGTAGCCACCCCCAGAGCAGGGGATCCGAGATCCGAATCCTCATCAAGGAACCAGTAGATAGAGCGACTGAACACCACCTAGCAGTTCATCGCACCCGCCAAGAACAAACCCTCGCGAGGCTGTTCTTCCTTGTATTGTTCTTCATCAGCCCAAGAGGCAATCCACCACACCACACACTGGAGTAGGGTATTACACCACAATGGTGGCCTGGACCAGTATAAATCTCGTGTCTCTTGTGCTGTTCTGTTTAGTAGTTTAGGTCCCAGCGATTCGGTGAGGTGCGAGACGGTGGAGGGTTGGATCTCCGCGCGCACCCCAGTGTTCGAACCTCAAGGGTCTGCTGGAACCCGAAGTCCGACAGAAACATTGTTTTCACAAATCATACATGTCATTTAAACATAATATCCTTCGAGCACTGCGTCTCTATTAAACGAGCGCCCTGCTGGACTTCCTCAAAGTAGTGCTCGGCAGGTACTCGGCTTCTATCTGAATCTTGGGATGCAACGTCGGTGGCCTTCATATCTGCCCAGTATGTCTTGACACGGGCCAGAGCCATCCGCGCTCCCTCAATACACGCCGACCGCTGCATTGCGTCGTCTGTGATACCGCACCAAGGAACTGCTGCACTAAACCAAAATAACTCTTCGGCTGGGGTCCGCCTGGCCACAAATGAGTCATGACATGCTTCATGGCAAGTCCGGATAGTCGATTCAGCTCGGCCCATTCGGCCAACCGATCGGTCAACGGAAGAAGACGCTCCGGACTATGGAATTGCGACCAATATAGCTCTTCCCTTTTGTTCCCCTTCTGGCCTCGGAAGTGCTCAATCGCGTCCGCAGCGCTCGCCGCTAAGTCCAGATAAGCATCCTCCGAACTCCACAACTTGTCCAATTGAGCATACTTTGGATCCATATATTTCCTCCGCAGCAGAAACGGTTTTCCAGCCGCAATTGCCCCGGCCTGACTCAGCTCCTCCTTGGCAGCTCTCAAAGCCGAACGGGCATCCTTGGATTCGGCGGCGGCCTTCTTCAGGCCCTCTTGCTCCGCTTGATGTTCTTTGTCAAGAACCTCGCAGCGATCGGTAGTATTCTTCAACTTTCTGGCCATATTAGCCATTTCCTCTTTGCTTCGGCAGTGAGCAGCCCGTTCGGCTTTTAGCTCTTCGGCCGCCCTTAAAGCGGCCGCATCACTATTTCTGGCTTGCTCTTTCGCTCGGGCGAGTTCCGCCCGCAGCTCCTCCACAGCAGCGGCACCATCTGCATTAAGCATACTAATAGTAAGACATGGGCGTCAAGCTCCCTTACCAGGTGTCCGTGTAGAAGTCGCATACCTTGTGACTCGTCAAACCGTTTATTGGCCAGCGCGATGTCCGCATCCGCCTCGTCAAGTTGCCGCTTTAGTTCGGCATATTCATCATTCCGGCTGGCCACCGGATGCCCCGCCACCTGTTTAGGAGCGGCGATATGTTATAACTGAGATTTTGATCCTCGGCACACTGTCAATTTTGACAACACACCGAGTCTCAGGGGCTACTATTTATACAGGGCGCATTCTATATGCATAACTGTCAGAAGGTACATCATTTTTGCGTACCTCGAACCCCGTCAGTAAGCTTCTAACGGCTTCATGCAATCCGCTCTCCGCGGATGCAATTCTTTCAATCACCGTACCCATTAGAGAACGGTGATCTTCTGAGATAGCCGCTCGCCCGAGCAGATCCTTCAGCTCCTCCGACCGCACACCACTTGGCGCCGGACCTTCCGGCCCCGCCGGACTTGGGGGAACCCTCCGCAACGACACCTCAGGGTCGTCCACCTCGCATGAGGGTGCGATAGGTGGAGGCGTTTCGCTCTCCATCATCTCCGGAAGAAGATCCCCCGAAGACGAGCTCTGCTGAGAAGGGCTCAGGTCCGAACTACAAGGTAAAATTTCGGTTATCTTCATAAATAAATGCAGGGATGTTCCTTATTTACAAGACCCTTCTTTTCACTTACGGCTCGTTGGAGGCTGATCCCTTGGGGAAATAGTGCGGCTGGGTTACTTCCCAGCCGGACTCTCGACGAAGATTCCTTTCCCTCTTTGAGGCCTTGACCTCCGGATCTTCCGGCGGTCCTCTTCTCTCCTCGAAAGATGGGACTTTAATCCCTCCTTCCTTGATAGCCTCCTTCAGAGAGGCAGTTGCTTCCCGCTCCCCCTTCGCCTTCTTCAAAAGGCGCGACCTTCAACATCTTGGTCAGCATGGGATTCGGCGTGGTCTCCGGGAGGGGAGCTGGACACCTTATTAACTTTGCCTTGGCTATCCACTCCTGTTCAAGAAACGGCTCCTTTAAAGGGCATATATATATGATAAATGAATGAACAGCTTGTCCGGTTACAGGACTACTTACTTGAGTATCTGGGCGATTGCAGCTTAGTCCTGCGTCCTCAGTCAGGTCCGAACACCTCTCTTGTGATCCGAAGAACAATTTATACATCTCCACAGGCGTCGTGTCCATAAAATTTTGGAGAGCTCATGGTCCCTCTGGATTAAATTCCCACAGGCGGAGGGGGCTACGTTTGCAGGGCAGAAGGCGCCGGATCAACATAACCTGCGCCACTGCAACCAGATTGATATTCCTTTCTTGGAGGTCTCAAATACGGCCCTGCAGCAAAGGAACGTCCTTGGACGGCCCCCAGTCGAGGCCCTTGTTGACCCATGACGCCACCCGCTGTGGTGGACCTGAGCGGAAGGCGGGGAGCACCACCCATTTGGTGCCCCTGGGAGCGGTGATATAAAACCACTCCCGTTGCCACAAACCAAGCTCCTCTTGAAAAGAGCCCTCGGGCCACGGAGCATCAGCACATTTGCTTATGACCGCCCCTCCGCACTCTGTTTGTTGCCCCCCGATAATCTTTGGCTCCACCTTGAAGGTCTTGAGCCACAATACAAAGTGAGGGGTAATACGGAGGAAGGCCTCACATACGACAATGAATGACGAGATATGGAGGATGGACTCCGGATTCAAGTCATGGGAATCCAGCCCATAATAAAACATGAGCCCCCGCACAAAGGGATCCGTCGGGAAACCTAAACCCTGAAGGAAGTGAGACACGAACACCACGTTCTCGCCGGGCTCGGGAGTGGGAATGACCTACCCTGGAGCAGGCAGCCTATGCGAGATCTCTCCGGTTAGATACCTGGCATCTCGCAACTTTAGCACATCTTCTTCTGTGACGGAGGAAGACATCCATCGGCCGTGCTGGTCGGAGCCGGACATCGTCGAAGGTCCGAAGCGCCTAAATCTGAAGCTTTGGGTGTTAGAACTCGAAGCGCGAGGCGAACTCGATGGAGGGTGTAAAAAGAAGAGGGCCTTGGTCTCATTATAAAGAGGTTGAATACCAAGAGCCCACCCCGTGGTCGATTAGGACTCGCCTTTGATAGAGGAGGCGTGCCGACGGGCACGGTTGGGTTACGCACGTCCGTATTGATGAGAATCCCGGATTAAGGGGGCACGATCTATGCTTTGATAAGACGTGCCAGGGAAACCACCTCGCTAAAACACGCTGAGGTGGAACAGTAAAAAACAATTCGTATAAAGGCCTGGCCGTGGTGTGATGTCATGCCCCGGAGTACGTCAGCAGATCTGTGCAAAAGTTATTCTCTCTACGGTGGTATGTGGAACTTGTTTTGCAGAACCGGACACTATCCTTGTGTTCAAAACTTTCTATGAAGTATTCGGAGGAGGAACCCGCCTTGCAATGCCGAAGACAATATGCGAGCCGGACTCGTCGTCATTGAAGCCTGGTTCAGGGCTCTTGAGGAGTCTGGACTAGGGGTGTCCGGATAGCGAACTATCATCACGGCCGGACTCCAAGACTATGAAGATACAAGATTGAAGACTTCGTCCCGTGTCCAGATGGGACTTTCCTTGGCGTGGAAGGCAAGCTTGGCGATACGGATATGTAGACCTCCTACCATTGTAACCGACTCTGTGTAACCCTAACATGTCCGGTGTCTATATAAACCGGAGGGTTTTAGTCCGTAGGACGAACAACAATAATACCATAGGCTAGCTTCTAGGGTTTAGCCTCCTTGATCTCGTGGTAGATCTACTCTTGTACTACCCATATCATCAATATTAATCAAGCAGGAGTAGGGTATTACCTCCATCGAGAGGGCCCGAACCTGGGTAAAAACATCGTGTCCCTTGTCTCTTGTTACCATCCGTCTAGACGCACAGTTCGGGACCCCCTACCCGAGATCCGCTGGTTTTGACACCGACAAGGATCATTATAAGTGACAGTCTTTTCTTCAACTTTAGTAGGTGCAGCTACTTTTACTTCTATGGGAGGATGATATTTAAACCACTTCTCATTGGGGAGATCAACATAAGTAGCAAAATATTCACAGAAAGAAGCTACTATCTCAGAGTCAAGTCCATATTTAGTGCCAAACTTACGGAAAATATCGGTATCCATAAAAGATTTAACACAATCAAACTTAGGTGTCATACGTGACTCCTTACCTTCGTCGAGGTCCCAATCTTCAGAGTTGCGTTTAATTCTATCCAATAAATTCCATCTGAATTCAATAGTCTTCATCATAAAAGAGCCAGCACAAGAAGTATCGAGCATGGTGCGATTGTTATCAGAAAGCCGAGCATAAAAATTCTAAAGGATTGTCACTCTTGAGGGCTCATGATTGGGGCATGAATATAACATTGATTTAAGCCTCCCCCAAGCTTGAGCGATGCTTTCTCCTTCGCGAGGCCAAAAATTATATATATAATTGCGATCACGGTGAACAAGATGCATAGGGTAATACTTTTGATGAAATTCCAATTTCAATCTTTTATAGTTCCATGATCTCGTATCATCACATAGCCTATACCATGTCAATGCGTCTCCCTTCAAAGATAAAGGGAAAACCTTCTTCTTAACAACATCATCGGGTATACCTGCAAGCTTAAATAGTCCACAAACTTCATCCACATAGAGTAGATGTTCATCAGGATGCTTTCTTCCATCTCCTGTAGAAGTGTTAGTTAGCAGTTTTTTCATCATACCCGAAGGAAATTCAAAAGGAGTTTCATTTTCAATTGGTTCAGTAGGTTGAGGAGCAACTCTTTTCTCTACTGGACGGTGTGAGGATACCCCGAACAAGCCCCTCAAAGAATTAATTTCCATAGTAACAAGTGACAGTAAATTTCAGCACACTATATAAAATTTTCCTTACCAAATTCCACCTACCAAAGGCGCTACACTCCCCGGCAACGGCGCCAGAAAAGAGTCTTGATGGCCCACAAGTATAAGGGATCTATCATAGTCCTTTTGATAAGTAAGAGTGTCGAACCCAACGAGGAGCAGAAGGAAATGATAAGCAGTTTTCAGCAAGGTATTCTCCGCAAGTACTGAAATAAGTGGTAACAGATAGTTTTGTGATAAGATAAATTGTAACGATAAACAAGTAACAAGAGTAAATAAAAGTGCAACAAGGTGTCCCAATCCTTTTTGTAGCAAAGGACAAGCCTGGACAAACTCTTATAATAGGAAAAGCGCTCCCGAGGACACATGGGAATATCGTCAAGCTAGTTTTCATCACGCTCATATGATTCGCGTTCGGTACTTTGATAATTTGATATGTGGGTGGACCGGTGCTTGGGTGTTGTTCTTACTTGAACAAGCATCCCACTTATGATTAACATCTATTGCAAGCATCCGCAACTACAACAAAAGTATTAAGGTAAACCTAACCATAGCACGAAACATATGGATCCAAATCAGCCCTTACGAAGCAACACATAAACTAGGGTTTAAGCACGTCACTCTAGCAACCCATCATCTACTTATTACTTCCCAATGCCTTCCTCTAGGCCCAAATAATGGTGAAGTGTTATGTAGTCGACGTTCACATAACACCACTAGAGGCTAGACAACATACATCTCATCAAAATATCCAACTAATACCAAATTCACATGACTACTAATAGCAAGACTTCTCCCTTGTCCTCAGGAACAAACGTAACTACTCACAAAGCATAATCATGTTCATAATCAGAGGGGTAATAATATGCATAAAGGATCTGAACATATGATCTTCCACCAAATGAACCAACTAGCATCAACTACAAGGAGTAATCAACACTACTAGCAACCAACTAGCACCAATCCCGGACTTGGAGACAAGAATTGGATACAAGAGATGAACTAGGGTTTGGAGATGAGATGGTGCTGGTGAAGATGTTGATGGAGATTGCCCTCTCCCGATGAGAGGAGCATTGGTGATGATGATGACGATGATTTCCCCCTCCCGGAGGGAAGTGTCCCCGGCAGAACAGCTATGCCGGAGCCCTAGATTGGTTCCGCCAAGGTTCCGCCTCGTGGCGGCGGAGTCTCGTCCCGAAAGGTTGCTTAATGTTTTTTTCTCATCGAAAGACTTCATATAGGAGAAGATGGGCATCGGAGAGCCACCAGGGGGCCCACGAGGTAGGAGGCACGCCTGTGGGCGCCCCACCTCGTGAGCAGGGTGGGCCCCTGACCTTCATCTTTGGCAACGATTTTTCTTTATTTATTTTAAGATATTCCGTGGAGTTTCAGGACTTTTGGAGTTCTTGTGAGAATAGGTCTCAATATTTGCTCCTTTTCCAGCCCGAATTCGGTATCGGCATTCTCCCTCTTCATGTAAACCTTGTAAAATAAGAGAGAATAGCCATAAGTATTGTGACATAACGTGAAATAACAACCCATAATGCAATAAATATCGATATAAAAGCATGATGCAAAATGGATGTATCAACATATAATTTTTTGCCATTATCACTTTTAAGGAGTAATGCTTTAGAGACTGCGGCTTTTACACTGAAAAGAGCTCCATCAGGTCTGTTGAAACGATGGCATGGTATGGTACGCCCAACCATGTTATATCTTTTCTTAACATTTGGAATATGGGGCTTGTGTAAAAGGTTAGAAACCTATTTCCAATCAGGCAAGTGCTACTTTGTAAGTTACCCCAAGTCATTGGGTATTCTCCCACCACTATTCCGAGGCAAAGGATTTTTCCACAAAACGGTATGCTTTTAAAGAGAATAGTTCAAGAAAAAGGGTGAGTGGGAGGACAGTGCAACTTGACGAGGTAACAAGTATCTTTGTCATCAGGTCAAAGGAAAGGAACCTTGGAAGTGACTCTATAGTTTTCGACTGCGACTGATACGGAAGCCTCTACATGAGATATATGGACTTCGGTTGAACTTGCAGCTGAACAACGTAGGAAAAGCTCGTGCAAACCTCTCAGGTGGGAAAACGAGATATTGTTGTTAGACAACAATATACCTACGATACACAAGGAAGCGTTGATGGGCCCTGACTCCCGAATTGGCTAAATGCCAATATAATCTGAGATAGTTTCCATAAATGATTCAAGATTTAAATCTTCATAAACCCTCTGAAAGACTTGGAGTCCAACGGATTGTAATGGGACTATAAACTGATACGGATAAAAATGTTTCATCCATTAAGCTCGACTTGTTGCAATAACAAGTTCAAGGAGTTGACTACAATGAGATTGTCTCACCATAGCAATGCTTAAAGTCGGTTCGGGTTAAACTAGCAATTAATACATATTTCAAAACATGAGATATGAAACATGGATGACAGAAGAATTTCCATGAAATGGAAATACAATGTAGGACTTGTATGTGATACAATCCAAAGTATTTTGTCGGTCCAGAGGATGCTACTAAGTATGCTAGCTTCAGAGTTCCAGCAATGGACAGAAGATAGCAAAATGGAGTTGGAATCTTCGTTTTTGATGGAATGGTCAAAGGGGTTTGACTTCATCAATGGGTAACAAATATGCTTGTGGTTTCAAGAAAGTAAGTGGGAGCATAATAATATTTCTGAAAACCTTGTGTGCTTGACACATTGTTAATTGGAAATAATTTTTTTGGCATGAATTAGGAATTCATTTGAAAATAGTTTTTCGATGAAGTGCTTGGGCTAAATAGCCTTGATATTAGGCATAATGATCTATGGAGATAGATTTACCAAATGGGGCTGAGCAAAAATACATATTGACAAGATGCTAAAACCGCTTAGCACTAAGATCGACAAGGGGTGATTCTTGCCGAAGTCACTAGGAAAGAGTTTTTGCAAGAATCGGTGTCCCAAAACACTGATGAGCAAAATACATGATGGAGGTTCCACACACTCCTGTGTTTGGATTAAGCATGTATTCCATGGTATGTAAAACAACCAGATATGCCCAATACTCCCAAGCTGTTGCGAGTATAGATACCAAAGTGATCAAAAGTACTGATCATGGGACAACAGTGAAAAAGGATCATTGAGTACTAAAGTAGCACTGATGACATGTTTTGTCGCAAGTGGAGATCATGAAGAGTTCATTGTAAAAGGTTACATCGATACAATCTTCATCATTTCTCCATGTGATTTTCGATTTAAATTGAGGGTTTTTTGTAACACACAATATGGTGGTGCAGTTAGTTGGAAATTGTTCCAAACAAGTTACTGTGGCGAATTCTATAACAAAGGCAAAGTATGTTGCTGCTTTAGAAGTGACAAAGACAAAGATGTTGAATCATATAGTTTATTCATGAACTTAGTATGGTTCCAAGAAGGCTTTGGTCAATGGGACACTATTGCAGATAGTTGCTCCATAGCTCAGTCAGAGGAATCAGGTTTCGACCAATGATTCACACATATACAAAGCCAAGTCCGCACAAAATATGAATTTTGTGAAAGCGTGAGAACGCGAGGATATGCAGAGATACACACAGAGCTGAAGTTGTCAGATCTGATGGACATCAGGCTATACCACATGCGAAGCATTTTTTACACCGGTGTGCCATAGGTGTAAAGTGCATTAGCATTAACTACATTATTGACTCTAGTGCAAGAGGGAGTCTGTAGGAGATATGCCCTAGAGGCAATAGTAAATGCTATTATTTATCTCCATGTTCATAATTATGTTTATGTTCCATGCTATAACTGCTATGGTTCTCGAGTCTGCAATAACACAAGGCTCGGAGGAAGACTCATATGCACTCCTGGAATAATAAACGGTAAGAAGTATTCCTAGTCTGGCCTCTAAGACTAGCTCAAGTGTTGCATGATGGTTCTGTTTTCCTGATCATATGCATGTCTATGCTAGGAACTTTGAGGGCACAATGTTAAGAGAACATTTGTGTTGAATCGACCCGGATTGATGTTATGCTATGAGATTCATTCGTCACAAGTTAATGGTACATAACACAGAGATGGTTAACGTTTGCATGATTCCTTAGACCATGAGAGTATCGAGTTTCTTCATGCTTGCTTCATGAACTTTGGGGTTTGTTAACTGTCATCCGTAAATGGGTGGCTATTACGGTAGCTTACGGGTTCATGGAAAAGTATGTTAAGTAACTTGATACCTCAAGATTGGTATTTTCTCCTCCGACGACGGAGAGATATCTTTGGGACCTCTCGGTGTTACGGTATCCATCATCGTCTGTCCAGACACTTTATGATTTGATCACGGGGATGCCGGAACACGGGAACGAGAAAAGAGAACAATACCGGTAACGAGGTAACTAGCATAGTGGACAAGTTGTTGATCCACGGGGATGCCAACATGTCTCACCTCGGGTATTTGTAACATATCACAAAGCAACAGGAATAGCACACGAAAACTGGAGGTTCACTCGAATATTCATTCGTGTGGGTATAGGGGTCAATATGGGTGTCTACGGCTCCGATGTTGATCATTGATCGGAAAGTGTTCCGGTCATGTCTATGCTTCACCAAACCTATAGGGTCACACGCTTAAGGGCCATCTATCTGTTGAATACTAGACAGGGAGTCCTAGAGAAATTTCCCGAAAAAAGTTTCGGAGACAATGGAAGAGTTCCGGAGAGAGAATAACGAAATAGTTTCATAAAACCGAAAAGTTGTTTCGGGATATACCATTAAGTCAAATTGGTTTCGGGACACGCCTGGTAATTCTTGGAGGGTGCAGAATTATTCTGGGAACTTCTGGGAATTTTTCGGTATAAAAATCAGAAATGTTCCGGAGCTGCCGGTACCGCTTTGGTTTTTTTCCCAGATGAAATTCACTAATCTGAAATTGCTTCGGAACGAATCCAAAATCATTTTAGTGGGTACTGGAATTATTCTAAGACCCACAGAAATATTTTTGGATTTAATGGACGTGAAAAATTGTCTTCAGGAATAGTGAAAACACATTCTTGTTTGCTTTTCACAGATGAAAATCACTAAACCGAAATTGTTTCAGAACGCGCTAAAAAATATTTTAGTGGGTGCTGGAAATGTTCTGAGCCCAAATAAATATTTTCAGTTTGAACGGACGCTGAAAAATGTCGTCATGAATAGTGAAAGTGCTTTTTGCTTGGCTTCTTGGAGAAGCCACCTTGAGGGCCTTTTGGTATTATCCCCTTGGCTTCTTCGAGAAGCCACCCTTGGGCTTGGCCTATAAATAGGGGTGGAGGGGGCTTCCTAAAGACACACTCTTTCTCACATACAAATGCCATTGCAATTATCTGGCTTCTCTCTCCCTCCCGCGAAATAGTTTCATAGAGCCGAAAGGCTGTCTGTGTTCTAGCGGGAACTAGTTCTGGACGGCAAAGCCCTGCCGGATAGATGACACCGTATGTGTGCAACTCTGTAGAGAGATCGTAGTTTCAGTCTTAGTTTGAGAGTGCCTCCCGAAGGGCGGTCCGTGTGACCGAACGAGTTTCAAAGGTCCTCCCGAAGGGCTGTCCGAGTGACTGTCCGAGTTTCGAAGGTCCTCCCAAAGGGCTGTCCGCGACACCGTCTGGGGGACTGTCTGACAACCTCCTGGAGGGCTTTCCGAGGGGCAGATGAGGGTATGCATCCTCGCGGTTGGGAGGTTGTTGTAATAGCCTGGCTTATTAGGGATGATAGACTACTCATATCAATAAGGAATTCCTTCTTTTCCGGGATCCCATTCGGACAGAACTCCAAAGTTAAGCGTGCTCAGCTTGGAGTAGTTTCAGGATGGGTGACCGACCGAAGTTGCTCCCGGAGTGCGCGAGTGAGGACAAAGTGCGAGAAAAGACTAGTATTGATCTGTGGGGCCGATCTAGATCCCGCCAGAGTAACGACCACTTTCGCGGGTGTGTTGAGGCGTTACAAGTTGGTATCGAGTCGACCCTCGCGGTTACGGATGGTTGCGGACAGGTGCGTGATCATGTTGTTCATGGCGTTTGTGACCCGTCATGGCACGCGGCATGGCACATGTGCGGACTGGATGCCGAGCGGTTGTGCCAAGAGGGAGCGTTCGTGTGGCCCGGACGAGGGCGTCGGTTCCTCCGAGTGGGGGTGTATGTAATAGCACGGCTTATTAGGGATGATAGACTACTCATATCAATAAGGAATTCCTTCTTTTCGGGATCCCATTGGACGTAACTCCAAAGTTAAGCGTGCTCAGCTTGGAGTAGTTTCAGGATGGGTGACCGACCGAAGTTGCTCCGAGTGCGCACAGTGAGGACAAAGTGCGCAGAAAAGACTAGTATTGATCTGTGGGGCGATCTAGATCTGCCAGAGTAACGACCACCGGCGGGTGTGTCGGGCGTTCTGATTGTAAATCCTAGCTGCGGGGATCTGCACTGCCGATCGTCATTGAATCTACTTCCCGCTGCGCTACGAGTCGGTAACGAAAAATATCAAACCTTGTATGTAGTCTCCGTAGTGGTCCTGGGCTGGTGCATAAGTCAGATTTTTTTTTGTTTTGTGCTACGTTTCCCAACATGGCGTCGGCCAGAGGAGGAGCCGGCCTCATGGTCGTGCTTCGCCTTGTTGATCCAATGCCAGCCCATGGCGTCGGCGGGGAAGTGGGCAAGTGGGGATGCGACGACGGTGGCTAGGGTTTGCTCGTGCTGGGGCTCGAGGAGGCAGGTTGGCCAGGAAGTGGAAGCTATGGACTGGCTGGTCCACGACTTCCACATTAAGAAGGACGACGACCCTTCGCATGTGTGAATGATAGCCAGGGCCCGCCACGCATGCACATTAATTTTGGGCGTTGGAGGTAGGTGGACGGCCGCCACGCGTCCCCGAGGCGGGCGACGAGCAAGTGCGTGCCCGTCTATTCGACGTCTGTGTGGATGCAAGCCGGGCGCATGTTTGCGCCGGAAATGGGGCGGGCTGGACGCCAAACAGACATAAAATGCGGATGCGGCCGCGCGTTGGGCCGAACCATCCGTCCATTTTGGCCCAAACGGACAAACGCGAACAGGATGGGATCGCACGTTGGAGTTTCCATGACTTCCTCGATCATCGCCCCACTACTCTTGGGCCATCTTGTTTGCAGGATCTTGACAGGTACAACAAGTTCATCAGAGAAAATTGGAAGTTCAGTGCTAACTGACGTACGAGGGAGCACTCCATGGCGGAGTTAGACATGAAAAACACCAGGTGCATAGTTGCTTGCGGAGGTAGCTGCAGTTTGTAGGCGACGTCGTTGATGCGTTCTAGGATGGGGAATGGCCCGAAGAACCTGAAGACCAGCTTGTGATTCGCACGCGGTGCCACCGATGTCTGTATGTAGGGCTAGAGCTTGAGAAAGACCGTGTTACCCACTGTGAACTGACGAAATGAATGCTTCTTGTCAGCTTGCGTCTTCATCAACTATTGTGCTTTGCTCAAATGTTGCTGAAGTGGATCTTGTATCACTGTTCTTTCCTCCAACCAAGATTGCGGGGAGGGAATTGAGCAGGCAGTTGATGTCGTAATCCCTAGTGCCTTGGGTCCCTGCCAAACATGGCCTTGAAAGGAGACATCCCAATGGCAGTGTGATGAGTTGTGTTGTGCTAGTATTGAGCTAGCGGCAGCGAGAAGCTCCATTTCCTGGGACACGCCTGAGTAAAGTAGCGGAGGAAGGTCTCCACGCATTGGTTGACGTGCACGGTTTGACCGTCCGTCTGTGGGTGGTTCACCGTGCTCATCCTCAATTCCCTCCCTGCATAATGGAAAAGCTCGCCAAAACTTGCTTGTAAAGACTGGGTCATGGTCTGACACAATAGCCCCTGGCAGACCATGAACACTGTATATATGTGCCATGTACAGTTGGGCCACCTTTGCTGCCGTGTAGGGATGTGCCAATGGTAGGAAGTAAGCAAATTTGGTACGCTTATCCACAATTACACAGACACAATTGAAACATCCGGACTACGGTAGACCATCAATAAAATCTGTAGTAATAATATCCCAGGATACTTGTGGTATAGGAAGTGGCAGCAGCAATCCCGGGGAGGCTGACCTGTTTGGCTTCGCCTACTGAGAAGTTTGGCAACACTGAACGTACTGTATAAAGTGACCCTTCATCTTGGGCCATGCGAAAATCCTTTTGATTCTTTTTTAAGTGGCTGGTGCCCCGGAATGCCCCCCCCCCTCCCGAGTGTGCTATCATGAAACACGGACATGATCTTCTGCTGCAATGCAATGGAACCACCTAGCCAGATGCGGCTCCTGAAATGCAACAGTCCTTGTTGAAGTGAGAACCGCCCTTTGCGATCGTCCCTGAGTGCTATCTGTTCTAATAGCCGAAGTGCTTGTGGGTTGGAGTTATAACTTGTGACGACATCTTCGATCCAGGCTGGCTGGCAAGATGTGATAGATGATAGTGTCTCGGATGGCTCGGTTCGCGAAAAGGCATGTGCTACATTGTTCTCCGATCCTTTCTTGTATCTGATCTAATACTGCAATCCTAGAAGCTTAGTGAAAGCCTTTTGCTACCAAGGGGTTGTAAGGCTCTACTCTTCCAGGTGTATGAGACTACGTTGATCCGTGTAGATGATGAATTCAGCATGCTGCAAATAGGGACGCCATTGTTCCACGGCAACCGCCGCTACCAAGTATTCCTTCTCATAGGTGGATAGTCCCTGGTATCTCGGAGAAAGATCTTTGCTCATGAAAGCGATGGGGTTACCATGCTGCTGTAGGACTGCTCCTATGCCCTTCCCACTGGCATCAATTTCAATCGCAAATGGCTGGGAGAAATAAGGTAAAGCCAAGACCAGTGCTGAAAGGAGCTGGTGCTTGAGAGCTTGGAAAGTTGCATTCATGACCGTTGTCCACACAAATGGTATGCCCTTCTTCAGGAGATTGAACAATGGCCGGGAAATCACACCAAAGTTGCACACAAATCGTCGGTAGTACCTTGCGAGTCTGAGGAAGCTTCTCACTATTTTAGTGTCTGCGGGTGTTTTCCATTTTGCTACCGCTTTTATTTTTTTTGGATCGGTAGCAACCCCTTGAGCGCTAATGACGTGCCCCAAATAGGAGATTTCCTACTGCCCAAAAGCACACCTGGCTAGATTTACTTTCCAGTGATCACGAGGAAGCAGTGTTATAATCTCGCGCAAATGCTCCTTGTGGTCCTCCAAGGTCACACTGAAAATCAGGATATCGTCAAAGAAAACTAGGACGTACTTGCAGAGCCCTGGTTTCAAAGTGACATTCATGGCACCAAGGAAGGTGGGAGGAGCTCTTGCCAAACCAAATGATAAACCCTTGAACTCAAAATGGCCAGAGTGGGTTTGGAAAGTTGTCTTGTATTCCTCTCCTTCTGCTAGCCTTATTTGATTGTATCCCACGCGGAGGTCGAGCTTGGAGAACCACTTTGCGCCATGCAACTCATCTAACAGTTCTTCGATGACCGGGACTAGGTACTTGCTGATGCAAGTGAGCGCGTTGAGGTGCCTGTAGTCAATACAGAGGCGCCACGTCCCTTCTTTTTTCTTGACCAAGATCAATCGGGAGGAGAACGGATTAGTGTTGTGCTGAATAACCCCTATTCGCAACAATTCTGCCACCTATCTCTCGAGTTCATCCTTGTGATCTGGCTTATGACGATAAGGCCGGATATTAACGGGTTGCACTCCTAGCAGAAGATGGATATAATGGTCACAAGCGCGCCTGTGTGGCAACCCAACTGGCTCTCCAAAGACATCAGATAAATCATTAAGAAGTTTCTGAATAATCGGGGGTATTACGCCGTGTGGTTCCTGCTCTATTTGAACTGCACCTAACTTGCACCATGCGTGACACTGCTTGTTGTTTGCATAACCCTTGCAACTGAACACTATTGATGGTTTAACAAGTAGGAGAGTTGGAGTCGTGGCCTTGCAAACAAGTTGTTCCTGCAGCAGTCTTGATCCAAGTGCTTTGCGCGCCAATCTACGGTCATGGGGCTGTGTACTTCTAACCAATCCATTCCGAGGATCGCATCATACGTACCTCGCTGCAAGATCTTCATGTTCATCTCAAATTCACAACCCTGTGTGTACCAACGGCACTGATGAACCACCACGGAGCAGATTATCTCGCCACCAGCTGCCACCTTGACCTTGCATGCCTGTGGCATCCCCTCAAGCTACACGGACAAACGTTGGTTGACAAATGACATCTGATACGTCTCCAATGTATCTATAATTTATGAAGTATTCATGCCATGTTTACAACAATTTTATAAGGGTTTGGTGTAGTTTTATATGATTTAAATGGAAGTAGCCCTGACAGACATTGTTTTCAGCAGAACTACCGTGCTGTTATTTTTTGTACAGAAATAAAAGTTCTTGGAATGAGCTGAAAATTTACGGTGATTTTTTATGTACAAAAAGAGACCCCCGAAGCTTCGAGGAAGGATCAGAGGACTCACAAGGAAGCGATGAGCCTGGGGGCGCGCTCTCCCCCCGGGGGCGCCCCTTTAGCTTGTCAGTTCCCCATGGGCCCCATTGACATGAAACCAACGCCAACAATTCCTAGAAATACCAAAAACCTGAGAAAGAAACCTAGAACTTCCGCTCTGCAGCCGCAAGCCTCTGTACCGAAGCAATCTTATCTAGAGGCCTTCTCTAGCACCTTTCCAGAGGGGGAAATCTTAAGCGAAGGCCATCTTCATCATCCCGGCGGTCTCCATGACGAGGAGGGAGTAGTTCACCCTCGGGGCCGAGGGTATGTACCAGTAGCTATGTGTTTGATCTCTCTCTCTCTCTCTCTCTCTCTCTCTCTCTCTCTCTCTCTCTCGTGTTCTTGATCCAGCACGATCTTGATGCAACCATGGGCTTTGTTAGTATAGTCGGATCATATGGTATTTTTCCCTCTCTATCTTGTTGTGATGAATTGAGTTTTTACCTTTGAGGTTTCACTATTATCGGATTGAATACTTTTTGGATTTGAGAACACTTGATATATGTCTTGCATGTGGATACCCGTGGTAGCAATGGGGTATTCTATTGATTCACTTGATATATGTTTTGGTATTCAACTTGCGGATTATAGTGAGATCAGGTTAATCTGTGCGTAGGGGTTGATACATGTTTTTGCCCTACTTTCTCCGGTAGAAACTTTGGGGCACTCTTTAAAGTTCTTTGTGTTGGATTGAATATTTTGAATCTGAAGTTGTTTGATGCATATCATATAATTGACTCATGGATACTTGTGGTGACACTGGAGTATCTAGGTGACAATAGAGTTGATTGATGCATATCATATGGTGTTATTTTAGTATGAACTCTAGGGCTGTTTGTGACACTTATAGGAAAATTTTCATCTTATGTTCTGCGTTAGATAAGAAATTTGGAGTGATTGTTATATGATTCAATTATGTTAGCACTGTTGAGATATTTCTCTAGTGAAAGTATGAACCCTAGGCCTTGTTTCCAAGCATTTCAATACTGTTTGTGCGTCATTTTATCACTTACTGCCTTGCTATTTTTACATTTTTAGATTACAAAAACCTATATCTACTATCCATTAGAACAATGCCCATGTGTTGCAATGGGATATAAATATTCCAGTACGTTAGCTTGTGATTTACCTATCAATAATTATGCGATTGTGTAAATAAATGTTCATCAAATTTCGACCGTGAATTACCTTATATTTTGGTTAGAAGTTTGGTATGTAAATTAAAGTGGAATTGGTTCAGAAGGTAAGTATGGTGATTGACTATCATATACATGAAATGTTGGACGAAGGGGCAGTGGGAAGGAAGGTGAAATGGGAACCTTACGTTATTTTTAAGTAGTAGAGATTACTGCCTTGCTGTTTTTATATGTTTAGATTACAAAAACCTATATCTACTATCCACCAGAACAATGCTCGTGCGTTGCAATGGGATATAAATATTCCAGTACGTTATCTTGTGATTTACCTATCAATAATAATGCGATTATGGAAATAAATGTTCATCAAATTCAGATCGTGAATTACCTTATATTTTGATTAGAAGTTTGGTAAGTAAATTAAAGTGGAATTGGTTTAGAAGGTAAGTAAGGTGATTGATTATCATATACATGGAAGGATGGACGAAGGGGTGGTGGGAAGAAAGGTGAAATGGGAACCTTACGTTCTTTTTAAGTAGTAGAGATTACTGCCTTGCAATGTTTATATTGTACAAAAACCTATATCTACTATCCACTAGAACAATGCTCGTGCGTTGCAATGGGATATAAATATTGCAGTTGTTAACTTGTGATTTACTTGTCAATAATAATGCGATTGTGTAAATAAATGTTGATCAAATTTAGACAGTGAATTACCTTATATTTGATTAGAAGTTTGGTAAGTAAATTAAAGAGTAATTGGTTCAGAAGGTATGTAAGGTGATTGATTATCATGTACATGGAAGGTTGGATGAAGGCGTGGTGGGAAGAAAGGTGAAATGGGAACCTTACTAGTAGAGATACTACACTTGTATCACCATCTCTTCGCCGAACTAGTGCACCTATACAATTTACCATTGTATTGGGTGTGTTGGGGACACAAGAGATTTCTTATATTTGATTGTAGGGTTGCTTCAGAGAGACCATCTTCATCCCACACCTCCCATAGATTGATAAATCTTAGGTCATCCACTTGTGGGGAAATTTGCTGATGTCCTGCAAAACTCTGCATTTGGAGGCCCAACAATGTCTACAAGAATAAAAGTTGCATAGTAGACATCAACGTCGAGCTGCCTGAGTCGATGAGGATGGGGACCTCGTGGCCTTGGATCCATGCTCTCAGCTGGAAAGCTTTAGAAGACACGCCTCCAGTAAGAGTTGGTCGCGAGATCGCGCGGACTTCCTCAGTGGTTTCTGGTGCTGGCACTTGCTCGTTGCTGTCGAAAACAGTGTTGATCCTGAAGTGCTCTAGAAGTTCCTTCACAACATGGAGTTGAACAGAGATGGGAATATGTGATCGTGCCCCCGACACTCTCCACATTTGAAGTAGAGACCGCGAGCACGGCAGTAGTCTCGGAGCGCCTTTATCTTGGCCGATTCCACACGTGTGTCGCCGGCGTGCACGGTGTCGGTGCACGCGCCTTCCATGCCACAGTGATCGGTAGCTATAGTGGACATGTACACCAAGTATGAATTATGTATGCCAAACATCTCAAAGTACTGCTCATAGAGGACCTTCCATAGTCGTGCAATTCCCCCCGTAAACACAGGGAAAATAATGGAGGGGTGAGCCTGACCTAGTCCAGTGAGGAGCTAGCTCGCGTGCGTAAATGGAGATGGCAGAGTAAAAGGGGTATGGGGTTGGATCTAACCGTTTTCTGGGGGTGGCGGTGGCGTCACCAAGGACGCCACTGATACATCCATTTTGCATCATGTTTTCTTGTTGATATTTATTGCAATTTGGACTGTTATTTCACTTTATGATACTATTGTTATGTCTTTGCTCTCTTATTTTGCGAGTTTCACATGAAGAGGGAGATTGCCGGTAGCTGTATTTCTGGACCGGAAAGGGGTGCAATAGAGATAGCTATTCTGCACAACTCCAAATGACCTTAAATTTTATGGAGATTTATTTATGAATATATAAAAAGTATTGGCGAAAGAATCACCAAAGGGGGACCCACCAGGCAGCCACAAGCCTGGGGGGCGCACACCACCTCCTAGGGCGCGCCCCCTGAGCATGTGGGGACCCTGGCAGGCCTCTGAAGCCTATCTTCTGCTATATGATGCCATTTTACCTAGAAAAAATAATAAAGAAGAAGGTTTCGGGACGAAGCGCCGCCGTCTCGAGGTGGAACTTGGGCAAGAGCACTTTTGCTCTCCGGCGGAGCAATTCTACCAGGGGAAACTTCCCTCTGGGAGGGGGAAACCAAAGCCATCGACATCACCAATGATCCTCTCATCATGGGAGGACCAATCTTCATGAACATCTTCACCAGCACCATCTCATCTCGAATCCTAGTTCATGTCGTGTATACAATCTTTGTCCCAAACCCTCAGATTGGTACCTATATGGGTTGCTAGTAGTGTTGATTACATCTTGTAGTTGATGCTAGTTGGTTTATTTGGCGGAATACTATATGTTCAGATCCTGAATGATATTCAATACCCCTCTGGTCTTGAACATGAATATGATTTGTGAGTAGTTACTTTTGTTCTTGAGGACATGGGAGAAGTCTAGTTATAAGTAATCGTGTGAATTTGGTATTCGTTCGATATTTTGATGATATGTATCTTGTTTCTTCCTTTAGTGGTATTTACTTGTGCTCCTTGTTGGGTTCGACACTCTTAATTATTGAAATGACTATGATTGATCCCCTATACTTGTTGGTTATCAAGATTATTTTCTGGCGCCGTTGCCGGGAGTGAAGCGCCTTTGGTAAGGAAACATTTATATTACATGCTGAAATTTACCGTCACTTGTCACTATGGAAAGTAATCCATTGAGGGGTTTGTTCAGTGTATCTTCACCTCAACCGGAAGAAATAAGGGTTGCTCCTAAAAACTGAACCTACTGAAAATATTGATTATGAGATTTCTTTGGGTATGTTAGAGAAACTGCTAGCTAATCCTTATGCAGGAGATGCAATGGTACATCTTGATATGCACTTGATATATATAGATGAAATTGGATTGTTTAAGCTTGAAAGTTTATCCGAGGATGGAGTTAAGAATAAGGTATTCCCTTTATCTTTGGAGGGAAAGTCCCTGACATGGTATAGGCTATTGGATGATACTGGAACATGGGATTAGAACCGGTTGAAATTGGAATTTCATCACAATTTTATCCTATGCATCTGGTTTATCGTGATCGGAATTATATTTAATTTTTGGCCTCGTGAAGGAGAAAATATCACTAAATCTTGGGGGAGGATTAAGTACATGATGCACACATGCCCCAATCATGAGCTCTCAAGAGAAATTATTATTCAAAATTTTTATGCTCGGCTTTCTCATAATGATCAATCCATGCTTTTTTCTTGTTCTACTGGTTCTTTTATGGAGAAAACTATTGAATTCAAGTGGAATCTCTTGGAAAGAATTAAACGCAACTCTGAAGATTGGGAATTCGACAAAGATAAAGAGTCAGGTATAAATCTTGAGTTCGGTTGTGTTAAATCTTTTATGGAAACTGATGCTTTTCATAAGTTTAGTACTAAATATGGACTTGATTCTGAGATAGTAGATACATTTTGTGAATATTTTGCTACTCATGTTGATCTCCCTAAGGAGAAGTGGTATAAATATCATCCACCTATTGAGGAAATAATTGAGGAACCCGTTATACCTAAAGATGAAACAATCGTTTACAATGTTGATCCACTTGTGCCTACTGCTTATATTGAGAAACCTCCTTTTCCCATTAGAATTAAGGAACATGCTAAAGCTAAAAGTAATATTAGAACACCTAGACCCACTGAACAAATCCAAGTTGTGATACCTCTCCAACGTATCTATTATTTTTTTATTCCATACTATTATAGTATCAATCTTGGATGTTTTATATACATTTACAAGCAGTTATATATCATTTTTTTGGGACTAACCTGTTAACTTACTGCCCA
This sequence comes from Aegilops longissima, assembly GCA_021605205.1. NCBI lineage: Eukaryota > Viridiplantae > Streptophyta > Magnoliopsida > Poales > Poaceae > Aegilops > Aegilops longissima. Next base: position 387,144,509 of record CM038680.1, read on the forward strand.
GTGTGAGTTGCTATTTTTTGCTTGTTTTTGGTTTTTCAGAATATCAGCACCAAACGAAGTCCAAATGCCACAAAACTTTTTGGTGATTTTTTTCTGGACATAAGAGACCCTGGAAGCTTTTTTGGGGGGGACGAGAAGATGGAGCAGTTGCCCACGAGGCATGAGGGCACGCCTAGGGGGGTAGGGCATGCCCTGGTGGCTTGTAGGGCCCATGCGGCTCCATTTGACCTAATCCGCCTCTATGAATTCGCTAAAATCGGGAAACCCACAGAGGAGTCCACGAAATACTTTTTCCGCTGTCGCAAGTTCCAGAACCACGAGATCCCATCTGGAGGCCTTTTGTTGCACTCAGTCGGAGGGGGATTCGATCACGGAGGGGCTCTACATCATCCTTGCTGCCCTTCCGATGATGCATGAGTATTTTACCATAGACCTACAGGTCCATAGTTAGTAGCTAGATGGCTTCTTCTCTCTATTTGATCTTCAATACAATGTTCACCTTGATGTTCTTGGAGTTCTATCCGATGTAATCACTTTTTGCAGTGTGTTTGTTGGGATCTGATGAATTGTGAGTTTATGATCAGATCTATCCATGAATATTATTTGAGTTTTCTCTGAACTCTTTTATGCATGATTACTACAACTTCGTATTTCTCCAAGATCTATTGATTTGGTTTGGCCAACTAGATTGATTTACACTGGTACAATGAGGTGCTATACAAACGGTTTTTAACCCCTTTCCGCGACGGCATTTTGAACCGTCGCCAAGTGAGTGTGTGCGATAGGGGGGAAGGGTTCCTTCCCACATGACCCAGAAACCATCGGGATAGGGAGCCTTGATCCATACAATTGTCCCTATAAAACTGTTTCTGATATCTCGAATATCCCAAACGCTTCATCCTTGCAACTCGTTTGTGCTTGCATTGCCATCTCGGTCGGGTATTTTGTGGTGCTACATTTACGATGCGCAACCCATCACAAACATTTCACGATTATAGAGCGTGTACAATAAGCAGACAATTACACACATTTAATTTTCCTCGACTGTATGCGATTCAATGTAAGAGCGCATACAGTTGTCCCTATAAAACTGTATGCGAAGCTTGAATACATCACACACGATTCATCTATCGTACCCACGTCAGATGAAGACCTATCGCACACGTTCTTCTATGACCAAACGTTTGCGATGCGCACAACATCATAAACAGTCTATAATTGCCAAGCGTGTGTGATAAGGTGACTTTCACAAACATTTAATAAGAAGGAACTGTGTGCGATGATGTTGTTAACCGCACACGTTTTTTCTTGGCTGATCGTGTGTGCAATAGAGATTGATCGCACACGTAGTGGATCTGAGAAACGTGTCTGATCTCCATGTCTATCGCAGACGTTTCGCTTTCGCAAACCGTGTGCAGTGTAATCCCTAATTTATCCCTAATTTAAAAATCATAGATTTTTAATTTGAAAGTAGGCAATCACTTATTTCGTATCAAACCATGTTTATTACAAATATAGGTTCAACCACGAATGCATAATTCGATGCACAGGTACATATACTGAAGAACTATGGAAGCACCACGTAAAGAATGATGAACCACAGTTGTACTAAAGACTGTAAAGAGAGAGGCGAAAGACATTCTGGTTGCTGGAGAAGGTGAAGCAGAATGCCCATACTGTGCCCTCCTCCATGCGTAATGCGCACACGACTCTAGGCCAACCCCTTGAGACGGCTGCCCGTCCATCCTTCACTGTCTTCACTAGGACTTCTCGATGCTCATTGTAGTCTGGATGAAATACTTTAACCTTCATTGCGTGTCCACCAATCATGTACTTTGCGAGGTAATCTTGAGTAAACTGCTTCGGGAACCACTACGAACGAAAAAGATCCAGACATTGTTATCTAACAACTCATTATGGGCAGTAAAAAGAGAAGGCTACAAAGTTTATAGTTACCATCCTACAGCTCACTGTTGTGTTGGATAGAGCGTAAACAAATAATTTGCTTGCCACCGTTCGTATCTTTTTGCTAATAATCCTTATCAGTTTCCTCACTTGGTACTTGTTCATGGATATCTCATTGCCCCATACGCAAAAAGGGTCGATGCATGGATCTTTGCCAAGGGCATATGTACCTACAAGCAACAAGTCAATATTAGAAGCTAACAAGTTTCCAAGCCTGGATCTATATGCACTACATTATGGAACAACGAGGGGAGTACAAGCCGAGTGATGAAACTAACCTCGGCGGAAAATGCTAGCCACTCCCATTGTTGTCCCGCATAAGCAGTGGAAAGGCATGATAAGCACAACAACCTTAACATCAAACAATATAGCAAAGGTAAACAACATCATCTCCAAATGATAGGTTGAATGTGTTGGTTCCAACATGTTGTTAAAGCATATATAAAATGGATGGGAATGTTACCTACAACAGGCTTAACAGCCATCAAATATTGCAATTCAAACTGGTATTGTTGAAAATGAATAGAACGTAGGTCATGATTAAACATCACACTGGATAAATGTGTAAAACTGAAATAAAGGGCATGCATTAAGTACACCAGGCATAACTGGAACCAAATATAGCCGTTCAAACTGGTATTGATGAAATCGAGCGGCATAGTTCCTACTTGCACAAAATGAACATCACATTGTGCATGACTAAAATAAAAAAAGGCATAAATGGTCAGTATAACAACCAAATATAGCCATTGAAAACTAGACAGAGTCTAACTGTAATCATCCTAACAAGCAAATACAGATAAACAATGCATATGCTAGAAAACTGGACAAATGCTCACTGCAACCAACCTAACAAGCAAATACAGATAAACAAGGCATCTGCTTGAAAACTAGACAAATGCTCACTGCAATCAACCTAACAACCAAATACAAATAAACAAGGCATCTGCTTGATAACTGGACAAATGCTCACTACAACCAACCTAACAACCAAATACATATAAACAAGGCATCTTCTTGATAACTGGACAAATGTCACTGCAACCAACCTAACAACCAAATACAGATAAACAAGGCATCTACTCACTATAAACAACCAAATATAGCCATTCAAGAAACTGAAGTGAACAATTCATACTTAAACATCACATAGCCCTATTGAACATTACATTTTTGCATAACTGAAATAATTAAACACGGCATAGTTAAACACCGCATGGCAAAAGCTACTACAACAAAGGGTACGATTTGGCAAGCTAGAACAGGTAAGATTTGCTGATAGGATGTTGCCTCACATGTCATGGACAAGATCCTTCCAGTTGGAAGAGAACAGACCCATGGTGCCCTCTCTGATGCCACAGATGAGCTTTTCACGTTGGAAGAACCTTTATGAGTGCCCTCCTCGTGGTCGTGGTCGATGAGATCTGACTTGGCAATTGAGGATCCCAAGCCGCCACCGTAGAACGTGTCCTTCAGAAATGACAAAATGGGCTCGATGGTGTACAAGGATCACAAATCCTTGATCGCGTGGCGGAGGAGATCAGTGGCAGGGCCGTCGAAGAGATCGACGTCGGTTGAACCAGAGGGGTTGGGGATGGACCACTTAACCTGTGACATGGCCCGCGTGAAGCCATCGCTGTCGACAAGCTTGATGTCGTAGCCAGCTTTTCCGAGATACAGTAATACGCTAGCCCGTAGACGTGTAGTCTTCGTCATGGCAACGTAGCCAATATCTTCGCCGGCTTCCACGGCGAGGTGTTGCTCCGGGATCGACAGGTCAGGGCGAACGACGGCGACCTTGCAAATGTCCACTAGGTAACCTAAACTTTATTATCTAAGCTAGGAGGAATGGGCAGACCGGCAGGGGTTGGCTGCTGATACGTCTCCAACGTATCTACTTTTCCAAACACTTTTGCCCTTGTTTTGGACTCTAACTTGCATGATTTGAATGGAACTAACCCGGACTGACGCTGTTTTCAGTAGAATTGCCATGGTGTTATTTTTGTGCAGAAATAAAAGTTCTCGGAATGACCTGAAACTTCACGGAGAATATTTTTGGAATTAATAAAAATACTAGTGAAAGAATCAACACCAGGGGGCCCACACCCTGTCCATGAGGGTGGAGGGCGCGCCCCTGCCTCGTGGGCCCCCTGAGGCTCCACCGACCTCAACTCCAACTCTATATATTCACGTTCGGGGAGAAAAAAAATCAGAGGATTCAACATGCTTTACGATACGGAGCCACCGCCAAGCCCTGATCTCTCTTGGGAGGGCTGATCTGGAGTCTGTTCGGGGATCCGGAGAGGGGAATCCGTCGCCATCGTCATTGTCAACCTTCCTCCATCACCAATTTCATGATGCTCACCGCCGTACGTGAGTAATTCCATCGTAGGCTTGCTGGACGGTGATGGGTTGGATGAGATTTATCATGTAATCGAGTTAGTTTTGTTAGGGTTTGATCCCTAGTATCCATTATGTTCTGAGATTGATGTTGCTATGACTTTGCTATGCTTAATGCTTGTCACTAGGGCCCGAGTGCCATGATTTCAGATCTGAACCTATTATGTCTTCATGAATATATATGTGAGTTATTGATCCTATCTTGCAAGTCAATAGTCACCTAATATGTGTTATGATCCAGCAACCCCGAAGTGACAATAATCGGGACCACTCTTGGTGATGACTGTAGTCTGAGGAGTTCATGTATTCACTAAGTGTTAATGCTTTGGTCCGGTACTCTATTAAAAGGAGGCATTAATATCCCTTAGTTTCCAATAGGACCCCGCTACCACGGGAGGGTAGGACAAAATATGTCATGCAAGTGCTTTTCCATAAGCATGTATGACTATATTCGGAATACATGCCCACATTACATTGATGAACTGGAGCTAGTTCTGTGTCACCCTATGTTATAACTGTTGCATGAGGAATCGCATCCGACATAATTATCCATCATTGATCCAATGCCTACGAGCTTTTCACATATTGATCTTTGCTTAGTTACTTTACCGTTGCCACTATTACAATTACTACAAAACTACTACTGTTACTTTTTCCACCGTTACCGTTACTTGCATACTACTTTGCTACTAAATACTTTGCTGCAGATATTAAATCTTTCAGGTGTGGTTGAATTGACAACTCAACTGCTAATACTTGAGAATATTTTTTGGCTCCCCTTGTGTCGAATCAATAAATTTGGGTTGAATACTCTACCCTCAAAAACTGTTGCGATCCCCTATACTTGTGGGTTATCAAGACTATTTTCTGGCGCCGTTGCTGGGGAGCATAGCTCTATTCTTTGAGTCACTTGGGATTTATATCTGTTGATCACTATGAGGACCTTGAAAGACGAAAAAACCAAGATTTATCCCTCAACTACGAGGGGAGGTAAGGAACTGCCATCTAGCTCTGCACTTGATTCACCTTCTGTTTTGAGTAAACTTGCGACACTTAAAGCTACTCCTGTTATTGATTCTGATATGTCGCATGTTATTGATGATGCCACTTCTGCTTTGCATGATACTTATGATGAAACTACTTCTATGCTTGATAATACTGTGCCACTAGGTGAATTTATCGATGAACAACTTGCTAGGGTTAGAGAGAATGAAATTATTGAAACTGATAATATTGATGAAAGTGATGATGAAGATTCTCCCCCTAGATATGAATTACCTAATGTGCCTAAAGGTTATGTTATGGATGAAGAAACTGCTAGAGACTCTTTTTCTTGTAAAGATAGATATGATCTTAAGAAACTGCTAGCTAAGCTGAAAGAGAAGTCTTTGAATGCTAGAATGAAATATGACCCTGCTTTTGCTACTTCACCTATCTATATTTCTGATAAGGATTATGATTTCTCTGTTGATCCTGAGTTAATTACTTTGGTTGAATCTGATCCTTTTTATGGCCATGAGTCTGAAACTGTTGTGGCACATCTTACTAAATTAAATGATATAGCCACCCTATTCACTCATGAGGAAAAAATTTGTTAACACTATATCCTTAAGCTATTTCCATTTTCATTAAAGGGTGATGCTAAAACATGGTTTAATTCTCTTACTCCTGGTTGTGTGCGTAGTCCCTAGGATATGATTTATTACTTCTCTGCTAAATATTTCCCCTCTCATAAGAAACAAGCTGCTTTAAGGGAAATATATTATTTCGTGCAAATTGAAGAAGAGAGTATCCCACAAGCTTGGGGTGGCTTCTCCGATTACTTAATACTTTGCCTGATCATCCTCTCAAGAAAAATGAAATACTTGATATCTTTTATAATGGTCTAACCGATGCTTCTAGAGACCACCTGGATAGTTGTGCTGGTTGTGTTTTTAGGGAAAGAACTATTGAGCAATCTGAATTTCTATTGAATAATATATTGAGTAATGATAATGATTGGACACTTCCTGAACCAACTCCTAAGCCAACTCCGAAGAAAAGGAGTATTCTATTTCTCAGTCCTGAAGATATGCAAGAGGCAAAGAAATCTATGAAAGAAAAGGGTATTAAAGCTGAAGATGTTAAGAATTTACCACCTATTGAAGAAATACATGGTCTTGATAACCCGACACAGGTAGTAAAGGTAAATTCTATCCATATATTTGATAAGGGTGAAATCCATCTACTAAGTTTGCTAGCCAATGCTTGGATGAGTTTGATAATTTTATTATTAAACAAGAAAACTTCAATGCTTATGTTGGTAGACAATTGAAACGAAATGCTTATATGATTGAACACTTAAGTGATTATATGTCTAGAGTTAAGGGTGAACTTAAACTCATTAGTAAACATGCTTCTATGGTTACCACTCAAGTAGAACAAGTGCTTAAAGCTCAGAATGATTTGCTCAATGAATTAAATAATAAGAAAAATGATAATGCTATTAGAGTTGTGACTAGAGGGGGTACAATGACTTAGGAACCTTTGTATCCTGAGGGCCACCCTAAGAGAATTGAGCAAGATTCTCAGAGAACTAATGTTGATGCACCTAGTCCTTCTAAGAGGAAGAAAAAGAAAAATGATAGGACTTTGCATGCTCCTAGTGAACCTGTTGTTGACACACCTGAGAATCCCAATGATATTTCTATTTCTGATGCTGAAACACAATCTGGTGATGAACATGAACCTAGTGATAATGTTAATGATGATGTTCATGTTGATGCTCAACCTAGCAATAATAGTGATGTAGAGATTGAACCTGCTGTTGATCTTGATAACCCATAATCAAAGAATCAACGTTATGATAAGAGAGACTTCGTTGTTAGGAAGCACGGTAAAGAAAGAGAACCATGGGTTCAGAAACCCATGCCCTTTCCCCCTAAACCATCCAAGAAAAAAGATGATGATGATTTTGAGCGCTTTACTGAAATGATTAGACCTATCTTTTTGCATATGCATTTGACTGATATGCTTAAAATGAATCCTTATGCTAATTATATGAAAGATATTGTTACAAATAAAAGAAAGATATCGAAAGCTGAAATTTCCACCATGCTTGCCAATTATACTTTTAAAGGTGGAATACCAAAGAAACTAGGAGATCCTGGAGTACCAACTATACCATGCTCCATTAAAAAAACTATGTTAAAACTGCTTTATGTGATCTTGGAGCCGGTGTTAGTGTTATGCCTCTCTCTTTATATCGTAGACTTGACTTGAGTAAGTTGACACCTACTGAAATATCTTTGCAAATGGCCGATAAATAAACCGCTATACCTGTCGGTATTTGTGAGGATGTGCCTGTTGTGGTTGCAAACGTTACTATTTTAACGGACTTTTTTATTCTTGATATTCCCGAGGACGATAGTATGTCTATTATTCTTGGTAGACCCTTTTTGAATACTGCAGGGGCTGTTATTGATTGCACCAAAGGCAATGTCACTTTTCATGTTAATGGTAATGAGCATACGGTACACTTTCCGAGGAAACAACCTCAAGTCCACAGTATCAATTCTATTGGAAAAATTTCAATGATTATTATTAGAGGTTTTGAATTCCCTCTTCCTACTATCAAGAAGAAATATGATATTCTTATTGTTGGGGACATGCATATCCCCATTGAGGTAACTTAGTGTTATTCAAAAATTCTCCGGTTTCATGCAATTCGGAAAGAGTTTGTTAACAAGACTTGATCAACCTTGTTAGTGGATTCCTTTTGATGAGCATGAGATGGATGAAGTTAGAAAGCACAACTCTCTGTACCCTCCTTTTACTTTCTGTTATTTAGATTAAATAAAGCAAAAATAGTATTTTCTGTCTGTTTTCTGAATTATCCTTGCAATAAAAAAATACCCCGAAAATAAAAGTTCTCCAAATGTCCTGAAAATTATATATGATTTTTTTGTAGAATATTTAAGAATATCTAGCACTGAGAACACACCAGGGGGAGCCACCACCTGGCCACAAGGGTCCAGGGTGCGCCCACCCCCTGGGGCGCGTGATAACCCACAAGTATAGGGGCTCAATTGTAGCCACTTTCGATAAGTAAGAGTGTCGAACCCAACGAGGAGCTAAAGGTAGAACAAATATTCCCTCAAGTTCTATCGACCACCGATACAACTCTACGCATGCTTAGCGTTTGCTTTAGAACAAGTATGAAACTAGAAGTACTTTGTAGGTGTTGTTGGATAGGTTTGCAAGAATTTAAAGAGCACGTAAATAAAAAGTAGGGGCTGTTAAGGTAAAGAAGCAATAAAGTAAATATAGCGAGTGTGGAAAAGTGGTGGTAGGAGTTGCGAAATTGTCCCTAAGCAATTGACTACTTTACTAGACCGATAGCAAGTTTTATGTGGGAGAGGCCACTGCTAGCATGTCATCCCTGACTTGGAATTCTATGCACTTATGATTGGAACTATTAGCAAGCATCCGCAACTACTAACGTTCATTAAGGTAAAACCCAACCATAGCATTAAGATATATTGGTCCCCCTTCAATCCCGTATGCATCAATTTCGATGCTAGGTTGAAGCTTCTGTCACTCTTGCCCTCCAATACATAGTCCTATCAACATACAACTAACCCTATGGTGTGGTCCACGCGCGCGCTCATATGATGGGCACCAAAGGACAAGAACATAACCACAAGCAAATTATATCAATCATAGCAATTCATCAACCACCGATAGGACAACGAAAATCTACTCAGACATCATAGGATGGCAACACATCATTGCATAATAATATGAAGCATAAAGCACCATGTTCAAGTAGAGGATACAGTGGGTTGCGGGAGAGTGGTCCGCTGTAGATAGATGGGGGAAGGTGATGGAGATGTTGGTGAAGATGGCGGAGGTGTTGGTGTAGATCGCGGTGATGATGATGGCCCCCGACAGTGTTCCGGCGCCACCAGAAGTGAGCGGGAGAGGGGCCCCCTTCTTCTTCTTCTTCTTCCTTGACCTCCTCCCTAGATGGGAGAAGGGTTTCCCCTCTGGTCCTTGGCCTCCATGGCATGGGAGGGGCGAGAGCCCCTCCGAGATTGGATCTGTCTCTCTGTCTCTCTCTGTTTCTGCGTTCTCCTATTCTGCCCTTTCACCGTTTCGAATATATATGGAGATTCGTAACTCCGATTGGATTGAAACCTTCGCCGAGATTTTTTTCCAAAAATTACCTTTCTTGCGGCCAAAGAAGAGCAGCAACCACCTTACGGGGGGCCCACGATGGAGGCAGGCGCGCCCCCTGCCTCGTGCCCCCCTCGGGCACCGTCTCGCGTTGATTCTTCTTCCCATATTCTCCAAATATTCCAAAAATATTATCCGTCCATTTTATCCCGTTTGGATTCCGTTTGATATGGGGTTTCTGCGAAACATAAAACATGCAACAAACAAGAACTGGCACTGGGCACTGGATCAATATGTTGGTCCCAAAAATAGTATAAAAAGTTGCCAAAAGTATATGAAAGTTGAATAATATTGGCATGGAACAATCAAAAATTATAGATACGACGGAGACGTATCAGCATCCCCAAGCTTAATTCCTGCTCGTCCTCGAGTAGGTAAATGATAAAAAAGATAATTTTTGATGTGGAATGCTACCTAGCATAATCTTGATCATGTATCTAATCATGGCATTAATATTAAGACACGAGTGATTCAAAGCAATAGTCTATCATTTGACATAAAAACAATAATACTTCAAGCATACCAACCAAGCAATTATGTCTTATCAAAATAACATAGCCAAAGAAAACTCATCCCTACGAAATCATATAATCTGGCTATTCTCCATCTTCACCACATAAAGCATTCAAATCATGCACAACCCCGATGACAAGCCGAGCAATTGGTTCATACTTTTTAACGCGCTTCAGCCTTTTCAACCCTCATGCAATACATGAGCGCAAGCCATGGACATAACACTACAGGTGGAATAGCATATATGATGGAGGTTGTGTGGGGAAGACAAAAAGGGAGAAAGTCTCACATCGACGCGGCTAATCAACGGGCTATGGAGATGCCCATCAATTGATGTCAATGTGAGGAGTAGGGATTGCCATGCAATGGATGCACTAAGAGCTATAAGTGTATGAAAGCTCAAACTGGAAACTAAGTGTGTGACGCCCCCGATTCAATCGTACATTAATCATACTGCATAGCGTATACGATCAAGATCGAGGACTCACGGAAGATATCACAACACAACTCTAAAAATAAAATAAGTCATACAAGCATCATAATACAAGCCAGGGGCCTCGAAGACTCGAATACAATTGCTCGATCATAGACGAGTCAGCGGAAGCAACAATATCTGAGTACAGACATAAGTTAAGCAAGTTGCCATAAGATGGCTAGCACAAACTGGGATACAGATCAAAAGAGGCGCATGCCTCTTGCGGATCCTCTAAACTACTCCCGGTAAATCGCCGCCCTGCACGTAGTAGTAGGCACCTCCAGTGTAGCAGGAGTCGTCGTCGACGGTGTCGTCTGGCTCCTAGGCTCCGCCATCTGGTTGCGACAACTAGGTAGGAGGGAAAGGGGAAAAAGAGGGAGAAAAGCAACCGTGAGTACTCATCCAAAGTACTCGCATGCAAGGAGCTACACTACATATGCATGGGTATATGTGTAAAGGGCCATATCGGTGGACTAAACTGCAAAATGCCAGAATAAGAGGGGGATAGCTAATCCTCTCGAAGACTACGCTTCTGGAAGCCTCCATCTTGCAGCATGTAGAAGAGAGTAGATAGTAAGTTCACCAAGTATCATCGCATAGCATAATCCTACCCGGCGGTCCTCTCCTTGTTGCCCTGTTAGAGAGCGGTCACCGGGTTATATCTGGCACTTGGAAGGGTGTGTTTTATTAAGTATCCGATTCTAGTTGTCATAAGGTCAAGGTACAACTCCAAGTCATCCTGTTACCGAAGATCACGGCTATTCGAATAGATAAACTTCCCTGCAGGGGTGCACCACATAACCCAACACGCTCGATCCCATTTGGCGGACACACTTTCTCGGTCATGCCCGGCCTCGGAAGATCAACACGCCGCAGCCCTACCTAGGCACTGTGAGAGGTCAAGACGCCGGTCTAAATCCTATGGCGCAGGGATCAGGCCCATCGCCAATTGCACACCTGCTCGTTGCGAGGGCGGCCAGAAGCAGACCTAGCAACCTCCATTACAAAGGAAGTCATGTTACACGGTCCAATCTGGCGCGCGCCGCTCAGTCGCTGACGTCACGAAGGCTTCGGCAGATACCACGACGTCGAGTGCCCATATCTTTCCCATGTAGTTGGTTAGGGCGTTGTGACGTCCGGATAATTAAGCTACAGGAATCCCTTGGTAATGATGCTAGGTCATCACATTACTGTTGCTAATCCTCGCTTGATCCAAATCGCAATCCAAATTGAAGATCAAACTAAAGTCCAAAATTCAAATTTCTTGACCATGCAAAATAAAATGTTCAAAGTGTGGAAGATATTCCATAACTAATTATGATGGTGATCCAACACTTTTTGTAAAGTATTTAAATGCCCTTTTGTGAATATAATAGTGACTAAAAAGAATTATTAAATGCCTTTCCTAATTTATAAAATGTTAAACTATTTTTATTATGTGTGAAACTTTTGTGGCTGTGGGTTATTTTGTAACTCAATTTATAGAGCCAGTTCGTATGTTTTAGTAAACCTATTTTTGCCTACTAAAATAATAGAAACAGAGTGTAATAAAAAGAAAAACCATAACGTAACAAAAAATACAAAGAACCGACCTGCTCCCCGGGCCTTGGCCCACTAAGCCAGCAGGCCGGCCCACCATCACCGAACCCTCCTCTCTCCCCTGTACATGCGACCGGGTTGCTACAGGAGCTTAGTCGCCGCCGCACCCTCTCGCAGACAACGCTGGGAGGGGATAAGGGCGCCACGCCCCGACCCCTCGATCCCATCCCCCCACTCGCTCACCACTTCCCTCGCTCTCTCCACCTCTCGCCTAGGCGCTCGTTCCCCTTCTCCAGATCCGTCGACGAGCGCGACCGTCGTCGCCCGGCTCACTCTGCTGTGGCCACCGGCCACCTCTCGCCTCGCCACGGCGTCCACGAAGACCGTCGTCGTCCGCTGCGTCCACTATGGAGACGAAACGAGCCGGAACCCCCTCCTTCGTTGGATCCGCGTCGCCCTCGTCCGCTTCGGTCACCGGCCATCTCCGTCAACTCCGACCGCCTGCAACTACTAAGCCGTCACCGGGCCCTCTTGCGCCTCCCCGGTGAGCTTCTCCTGCCTTCCCCTTGTCTTCGTCACCTTGCCGCGCGTGTAGCCGCCGTCCTTGCCATGGCCGAAACCGCAGCCGCAGACAAGTTCTCCGTCGTGGCCTTATTCGCGGTCACGCGCGCCCGATGCTCACCGTCGAGCTCCTGGGGTTCCTAGGAGCCCGACGCGCGCACGCACGCAGCCCCGCGACTCCGCCTTGCCCCCTGCGCTCGACCTTGCCGCTTCTTGCTCCGGCCGCCGCAGCTCCCCTCGCCGGCGCGCGTGCCCCACCCTGCTCCCCTCGCACGCCTGCCACATCCCGCACCAGCCCCTCGTGCCTCGCTGCATCGCCACGCGCGCAGCCCCACCCCGCGTCGTGCCCCGCTCTCCCCTGCCGCGCTACCGCCGCCGCATCCCCCCCTCCAGTGGTCCATCCGGCGGCTCCACTCGTCGCCAGCGACCTCGACCTGGCCGGCGCCCGGGGCCAGCGTCCCGCCACGCTTGGGTTCGGCCCCTCCTCGGGTGCGGGCGCGCACTTCCACGCCCCTGTGCCCGTTCGCCCATCTCCCGATTGGCCCTATGGGCCACTGCCCAGTGGGTTCCCCCACGCCCCTGTCCAAAAAAAGGGGTTAAAAAATATACATTAATAAAAATAATTAATTAATTAACTAGTTAATTAATCAGTAATTAATTATTTAACTTAATTAACTCCGTTTAACTACTCTAATTAACTAGGTTAACTAATTAGATCTGTTTAATTAAGTTGGGTCAATGACAGGTGGACCCAGTCAAACATTTTGACCGGTCAACAGTTGACTGTTGACTCAGCAGTCAACAGGGCCCATTGCCAGCCTCTTGTACTGCTCTGCTGTGTACACTTTGTGTGTGCACGTAGCAATTTAGTCTTTTTTCGAATTAATAATAAATTCAGGAAATTGTTTAAATCTTCGAAAATTCATAGAAAATAATTCGTAACTCGGATGAAAAAGTTTTATACATGAAAGTTGCTCAGAAAAAATATGACGAATCGGAATACGCTCTCCGTTCATCTGTCACACGCTCCTAGCATTGCGAACATGCAACTTTTCCCCTCCGGTTCGTCTGTACGAAAATGCCTAACTCCGGGAAAACTTTCCCAGACATTTCCCCCTTCGCCAGTAACACCTAGCACTGCGTTAGGACACCTCTAGCCCCGCTTGTAATCATGTGGTGCATATGTTTGCGTGTATTTACTGTTTCTTCCCCCTCTTCTCTCCGCTAGACCTCGAGACCACTGCTGATGCCCCTGTGATCGACTACGTCGACGACGACCCTTCTTCCCTTTCAGCGGAGCTTCCAGGCAAGCCCCCCCTTTGATCATCCCGATATCGCCCATTCCATTCTCTCATGCTTGCATTAGATTTTGCTACTGTTGTTGATTGCCCCTATTCTGATGCATAGCCTGCTTACCTACCTGCATATCCTAAACTGCTTAGTATAGGTTGGTTAGTGATCCATCAGTGACCCCCACTTGTCCTTGTTGCCCCTGCTTCATCTTCGACGACTCGATCAACGTGATCGATGACCAGAGCCCGACACCTAACATCACTTCACGCCCCTTTTGTTGCTCGAATCTGCAGAGCTACTATCGAGTGTCGAGGGTGATCCCTTATAACGCACTCCTGATGATAATTCTGTAGTGTAGCTATTCGATCGTGGTCATCGAGGGTGATTTCCTCTTTCACCATTCCCGATACGGCTCTGTCGTTCAATACCTCAAGTGTGAACCTCGAGGGTGGTCCCTCTTACGTTCACCTTGATGATTACATTGAGTGGAATCCACCGGGGGTGATTCCTCGAGTTTTCCCCTTGATGTCTGGACACATAGTTACCTCGACTTTACTGGAGACCATTGTGAAGCCGGGCGGGCCCGGAGAGCACCCGTGCAATGTGACAGTGGCGGCTGGCTGCTTAGCGGTACCACCCGGGAGGGGGTGATAGATCCGGACTTGTCCCGACAGCCGTCACTCCTTTTAATAATGCACTAACAGGTCTGGGTATTTGTTCTGAGTTGGCCTTTGGCCTTTACGCACTAACCACTACGCGAGAATAGTTATGGGCCTCGACGTCGTGGTATCAGCCGAAGCTTTGTCAGACGTCCAGTTCAGTAGTGCGGCACGGTCGGATCGTGCTGGCCATCCAAGGCGGTGCTGGTATTCACCCTGCAAGCAACGCCCGGAGTGTTGCGGGCGATGGGCCCAAGACCCCGGAGCGCTTAGAATGTAGACCGGCGGGGACCTCTCTGCTGAGCCTAGGTAGGGCTGCGACGAGTTGATCTTCCGAGGCCGGGCATTGACCCCAGAAAGGTGTGTCCGGCCAGAGTGATCGAGTGTGTTGGGTAACGTGGTGCACCCCTGCAGGGAAGATATATATTCGAATACTGTGTCCTCGAAAATGGACGTTCAGACTTATATCCTGATCTTATATAACTAGAAATGGATACTTGAGATATGTGATGGATATGTGGCTTCGGGATTGCTTTCTCGCAGGGAGTCGAGGAAGGATCTCTGGGCATTGCTGCTACAACATGCTTGTTAATTAAACTGCTATTCTTTACTCTTCTACATGCTACAAGATGCTCGGAGCTGCTTGAAGATGCTAGTATTTCATAGGCCAGGCCTTTCCCCCCTATTCTGGCATTCTGCAGTTCAGTCCACTGACACAACCCTTCCATTTGATACCAATGCATACTTAGTATAGATCTGATGCTTGCGAGTACTTTGGATGAGTACTCATGGTTGCTTTGCTACCCCTTTTCCCCCTTCTTTCTTCTTTCTGGTTATTGCAACCAGATGGTGGATCCCTGGAGGCAGATG
Organism: Aegilops longissima; assembly: GCA_021605205.1. Taxonomy (NCBI): domain Eukaryota; kingdom Viridiplantae; phylum Streptophyta; class Magnoliopsida; order Poales; family Poaceae; genus Aegilops; species Aegilops longissima. The sequence goes on from CM038680.1 coordinate 387,160,001, forward strand.
CCACCGCCGACGAATACAACTACATGGAGATCGCCGACGACCAGGAGTAGTTAGGAGGTCCCAGGAAGGAGGCCTTGCCTCTTCGATCGTTGATGTTTGTGCTAGCCTTTTTAAGGCATCCTTGTTTAACTTATGTTTGTACCCAGATATTGTTGCTTCCGCTGACTCTTGTGTATCGAGCTATCTATTCGAGCCCTCGAGGCCCCTGGCTTGTAATATGAAGCTTGTATTATTTTAATTTGTGTCTAGAGTTTTGTTGTGATATCTTCCCATGAGTCCCTGATCTTGGTCGTACACATTTGCGTGTATGATTAGTGTATGGCCGAGTCAGGGGCGTCACATGCGTATAGACCAAATGGCCAGACTCAGATCAAATACCAAGAACTCGTTAAGCGTGTTATTATGAAGTAACCACGGACGCCGACCAGGGCCAGGCCCACCTCTCTCCTAGGCGGTCTCAACCTGCCCTGTCGCTCCGCCACAAAGTAACAGTCGGGGGCTGTCGGGAACCCAGGCCCACCTCTACCGGGATGGAGCCACCTGCCCCTTCAGCCCCCATCTCCGAACAGTATCATAAGTAATGTAACAGTGTAAAGTATATAGCGTATGCCCGTGATCACCTCCCGAAGTGACCACAGCCCAGTAGTATAGCATGGCAGACGGACAAGAGTGTAGGGCCACTGATGGAATACTAGCATCCTATACTAAGCATTTAGGATTGTAGGTAAGGGTAACAACTGCAGCAACAATGATAGGCTATGCAGCAGAATAGGATTAACCGAAAGCAGTAACATGCTACACTACTCTAATGCAAGCACCAGAGAGAATGAATAGGCGATATCTGGTGATCAAGGGGGGGGGGGCTTGCCTGGATGCTCTGGCAAGCAGGAGGGGTCGTCAACACCGTAGTCGTACACGGGGGATCAGCGGCGGTCTCGAGGTCTACCGGAAAGAAGTATCGGAGGAGGAACACAATAAATAATAGAGCAATCAAAGCAACACAAAGCATACCATAGCAATACGCCGTGCTAGGTGTTCCCTAACGCAGTACTAGGTGATACCGGCGAAGGGGGAAACATCCGGGAAAGTATCCCCGGTGTTTCGCGTTTTCGGACAGATGAACTGAAGACGGACATTTGCATGTTCGCTGTGTTAGGGACGTGTAGCAGAGGAACAAAATGCGTATTCGGATTCGTCTCGTCTTTCTGAGCAACTTTCATATATAAATTATTTTAATCCGAGTTACGGTTTATTTTATATGATTTTTCAAAGTTTTTAGGATTTTCTAAAATATTTCAATTCGAAATTATATACCTAAATACTTCGAAATTATATACCTAAATACTTCTGTCACATGGTGATGTGCTAGCCAGTGTGTATTACAAGTGGGTCCATGGGTTGGGTTGACCAGGTCAATTTGACTGGTCAACAGGATGTGTGGTCCACATGTCATTGTCAAGGTGTTAATAAAACAACTAACTAATTTAATTAAAGGGGAGTCCCACATGTCATGTGCTAGTAGATAACCTAACTACTAATTAACCCCTAAACTAATTAGACATGGCCGGAATAGTCACGGCCGGCCACACACACAGAAAATACACACGCACACACACGGACACACACATAGGCACACCCGGCCATGGCCAGCCGCAAGCAGCAGCGTCCCGGCAAGGAGCAGCAGAGCAGTGGTAGCAGGGCAGCAGCAGCGGCTGAGCAGCAGCAAAAGCAGTGGCGAGGCAAGGAGCAACGCAGCAGGCGAGCAGCAGGTAGGCATGGGGCAGGGGCGGCGAGCGCATGCGCGGACGGGGCGAACTCCCATCGATGGCTGCTGAAGCGCGGGGCGGGTAAACGGCAGCGCGCAGAGCATGGGATGGACGGGGTCAACGCTACAACGATTTAAAAGCACGGGCCGCATCACAGGGGTGCCCCTGGGGATGTTCGCGTGCTCAAGAAGGTGGCAACGACACCAACACGCACAACAGCGGTTGCAAGCTCCGGCGATGGCAGAAAAACGGGCTAGAAGCGCCGGGTTGAGCGCGAGGTAGAGGGAAATTAAGAGGAGCTCACCATGGGAGCGCGAGGAGGCTCGGTGGTGGATTTGTAGCAGCAGCGGCGTCGGATTCGATGAGGAACGCCGGCGGCAGAAAGAGGAAGAAGTCCTCGATCCGGCGTAGCAGGGGCTTCTCGGCTTGATCTACTCCGCGTAGTCGAGGTAGAGGAGGTAGGCGGAGTTCTTGGCGCTAGCTCAGCCTGCGAGGATGAGGGTCGCCATGGGAACGAGCGTGGTCATGGCGGTGGCGGCGGCTGCAGCTGCTGTGAAGAAGGGGGCGCGCGAGGGAGAGGAGGAAGTGGTTGCTAGGGTTCGGGGGGAGGGCACCTGGACGTCTTGTAGGCGGGATGAGGGGGCCGGATGGCCGCATGTGGCTGGGGGGCGGTAATGGCGGAAAACCCTATTGGACGCTCGCTGCGTCAAGTTGTCGTGCAAACGCACAGGCAGCGCGACGCGAGCGTTTCAATGGGCCGGCCCATTGCGCATTACACTCTAGAAGGTTCCCAACCGGTCCAGATCTGGTTTTTTCGTTTTTCCTTTTTTCCTGTTGCTTCTTTTATGGTTTTCTTCAGTTTTTCATTATTTTATTTATGTTTTATTTTTCGTTTTTCTTTTCTTCTACTCGTTTTTTTGATAGCTGTTTCCTTTTTTCCCTTTTCTTTCTTCTTTCTTTCTAAATATTTATACTTTAAAAATTCGAAAATGTTCAACTCTCCAAAACATGCTCAGGTTGCCAAATTTTGTTCCATTCTATTAAAACAATGTTCAAGAATTACAAATTTTGTTCCCTTCTCTTCAAAAAGTGTTCGAAATTTAAAAACAAATTCGTGTTCACTATCTTTAGGCTGGGATTTAATTTTTTTAAACGTTTGCAGTCATTTTACCAATTCATACAATATTCATTAATTTCAAAAAACTTCTCACTTTGAAATTTGGTTCACAAATTCAATAAATATTCATGTTTGCATAATTTGTTCTAAAATTAATTACTTTGGGAATTTCAAAAATGTTCTCACTTTAAAAATTTCCCAAATTCGAAAGATATTGATATTTATTAAATTTCTTGAGAAATTAAAAAAATGTTCGGCAATTTCAAAAATTGTTCCCAATTTCAATATCTGTTGACTAATTTGGAAAATGTTCCTGTTTTAGAATTTTAGATTTTTTTTGGTGAATTTCGATTTTTTTGCATTTTCTAATTTTTGGTTCAAAATTCAAAAAATATTCGTGATTTTCAAAAAATGTTCCTGCTTTCTAAATTTGTTCACTAATTCAATAATGGTTCTTATTTAAAAGATTTGTTCGCTAACTGAAATTATGTTCGGATTTTGCAAATATTGTTTGTAAATTCAAAAAAATTGGTGTTACCATTATTTGTTCGTGTTTTCAAATTTGGTTCCCTTCTATTCAAAAAAATTGGTGTTACCGGATTTCAATTTTTTGCTCAAGTTTACATAAAATGTTCGCGCTTCCAAATTTGTTCGGGATTTTTCAAAATTGTTCTCCATTTCAAAATTTGTTCTCAAGATTCAAAAAATGTTCGTGCTTTAAAAAATTGTTTGCGCTTACAAATTTGTTCGGGATTTTTTTCAATTGCTCTCCCTCTCAAAATTAGTTCTCGGGATTCAAAATGTCCGTGCTTTAAAAAATTGTTCGCGCTTCCAAATTTGTTCTCCATTTCAAAATTTGTTCTCAAGATTCAAAAAATGTTCGTACTTCCAAATTTGTTCTCCGTTTCAAAATTTGTTCTCGAGATTCAAATAATGTTCGTGCTTTAAAAATTGTTCACAAATTCCAAAAAATGTTTGGGGAATTCAAAATTTGTTCATGTTTTCAAAAATGTTTGCGGTTTCAACATTTTATTTGCAATTTGAACAAATGTCATGTTTCAAATTTTATTCGCATTTAAAAAATGTTCTGTTTAAACACTTTTGTTCTGAACTGAAAAAATGTTCCTGTTTTCCATTTTGTTCAAAAATTTAAACTGTTCGTGCTCTCAGAAAATATTCCAAAAATTCAAAAAATGTTTGTGCTTCTCATAATTTGTTCGTAATATTTGAAAAATTGTTCTGGATTTGCAAAATTTGTTCATGTTTCTTTTTTGAATCAAAATTACAAAAAAGCTTTACTGCATCAAAAAAATGTTGGAACATATAAAAATTGTGATATTTTTAAACTGCTCTCAATTACAAGAAATGTATCCGAAATGTTTTCCAAATCACAACGCTAACGTGATAGTCATATCTTTCCTTTTTTGGTCATTACTTGTAACATATCAGGAATTAAACAACACTTTTTCTAAAATATCGTAGGATGATTTACATGCTCTACGTCAAAAATTCCTTTTCGAGATTGTAACTTGCAAGGACAATGGAATTCAGCTCCCGTTAGTAACTTCTTTCCTGCAGAGACATGTAAGTTCTCTATTTATTTGTTTTCCAATGACATAAAAGAGTTGTTTTTTTCTTAGAGCCTGTTCTTTCATACCAAACAGTGAAATTATTTTCTTTTAATCCCGTGTATGTTTCAACAGGGTTTTCGCATATTCAAGTGAAGCTTTGAAGGCCAATCTTTACTCGTTCTGCATATGACAGTAACCTCAGGTAACTTCTCAAATCAGCATGTAAGTTCAATTAACATGCTTATTCTTTCTATTCTGAAAGGTCTCATTATTCTTATTAGTTTGTGTAAAAGGTTCAACCAAAAAGAATCCCAATGATGAAATGTTCTGCACCTGTATTTCCAATTAACATATTTCTTCTTTCTATTCTCAAGGGTCTCATTAATACTGTCACCTTCAAGGGAAGTTGCACTGCAAGATTCAACTCAAAGGAATACTTCGATGCGAAAAAGGTTTCCTTAACGATAGAGCTATCTTTTTTTCTCTTGATGGTCTAGCGATAGTTTCTTTGCAAGAACTTTGGCTGTAAACAATGTCTGAAAACAGCTGAAACATTTCTGTAAACGAGCAACCGATTTCTTTGGGAAACATATTTCCCTTTTTTATTCTCAAGGGTCCCAATGCAAGAATTTTTTTCAACTCAAAAGGAACAGTTCCATGAGGAAACTAATCTGCTGTTTGTTTAACATGGTTCCCCAGTTATATTTTCTTGCATTATGTTTAATTTTTAATAAGGTTTAAATCTGCAAAATAAGTTTGCAAAGAAGCTCAAATATTTATATTCTTATTTCCATATAGTTTTTTTGTACGTTTATTTTTTTTTTGCTCCTATACTGATTCTATGTTGCACATTTCGAACTCTTCTTTTACTAATGTTTGTCAAGTTTCACAAATAGAAACAAGGTTGTCATTACTATTCTCTTTTATTGGAACTGTTCTTCCTTTGACAAAGAAACAACAGAAGCAACAGAGAGAAACAGCAGAAGAAACGAAACAGAGAAACAAGCGCACGCGAAACAGAGAAAGCAGCGCGCGCGAAACATTTCAAAACGCGCGCCGAACAAAGAAACAGTAGAAACGCGGCCCAATCAGCCCACTAGCGAACCCCCCTTGTGCGAACGCCTGACACTTTGACGCAGAATGCGTCGTATAGGAGCTCTCGGTAATGGCCGCGGGATGGCCTCCACGACCCCCCTGCCTCCCTGTAGTAGAGGAAGGGGATGAGGGGATGGGCTGGGCCAGTTTTAGTTAGGTGGGCCAAGTGGCCCAGTAGGTTAGGTCCTCTGTTTTCTTCTCTGGCTACTTATTTCTCCAATATTTAGTCTATAGTTTTGGTACTACATGATGTTAGTAAATGTTGAGATTTCTCTCATAATTAGTTTTCAATATTTTGGTGCTGCCCAAAAAAGTTCGAGGTTAAACGGAAATGTTTGAGATTAAATTTATATTTAAATGGGCATAATAAGTGATGTTTGGACACTTTAAATATTCCTAGGGGCAACTTAAAAATCCATTAAATGTTGGTCCTTACATGTTCATTACTTAGTGAATATTTGCAACCCATTGTACATTTTTATTTTGCCATTTGAAAACTTTAATTATTTGACTTTCATTTAAAGTCAAATTGGAATCGGGTCAGGGTCAAAGTGAGGTTTAGCAAAGTAATTGTGATGACAAGGCACCATTAGCATAGGGTTACTGTAGCTTAATTATTGGGGCGTCGCAAAGTGGGTGTGCATCCAACTTGCTTGCTCATGAAGACCTCAGGCATTTGAGGAAGCCCATCATTGGAATATACAAGCCAAGTTCTATAATGAAAATTCCCACTAGTATTTGAAAGTGATAACTCAAAAGACTCTCTATATGAAGAACATGGTGCTACTTTAAAGCACAAGTGTGATAAAAGGATAGTAACATTGTCCCTTCTCTCTTTTTCTCTCATTTATTATTATTACTTTTTTTCCTTTTTTTTGTTTTGGTGGGCTTCTTTGGCCTCTATTTTTTATTTTTTGGGCTTCTTTGGCCTCTTTTATTTATTTTTAAAGTCCGGAGTCTCATCCCGACTTGTGGGGGAATCATAGTCTCCATCATCCTTTCCTCACTGGGGCAATGCTCTAATAATGATGATCATCACACTTTTATTTACTTACAACTCAATATTACAACTCGATACTAGAACAAAGATACGACTCTATATGAATGCCTCCGGCGGTGTACCGGGATGTGCAATGATCTAGCGTAGCAATGACATAAAAAAACGGACAAGCCATGAAAACATCACGATAGCTATCTTACGATCATGCAAAGCAATATGACAATAAATGCTCAAGTCATATATATGATGATGATGGAAGTTGCATGACAATATATCTCGAAATGGCTATAGAAATGCCATGATAGGTAGGTATGGTGGCTGTTTTGAGGAAGATATAATGAGGCTTATGTGTGATAGAGCGTATCGTATCACGGGGTTTGGATGCACCGGCGAAGTTTGCACCAACTCTTGAGGTGAGAAAGGGCAATGCATGGTACCGAAGAGGCTAGGAATGATGGAAGGGTGAGAGTGCGTATAATCCATGGACTCACATTAGTCATAAAGAACTCATATACTTATTGCAAAAGTTTATTAGCCCTCGAAGCAAAGTACTACTACGCATGCCCCTAAGGGGATAGATTGGTAGGAAAAGACCATCGCTCGTCCCCGACCGCCACTCATAAGGAAAGCAATGAAAGAACACCTCATGCTCCGACTTCGTTACATAAAGGTTCACCATACGTGCACGCTACGGGACTTGCAAACCTCAACACAAGTATTCCTCAATTTCACAATTACTAAACTAGCACGACTCTAATATCACCATCTTTATATCGCACAACTATTGCAAGGAATCAAACATATCATATTCAGTGATCTACAAGTTTTATGTAGGATTTTATGACTAACCATGTGAACGACCAATTCCTGTCATCTCTCTAAATAGATATAAGTGAAGCAAGAGAGTTTAATTCTTTCTACAAAAGATATGCCCACGCTCTAACAAATATATGTGAAGCAAAAGAGCATTCTATAAATGGCGGTTTTCTATGTGAAGAGAAACAGGCAATCCAAACTTCAAATGATATAAGTGAAGCACATGAAGCATTCTATAAAGCCATACTCAAAAGATTTAAGTGAAGTGCAAAGAGCATTCTATAAATCAACCAAGTACTATCTCATACCAGCATGGTGCATAAAATAAAAGTGAAAACTAAATGCAAAAGACGCTCCAAGATCTGCACATATCACATGAATGAAACCAATCCGAAAACATACCGATACTTGTTGAAGAAAGAGGGGATGCCTTCCGGGGCATCCCCAAGATTAGAAGCTTTAGTCATTTACTTGGGGTGCCTCGGGAATCCCCAATCTCGAGCTCTTGCCTCTCTTCCTTCTTCTCACATCGAGACCTTCTCGATCATCGAACACTTCATCCACACAAAACTTCAACAGAAAACTCGGTAAGATCCGTTAGTATAATAAAGCAAATCACTGCTCTAAGTACTGTTGCAAACCAATTCATATTTTTTTTGCATTATAGCTACTGTAATATAAATTTTTCATGGCTTAATCCACTGATAGAAATTGATAGTTTCATCAAACTATGCATCAAAAACAGAATCTGTCTAAAACAAAACAGTCTGTAATAATCTGAACATTCACCATACTTATGATACTTGAAACATTCTACCAAAATTAGGAAAAATAAAAAAAATTATAGAAAGACAGTGCAGAAAGAATCAGAACCGTTTGACGTTCCAGTAAAAAATTAAAAATCGCGCACTACAGCCAAAGTTTCTGTCCTGCACCGCACAAACCAACAAGCATTGTAAACATCCTAAAGGCAAACCTTGGCACATTGTTTTTATAATACAATGGAATTGTACAAGGGGATAATTATTTTTGTTGAAAAGTTTCTGTAATTAAGATTCACAAAGTTTCCATGGGCATGAACAAAGTTCAAGGACGTCCCCCACTTCCACAATGCTCGTCTATCTCACTTTCACTTTTCTTTTTGAAAAGTTTTGGGTTACCCTCTTTATTTTTTTGTTTTTAAACTTTATAAAAGCACTCAACAGAAATAAATGAATCTCTAAAACTTCAGGGTTGTCTCCCTGGCAGCACTTTCTTTAAAGCCATTAAGCTAGGCATATTTTGCTCAAGTAGTGAATCCACCCGGATCCCAAGGTATATCAAAGACAATTTTAATTAACAATGATTTAGCATTTAGTAGTGAGCACAAGGTAACATATATCATGTAATAACAAAGTCTAACTCTCTTCCTATGCATCGGCATGTCATAAAAGAACAATTCATGCACACATAGTAAAGGCCAATGCATAGTATAAACAGTTTCTTGCAATTTTATCATGTTGGAAACATAGAGAGGTGGAGATATAGTTCCTCTCTCATAATAATTGCAAGTAGGAGCAGCAAGCACATGCATATTATATTCATCAAAATCATCATGTGTAATAGTAAAACACAACCCATCAATATAATCCTTAATAAGTGCAAACTTCTCCGATATAGTGTAGTCGGGAGAATTCAAAAAGATAATAAGACTATCATGCGTGGGTGCAATAGCAACAATTTCATGTTTAACATAAGGAACTATAGCAAGTTCATATTCATAAGCATAATTCATATTGGCATCTTGGCCACAAGCATAGAAAGCATCATCAAAAAGGGATATTTCAAGAGAATCAACGAGATCATGACCATCATCATAGCAATCATCCTTTGGTAAGCACGAAGGGAAATTAAACAATGTATGAGTTGAAGAGTTACTCTCATTAGAAGGTGGGCAAGGGCACCATCATCATAGCAATCATCCTTTGGTAAGCACGAAGGGAAATTAAACAATGTATGAGTTGAAGAGTTACTCTCATTAGAAGGTGGGCACGGGTAGCTAATCCGCTCTTCCTCCTTTTGTTCTTCGCTCTCCTCATCATCTTTTTCATCCAATGAGCTCACAGTTTCATCGATTTCTTCTTCTATAGACTCCTGCAAAATATTAGTCTCTTCTTGGACAGCGGAGGAGTCCTCAATATATGGTTTAACATAGGCATTAGAAGCATAATTATCATAACAATATTCAAGTATGGAAAAAATTTCAGATTTGTAGAGAGTAGCATCATACTTTTCAATCAAAGAAGCAATTTCATAAGCACCCTTAAAAGCAACAAATTCTTCAGTTTGTTGAACATCACAGTAATTATAAACACCCTTAACATACGAAGATACGATTCCATTATCACTAAACAAACATTGGCAGGGAAGGTGTTTCTTAGGGTCTTCAAAACAACAAGTAAAATCATATATTTCACATAAATTCCAAGAATAGCATTACAAACAATGAATCTGATCCAGTAAAAGTTTCCCTTTTTGAGATAAGCGGTGTCTCGCATAACAAGCATGCTCATCTAAAGATTTGCCCTCAACTAAGCTAGTTGGGGTTTCAGCACGAGCACATAGGGATCGAAGATGATCCAAGTAAAAAGCTTCAGGAGTGTGATAGATTTTGAGTGGTTCTTCAACCATTGGTTCAGTAGGTACAACTAATTTTTTTGGTATTTTGCGTTTCCTACCCATAACTAAAGATAGAAAACAATTGAGAACAGCAAATAAAAATTACTTAGTGATAAAGCAAACAAGCACACACGAGAATATTCACCCCACGCTATGACTCCCCGGCAACGGCGCCAGAAAAAGGTCTTGATAACCCACAAGTATAGGGGATCAATTGTAGCCTCTTTCGATAAGTAAGAGTGTTGAACCCAACAAGGAGCTAAAGGTAGAACAAATATTCCCTCAAGTTCTATCGACCACCGATACAACTCTACGCACGCTTAGCGTTCGCTTTACCTAGAACAAGTATGAAACTAGAAGTACTTTGTAGGTGTTGTTGGATAGGTTTGCAAGAATTTAAAGAGCACGTAAATAAAAATTAGGGGCTGTTAAGGTAAAGAAGCAATAAAGTAAGTATAGCGAGTGTTGAAAAGTGGTGGTAGGAGTTGCGAAATTGTCCCTAAGCAATTGACTACTTTACTAGACCGATAGCAAGTTTTATGTGGGAGAGGCCACTGCTAGCATGTCATCCCTGACTTGGAATTCTATGCACTTATCATTGGAACTATTAGCAAGCATCGGCAACTACTAACGTTCATTAAGGTAAAACCCAACCATAGCATTAAGATATATTGGTCCCCTTTCAATCCCGTATGCATCAATTTCTATGCTAGGTTGAAGCTTCTGTCACTCTTGCCCTCCAATACATAGTCCTATCAACATACAACTAACCCTATGGTGTGATCCACGCGCGCGGTCATACGATGGGCACCAAAGGACAACAACATAAACACAAGCAAATTAAATCAATCATAGCAAGTCATCAACCACCGATAGGACAACGAAAATCTACTTAGACATCATAGGATGGCAACACATCATTGGATAATAATATGAAGCATAAAGCACCATGTTCAAGTAGAGGGTACAGCAGGTTGCAGGAGAGTGGACCGCTGTAGATAGATGGGGGAAGGTGATGGAGATGTTGGTGAAGATGGCGGAGGTGTTGGTGTAGATCACGGTGATGATGATGTCCCCCGGCAGCGTTTCGGCGCCACCGGAAGCGAGGGGGAGAGGGGCCCCCTTCTTCTTCTTCTTCCTTGACCTCCTCCCTAGATGGGAGAAGGGTTTCCCCTCTGGTCCTTGGCCTCCATGGCATGGGAGGGGCGAGAGCCCCTCCGAGATTGGATCTGTCTCTCTGTGTTTCTGCGTTCTCGTATTCTGCCCTTTCACCGTTTCGTATATATATATGGAGATCTGTAACTCCGATTGGATTGAAACCTTCGCCGAGATTTTTTTTCCCAAAAGTTAGCTTTCTTGCGGCCAAAGAAGAGCAGCAACCGCCTTACGGCGGGTCCACGAGGGGGGCAGGCGCGCCCCCCTGCCTCGTGCCCCCCTCGGGCACCGTCTCGCTTTGATTCTTCTTCCCATATTCTCCAAATATTCCAAAAATATTCTCCGTCCATTTTTATCCCGTTTGGATTCCGAAATGGGGTTTCTGCGAAACATAAAACATGCAACAAGCAGGAACTGGCATTGGGCACTGGATCAATATGTTAGTCCCAAAAATAGTATAAAGAGTTGCCAAAAGTGTATGAAAGTTGAATAATATTGGCGTGGAACAATAAAAAATTATAGATACGACGGAGACGTATCAGCGCGCCCCCTGCCTCATGGGCCCCACGTGGCCCCCCTCCACTTATTCCAGCACCCACTCACTTCGTCTTCCTCTAGAAAAAATCCTCCCATAGCTCAAACCCGTGTTCTAGCTCATCTTGCTGCCATTTTTGATCTCCTTGCTCAAAGCTCCATTCACAAAACTGTTTGGGGAGATTGTTCTTCGGTATGTGACTCCTCCATTGGTCCAATTAGTTTTTGTTCTAGTGCTTTATTTATTGCAATTTTTTGCTGCCTAGGTGACCCTGTTCTTGAGCTTGAATGTCAAATTTATATGGTCCCAAGTAGTTCTAATGCATGATATAGCCTCTAGGCACTTGTGGGAGTAGTTGATATTAATCTTGTTGAGTTTGCTTCACTTTTATTTTGAGTCACTAAAAATTTCAGAAATTTTTAGAGGGAGAAAATGTTGAAGAGATTGTTGAGAGGCTCCTCAAGCCGGAGTTCGAAGGGAAAGGAGAATGAAGAGAATGAAAAGCCCAAGTATAACCTTCCTCGCACCGCGGAGGTTCAGCCGTGTGAATGGCCTTGTGATGCATTCTTGAAGGCCGCCGGAATCTATGATGATTTTTATTACTTGGCTAAGAATGCATGCCTCACCGACTTCCTCCATGACCAGATCGAACAGGATCTCCAACTCACTAATATTTTTGTGCAAAATTTCCATTTCCATGCTAGGAGATCACCACCTTCGGTAGATTTTTATTTATACAATGAGTTTACTCTATGATTTTTGTGTGGCTTGCAAGTTGCCTTTTGAGGGCAGCGTCGAGGAACCACATCCTAGTGATGTGGCAGAATTTATTGATGAAATTGATGTAGGGGAAAAGAGAAAAGTGTCAGATGCAAGAACTACTAGTATACATTTTCCTGTTCTACATTACTATGCAATATTTGCTAGTAGATGTTTAATTGGTCGCGGGAACAGTGGGGGCCTCACTGCTCCTGACCTCGCCATTTTGCGCCATGCTTTACCCCATGACGGAACTTTCAGTTTAGGCGCTATGGTTGCTAAACGGTTGAGTCTAAGCCGTACAGAGGGCCCCATTTTTGGAGGTATCTTTGCTTCGTGTCTTGCTAAATATTTTGAGATACCTATTAGACACTATGAGAAATAAGAAAAGGTGTTGCCCCCTATTTTCTTAGACTATAAAAGTATGGTAGCACATGATTTTATTTGCGATGATAAGGAGAAGAGACTCATTTATAACCTGGTATTCAGTGAAGATACTTGTCAGATTATTACCCTGCCTGCACCTTCTTTGGTTAACATTCATTCAGGCACATACATCATCCTGCCCGATGACATTTATGCATATTGGGAGTGAACACGATCCCCAGAGCCAGAGCCAGAGCCAGAGCCATCTCCTGATCCATATCAGGAGTCTATTTATCAGTGGGATCCGCAAGAGATCGCTAACTAGTGGCACCCCAAGGATCCTCCTCAGTACACTTGAGAGAACCACTTTGATCCATGGGCATAGACCAACTTAGGCCAAAAGCCTAAGCTTGGGGGAGTACATATTTCTCACCGACATTACATTCATGTTCACACACTCATGCCAGTTGTCGGTGCTCATACTTTTTCATTGTACTATCCATGCTAGTTTATTTTCGGTTTTAAGCCTTCCTCTTGCATGTTTGAAAAACCTTAAGAAAAACCAAAAAAAATTAGTTGTAGTTGTTAGCTAGTTTACTTTCCATGCCTGTAGTAATAATTAAAAGAAAACCCAAAAATATTTCTCGTTCTTCTTTTGTTTGTTGGGAGCTTTCCCATGTAAATAGTTTTATTTTATTTCTTTTCTTTGGGGGCCGAGAGGAGAAGACCATGATGAAAATGTTGAGTGGCTCTTATATGCATTATTGTTGATTTAACCAAGAGCCCATATTACCTTGTCTTCTCCCTTGTATTAAATGCTTGCAGATTCCAGCTTAGTCCAATGCACATGCACTATTATTATTATCCTCACCGTTCGGTCGTGCGAGTGAAAGGCAATAATGACGATATATGATGGACTGATTGAGATGAGAGAAGCTGGTATGAACTCGGCCTATCTTGTTTTTGTAAATATGATTAGTTCATCGTACCTGATTCAGCCTATTTTGAATGAAACATGTTTGCAATGACAATTAGAGATTATAGTTGCTCATGCCATGCTTAATTAGCTAGGAGTTTATAATGGTTTACCTTGCGTGCCAACATGCTATTAAAATGGTTATGATAGGGTGGTATCTTCCTTTGAATGATTCAAGTGTCTTGACTTGGCACATGTTCACGCATGTAGTTGAAACAAAATCAACATAGCCTCCACGATATTTATGTTCATGGTGAATTATATCCTACTCATGCTTGCACTCAGTGTTGATTAATTTTAATGCATGTTCATGACTGTTGTCGCTCTCTAGTTGGTCGCTTCCTAGTCTCTTTCTAGCCTTCACTTGTACTAAGCGGGAATACTGCTTGTGCATCCACTTCCATAAACCCCAAAGTTATTCCATACGAGTCCACGATACCTTCCTATATGCGGTATCTACCTGCCGTTCCAAGTAAATTTGTTTGTGACAAACTCTAATCCTTCAAATGAAATTCTATTTTGTATGCTCGAATAGATCATGTATCAACTAGGGCTGTCGATATCTTCCAAGGGGCTTCTACAAATTGGAGCAGAGAAGCTGGGTCTTGTTGCAAGTAGATCATAGTCGTTAGATGCAGATCTGATGGTCAGAAATGATGGATGGCAGACACACCATCATCACCAACTGAGTCTTTTATAGGAGTTAGAGATAAAAAACAGAGTTGGTGATGATGGTGTGCCTACCATCCTGCAATATAGGCCGTCCGATTTATATCTGACGGATAGGAAGGAAACTATGGCAATTTAGCAAAAAGATACCCACACCCCTCTCCACATTTGCAAATAAGGCCTTCCCTCGTTCATCCTTTTCTCTCACAAGATAAACTACTCATATAAATGCATCTTGATGTTCCGTGCAACGCATGGGCATCTTGCTAGTCTCTCACAAGATAAACTACTCTTAGAAATGCATCTTGATGTTCCGTGCAACGCACGGGCATCTAGCTAGTTTCTTTTAAAATAGTTACTGCGATAATTGGGTTGAAGTGATATATTATATGTCTGCCCCGAATGATTTCAGATTCACTAGTAGTAACAAAGAAAAGGTTGTCTTGTTAATTAACAGAAAACAGGGTGAAAACTATCACATGAGGCCGGTGAAAACAAGGCACATTGGGTTCAGCGTCATGGTCACTACAGCTGTGTGCGTGCGAGAAGTCTACATATTGAGGGGGCTACGGAGAAAAAGATGTATCTCGTGTGTTTGAGCGAGGCACAGAGACACAATGTTTGAGAGAGAAACCGATTGCCAGATTAAGATCAGATCGATTTATCACCCTTCTTCTGTCATTGTTGGGGTTGGGGGGGGGGGGTTGGGGGAAGGGGAGGGAGAGAAAGACGTATCGAGAGTGTGCGCGGTAGGCACGGAGGCACAACTAGCGAGAGAGAGAGAGTGTGTGTGTGTGTCTGTGTATGTTTGAAAGAGGAGTAGATAGATTACTATCAAGATCGAGGTGCCACCCTACTCCTTCGGTGTCGGGTAGTGTGTGTGTGTGTGTTTGAGAGAGAAGCCAGTTGATAGATTAGTATCAAGATTGAGGTGTCACCCTACTCCTCCGGTGTCGGGAAGTGTGTGTGTGTGCGGGTGGGTGGGGGAGGGGGCAGTGACACTTACATATCTCTACTCTTATAAAAAAATAGAGTTGGTGATGATGGTGTTCCTGCCATCCTGCAATATAGGCCATCCGATTTATATCTGACGAATAGGAAGGAAACTATGGCAATTTTGCAAAAGGATAACCACACCACTCTCCACATTTAGAAAATAAGGCATTCCCTCGTTATCTTTTTCTCCCACAAGATAAACTAATCGTACAAATGCATCTTGATGTTCCGTGCAATGCATGGGCATCTTTCTAGTAGGGAGAATGAGTTTGTGTGACCCATATCTATATTAAGGGATAGGTAGATAGGATGTGTGCGAGGCATACTTAAAGCATCACGGAGATAAACAAACAGTGTGCATGCAAGTGCCGGAAAAATGAAGCGATAAACAATGTCTATGCGCATGTGTGTGTGTGTGTGTGTGTGTGTGTGTGAGAGAGAGAGAGAGAGAGAGAGAGAGAGAGAGAGAGAGAGAGAGAGCGAGATCTCAAAACAAAAGGTGCTCTGCTGGAATCCCATCGTATGTATTCATATGGTTCCAGAACTCGAGTTAACCTTAGGCATATGTGTGAGAGACATAATTATCCTTTGAGACATTAGTGGCTGTGGGTGGGCGGAATTAAAGGGGTGGGCATGTTCGGCAGAGAGAGCGTGTGTGTTTCTGTGTGAGAGACTTGTAGGACGGGGTACAAAGACGAATTCTAACCTTGACGGAGGGAGAGAAATACACGAAGTGCGCGTGCGTGATTCCGATGCCCACGGGGAAATGAGATATGTATGCGTGTGAGAGAGATTGCACAATTCATTCACGTATCACTATCTAGCGATCGTGGACGTGCATCGCTTGAACATAAATCAATATCTACTTTGTATCGTGGCCAAAGGTACAATATCGATTCAACGCTATAAAGATTGGACACTCACATATCACATCTTTTTCTATCTAAATAAACCTTTTCAATTGTGCATGCCAAAGTTACAGTGATGTTTCTTCGAACAACCAATGTAGCTATCATGTACATGCACCATTGTTACTCTTGCGTTCAAATTCATTAGTCTTGGATGATTTAAGGTTCTATTATGAAGTAATACATGTAATATTCATTTATGAATTCAACGGGTACACAATTTATGAAATGGAGGCTATGTAATCATATGAGGTAACACTTTTAAGTAGCGGACTACAATATCAATTTCTTTTGTGGGACTACAATATCCATTTCTTTTTGTGCGCCTCTACACTAACACGTCAATGCATTATGTCTAAAGTAAATAACCAATGACACTAAATTATCTATTTACACGAGAAATACATAGGCTGAGCGTTTGATCCCTTTTTTTGTGAATGCGCCTCTACACCCGTACGATTGGCCGCGCCCGTGTGAATGTCCAAGTTATCGGCGCATCCTCCCGAGTTATTGTCTTTTTTTCTGGGGTGGACTTCACACCAGTTATCAACTGCTGACGCGTGCCCCGTATACATAGTCTCGCATGACCTTCCCGCTAGCACAGTCCAAAATTAGTTGAAACTGGATACGAAAGATCCCGCGGGCGGCAAAATCTCCTGCCTCCTTCTAAAATTTCCGCCACCTAGTCTTTAGCATGCGAAATTCCCCTTTTGTCCTTGGTGCACGGAGAACAATAGTAACAATACCGCCCTCATCTACATAATAGGTTGGGGCTGCTTTGGTAACTTCCGATTCCCCCCACCACACGGCAACCCCATTTCCTCTCCCCCTCCCGCAAAAATGACTAACTCCACAACGCCAGAGCATCTTACATCATGCCATCCGTACTTCATCAGCCTTTCTATCCCTCCCCTCTCGAAACCCTAGACTGCTCATCCACCAGCGTACCAGAGCCCATTCACTGCCAGCGGCGTCCACCTCGCTGGATCTGCTTCTGTCGCCACATCTACCCCTCCCACCCCCACTAGAAACAAGTAGACTGCTCATCCACCACTGTAGCACAACCCATTCAGTGCCGATGTTGTCCACGGTGCCGGATCTGCTTCGTCGGTACTCTCGTCAACCGCAGCACATCTGCAGCGGCTCATTCGTACTCCCCACCAGAGACACTTCGTCCATACCCCCCGGAGGCGCCCCACCGACGGCATCTGATCCTCTTCGCCGACACCTTCCTCAACCCTACCGGAGCCGCTTTGTAACACCCCGGAAGTAACTTTCCATATTTGTAACTCCAACTCTTGCCATTTTCGGCATTGATATATGATATTCCCTCCGTGGTTGGGTTTTTCTTCATTTTGCATTTTGTCCATGTCATGCATTTTATATCATGTCATCATGTGCATCGCATTTGCATACGTGTTCGTCTCATGTTTCCGAGCATTTTTCCCGTTGTCCGTTTTGCAATCCGGCACTCCTATCTTCCCCGCGGTCCTTTTACGTTTTTCGTGTGTAAAGGGTACTAAACCTTCTCGAAATGGACCGAGGTTTGTCTAGTGGCCTTGGTATACCACCCGAGACCACGGTCAAGTTTGGTCATTTAGAGCTCGTTTGGTACTCCAACGGTTAACCGCACTCTCGCAAAGGCCTCTTTTAAGTTGCAGCCCAACACCCTTCAAAACAGCCCAATAACCCATCTAAGTCACTTCCATGCTCTCCGTCGTTCGATCACGATCGTGTGGTAAAACTACACCTCATTTGGACTCTCCTAGCTCCTCTATGCCTATTTAAGCAAACCCTCCAAATCTCTGGGTCTAACCCTAGCCTTCCCCTACCTCGCGCCGGACGAAGCGTCCGCTCCGCCGGACCGTCCGCCCGCCAGCCGCCGCCGCTTCGGCCACTCGGGGCCGCGACACGTGGCAACCGCCGCATGCGTGCGGCAGCGACGCGCCGCGAGGCCCGCGGCCCGCCCGGCCGATCCGGCCGACCAGCGCCTCCGCCCGCCCGCTTCGCCGCCGCCGCATGGCGCCAGCCAGCGCCCCCTCTCCGCCGTCGCCCGCCACCGGCCGGCGCGCCGCCGCCCGCCCGGCAACCCGCCCGCCGTCGCCGCCCGGCGCCCGCCATCGCCGCCCGCCGCCGGCGTCGCCTCGCCAGCCCCCGTCGGCCGCCGCCCTCTTCCGCCTCCTCCCCTCCGGCGCTCGGCGAGCTCCGGCGCCCGCCGCCGCCGTCGCCGATCGGATCGGAGAGGCCCGATCCGCCTCGGTTCGCGCGCCGCGCCGTTGACTTCTTCCCTCTCCTTTTCTTATAAGTCTTTTGCATCTCATTGTTATTTTGTAGCATTTTCAAAGTGGTGTATCTTTGCATCTGTAGGTCCATTTTGTGCGTATAATATGTCAAAATTTTCGTCTCGAAGAGTAGATCATTTCATCTCATTGCATCATTTTCATTTGAGCTCATCATGATGCCCTAAATGCTGTTGGAAGAGTGTTATGTGATGTTAGTTTCTGTTTCTTATCAGAACTTGCACTTTTGTTATTTTTACCATGATTGATGGTTGCACCCTATGAATTTGAGTCCTACATGTGTTTTGTAAAATGCCATGCCATCTTTCCAGGGGTGTATGCCATGTATTTTTGTGATCTATGTGGTGACTAGCACAAGCATGCAAAGTAGGTGTCCTGATGTTGCTGATTTCAGCCCTGTTTAGCTGATTTTTGATGCCATGTTAACTTGATGATTCCGAGAGATCCATGCATATTTTGAGATACTTCAGTAAGGATGTTTTGTAAAACATGTCTTGCTCTATCCATCCATGCCCTTTTTTGCAATTATGGAGTGCCATAGCTTGAGTCAATCGAGCTCTACTTTTGCTATCAAATGTTTCCTGGCAGATCGTATACATGTTATTCAATTTTGCCTAGGTTGTTGTGGTTGATCCATGTATGCTATGTTATTGTTCTTTCCATGTATGTCTTCTATGACATGTCTTCTTGATGTATGTATGCTTAGTTTATCATTTAAGGCTCTGTAGTGAGTGCATTGAGCTTGTAAACATGTCTACTTGTTGTCAGTTTTTGACATGCCATGTTGCTGAATCTGTTAACGAAACTTTCAATATTGACATGGGTGTTACTATATTTTCTAATACCTTTTGGCTTATGGTCAGTAAGGAACTTTTGTTCTATGCTTTGAGTAGATTTATGCCATGCCATGTTTTGCTATTTTAAGTTACTGTAGCATGTAGTTTTGTTGCTCTGAACATTGCAACCTGATGCTGTTTTTGCCATGTCCAGCCTGATATTTTGTGCACTTTTGCCATGCTTGTTTGAACCTGTTATGATGTGAACTAGCCGTAGCTCAGTGCTCATATTTTGTCGAGCATCTTGTGTAGCTCACTTCCATGTACTTTATTGATACGTTTGGGTGCAGTAGCTTAATTAATTGTTGCTTGCTAAGTGGCATCATGCTGTTAATGGCAGATTTGTGCCATTCTTGTTTTGCTTGTCATTTCCAAACCGTGCATCCGATTCGGTGATCTTTATATCGATTTCAACGAAATCATCTCATCTTTCCAGTGGCATACTTGGTTTGCCAAGTTGATGCCTGGTTCATCATTTACCTTCCGGAGCGCTTTATCGCATTGCATATCACATCCCGCATATCATGTCATGTTTTGCATCATGTTGATTGTGCATTGCACCGTGATTTATTGTGGTTCCTTTGTTTGTGTTGTTGCTTTGGGTAGAGCCGGAGACGAGTGCGTAACGAGGAACCTGTTGAGAACGCTTACGAGGATCAAGCTTTCGACAACTCGAGAACATTGCAGCAAGATGACCATACCCTCGAAATCTCTTCTATCTTTGCTATGCTAGTTGCTCGCTCTTTTGCTATGCCTATGCTGCGATGCCTACCACTTGCTATATCATGCCACCCATATTGCCATGTCAGCCCCTAACCATCCTTTCCCTAGCAAACCGTTGATTGGCTATGTTACCGCTTTGCTCAGCCCTCTTATAGCGTTGCTAGTTGCAGGTGAAGCTGAAGTTTGTTCCTTGTTGGAACATGGAGTTGTTGTTCCTTTTTGGAACATGTTTACTTGTTGGGGATATCACAATATATATATCTGCTTTGTTTAACACATCTTTATACTTGGTAAAGGGTGGAAGGCTCGGCCTTATGCACGGTGTTTTGTTCCACTCTTGCCACCCTAGTTTCCGTCATACGGTGTTATGTTCCTTGATTTTGCGTTCCTTACGGTTGGGTGATTTATGGGACCCCTTGACAGTTCGCTTTGAATAAGACTCGTCCAAAGAAGGCCCAACTTTGGTTTTACCATTTGCCACCTAAGCCTTTTCCCCGGGTTTTCGCGAGCGAGGGTCATCTTTATTTTAACCCGGGCCAGTTCTCCCGAGATCACGTGGGTATCTTGGAATCGTTCGATGGTTTTGTGACGAGAACATTGTTCTTGGTGCCTCCCGACATTTAGGGGTTGTGGCGGTGTCCGGGAGTTGAGCTCCGAGGTGTTGTCGTCACAATTTTATCGTTGCAGTTTTGGAATACTGAGTTTTACCGACATCGAAATCTCTTTTGTGCAGTTGTTGGTGAGATAACCTGATAGCCAAGATCTTGGCGAAAGGGAGTATTGCCATGACTTGCATAACGGATGTTTTTCAAGGTCGAGGTACACGATTTCGAGGATTTCTTGGTTATGTGTTGACGGATGGATACTGTTGGATCTAGGTATTGTTAGTTTGGGTGATATATTTTGTGTCCCTGTATCCCCAACACCAGATTGCATAACCAGAAAGTTTCGGGAGTTTATAGGTGGGAATTCTAGTAGCTTACGGGATATTCTTTCCGGCGGATGTATGATTTGAGATTGGGGTTCAACGTCTAGTGGTCCGCCCATTCACGGTCGATTTACTGATGGTCGTGAGGCGTCTTAAAGAATCCTTGGCTATGCTGATTCGGGACGTCTTGTTTGTCATTCGTGACGTCCGCTATCGTCGTGTCCGTGTGGGCCCCACCACGAACACTTTGGGCGAAATCTCTATCATGTGTTTGTTCCGCTCATTCTAGAAGCCAATCTTTTGTTTTCGGTTGTGATATTGAATTGTTTCTAAGGCGGATGTTGTTTCCATATCTTTATCTAAGTGGCTTCTCACCTTAATGGGCGTGTGATGATTAACTTTGGAATTCATTCGTTCATTCTTGTTGAATGTTTATTGTGAAGACTATATGTTGCAATTTCTATCTGTTGATTCTACTTATCTTTTTTCTATCAAAGGACTAACGGATGTCACCCTCTCGGGATGGCTCCGCCAACGTCTGAATCTGGATCGCAATGATGGGGATCGGTCAACCTCCACCTCCACCTCCGCCTCCGGAGGCTGGCAAGCTATCATGGCAGCCACCAATGCCAATGCTCGATAATTTTGCAGCTCTTGCAAGAAGCATTACTCGAGGAGCGGCAATCAAGGAAATCAAGGTCAAGGCAACAATCAGCCGCACTTTGCTACTCTCGATCGGTTCCTCGCTAATCAGCGAAGTCTTTCGGTTTACGTGTCGAGGCCACGACGCCGACGATTGGTTAGTGGACATCTGCAAGCATTTTGATTGTAGCAATGTCGGACACGAGGACTTTGTCAAGTTTGCATCATTTCAACTCAAGGATCAAGCTGCTTTGAGTGGTACCAGCAATACAAAGATTCCAGAGGAGGTCGTGTCATTACAGGATGAGTTCCGCCGTGATTTTGAGCTCATCACATTCCAAAAGTGTTGTTGAGAGCAAGCGTGAGGAGTTCCGCAATCTCAAGCAAGGCAACATGTCTGTCTATCAATACAATATCCAGTTCGTAAACTTCGCTCGTTTTGCTAAGCAAGGCGCACGATGAAAAGAGTATGATCTATCAATTCAGAGGTGGTGCGAGAGAAGATCTGCAATTAGCTCTTGTGCTTTTTGAGCGAGATAAGTATGATGATTTCTACAACATGGCTCTGAAGCAAGAAGCTGCCCAGCTCAAATGTGAGGCTTCTAAGAAGAGAATCGGGGATGCAGATTCAGTCTTCTTCTTCCTCTCAAGTGGCAGCTAAGCAGCAGAAGTTCTACCTTCCTCCTCCTCCGTTCCGTCGGCCTTATCGTGAGAAGAACTCAGGTGGCGTGTATCTTCCCACCCACCCAACCCAAGCTATCGAACAAGTCTAATTCTCAAGCTCCAAGGTCAAGTACTCCTTACCACCGTCCGCTCTCGAGGTGACTTGCAACAAATGTCGCAGAAAGGTCACTATGCGAACAAGTGCTTCAACGAGGCGTCTTCCGCCTCCTCCTCTGTGAAATCTTCCAGCAATGCGGTGGTCAAGCATAATCCAAAGTATGCCAAGGTCAATATGATGAATGCAGCTCAAGCGGAGGAATCTTCGATGTGATAATGGGTAATCTCTCGATTAATGATATTCCTGCAAAAGTCTTATTTGATCTTGGTGCATCGCATTCTTTCATGTCATATCCTTTTGCATGAAGCACAATGTTGACACAGAGATTCTGTCCAAAGTTATGCAAGTTGTTTCTCCGGAAGGCTTATGAATTCTAGTTTGGTTGCTCTAATGTCTCTATCAAGATGGGCGATTATAGATTTCTTTCTAAACCAATTGTTCTTGGTGACTCGGATATTGATCTTATTCTCGGAATGGATGGCTTTCAAAGCACAAAGCTCAGCTTGATTGTGCTGCCAGAGAAATTCAATTGACTCACTCTTCTAATGATGTGATCATCTATGCCGCTTCGTGATGAAACCATTCGGTTGTTTTCTCTAAATGAGAAGGCGAACTGAATGCTATCTCTCGATTCGATCGTTTGTGAGTACCAAGATGTCTTTCGGAAGAGCTTCGGGTATGCCTCCTCATCGGCCGATTGAATTCGTTATCGATCTTGAGCACGCATCGAACCCGTTTGCAAGCGTCCATACAAGCTTGGACTGATGAGCTGAAGGAATTCAAGAAGCAGCTCAATGAACAAGAGCGTCTGGGTTTGATCGGACGAGTTCATCTCCTTGGGGTTGTGGTGTCCTTTTGTCCGGAAGAAGGATGGCACGGACCGACTTTGCGTCGATTACCGTCCATTGAATAAGAAGACAATCAAGAACAAGTATCCACTTCCCAACATCAATGAGCTTTTGAGCAACTCAAAGGTGCTACTGTGTTCTCCAAGCTTGACCTTCGTATGGGGTATCATCGATTCGCATTCGTGAACAAGATATTCCCAAGACAAGATTCGAACAAGTTTTGGTTCTTATGAATATCTTGTCATGTCTTTCGGCCTCGTCAATGCTCCTCCAACATTCTCTCGGATGATGAACTTCATTTTCAACCCCTACACCAATGAATTCGTCTTGGTCTATCTTGATGATATTTTGGTCTTCTCCAAGAATAAGAAGGATCATGCCAAACATTTGCGATTGGTGCTAGACAAGCTCAGAGAGTATTAATTCTATGCTAAGTTCTCCAAATGTGAATTTTGGCTTGATGAAGTGCTCTACCTTGGTCATATCATCTCCGCCAAGGGCATCGCTGTTAATCCCGAGAAGGTGTCCGCAATTGTGAATTGGGAACCTCCTCAGAATGTCAAGCAGCTCCGCAGTTTTCTTGGTCTTGCAAGCTATTGCCGAAGATTCGTTGAGAACTTCTCCAAGATTGCAAAGCCTCTTTCCAACCTTCTCCAGAAGCATGTGAAGTATGTCTGGTCTCCTGAGTGTGATGTTGCTTTCAATACTCTCAAAGAGAAACTCGTCACAGCTCCTGTCTTGACTCCTCCTGATGAATCCAAGCCATTTGAAGTTTTCGTGATGCTTCTCTTCAAGGTCTCGGTGTTGTGTTAATGCAAGAGAAGAGAGTTGTGGCTTATACCTCTCGCAGATTGAAGCCCAACGAAAAGAACTACCCCACTCACGATCTTGAGTTGGCGGCAGTTGTCCATGCATTGATAACATGGAGACATCTCTTGTTGGGAAGGAAAGTGGACATTTTCACCGATCACAAGAGTCTCAAGTACATCTTCACTCAGCCCAACCTCAACCTCGAGCAGACTCGATGGGTGAAATGATTCAAGAGTACAACCCAAGTATTGAATATACTCGGCAAGGCCAATGTCATTGCAGATGCTTTGAGTAGGAAGGCTTCTCGCAGCAGTCTAATCCTCAAGCCCTTTCAGACGGATCTCTGTGAAGCTTTCCACAAGCTGAATCTTCAAGTTGTTCCTCAAGGCTTTCTTGCCAACCTCATAGTCTCTCCTACTTTGGAAGATCAGATTCGTGAGGCTCAACTTCTGGATGCCATGGTGAAAAAGGTGAAGCGTGGTATCGACAAGGGCATTTCAATCAAGTGCTTCCACGTTGATGACAAAGACACTCTTTTCTTTGAGGACGGATTGTGGTTCCTAAGGGTGATCTCGAAAAGTCATTATGAGCGAGGCTCACAATTCGCTTCTATCCATTCATCCGGAAATGCGAAGATGTACCATGATCTCAAGCAGTCATATTGGTGGACTCGAATGAAGCGAGAAATTGCTCAATTCGTGAATGAGTGTGATGTCTGCAGAAGAGTGAAAGCAGAACACCAAAGACCAGCTGGTCTCCTCCAACCTCTTGCTATTCCTGAATGGAAGTTTGATCATATTGAAATGGACTTCGTGGATGGCTTTCCAAAGTCCAAGCGTGGAAATGATGCTATCTTCGTTGTCATTGACAAGCTTACTAAAGTGGCTCATTTTCTTCCTATCAAAGAATCTATCACAGCAGCTCGGTTGGCGAGCTATACACCTCGAAATTGTCTCCTTGCACGGCATTCCACAAGTGATCTCTTGAGACCGTGGCAGCATCTTTACCTCCAAGTTTTGGGATTCTTTTGAAGGCCATGGGCACCAACATTCGTTTCAAAGACAGCTTTCCATCCTCAAACAAGTGGCCAAGTTGAGCGAGTTAATCAAATCCTTGAAGACATGCTCGGGGCTTGTGTCATTTCTTTCGGTATGAAGTGGGAAGATTGTCTTCCATATGCCGAGTTCTCCTACAACAACAGGTTCCAAGCGAGTTCGGGCAAGGCCCCATTCGAAATTCTCTATGGCGAAAGTGTCGTACTCCTCTCAATTGGTCTCGAGACAGGTGAGCGCCAACTTCTTGGCAATGACTTGATCACGAAGCGGAAGAAATGTGCCAAGTCATTCGTGAGAATCTCAAAGCCGCATAATCGCGCCGGAAGAGCTATTATGATGATAAGCACCGTGATGTGGCTTTTGAAATCGGAGACCATGTCTACCTCCGCGTCTCTCAATGAAAGGTACTCGTAAACCCGGTATCAAAGGGAAGCTTGCCCCTAGATCGTGGGTCCTTTCAAGATCATTGGCAAAAGAGGCGATCTCGCCTATCAACGAGCTTCCATCCAACCATGCAAGCGTGCACGATGTGTTTCACGTGTCACAGCCGCAAGTGCTTCAAGACTCTGAACACACTATCAACTTCAAGAGATTGACCTTCAAGAAGATCTCTCTTATCATGAGCACCCGTTGCTATTCTTGAAGAAACCGAGCGCAAGACTCGCAACAAGTCAATCAAATTCCTCAAAGTGAAGTGGTCACACCATTCCGACCGAGAAGCTACACGGGCGCGAGGATCACCTCCGTTCGAATATCCGGAGTTCTTTCAGTCCTAGATCTCGGGACGAGATCCTCTTGTAGTGGTGGAGTGTTGTAACACCCCGGAAGTAACTTTCCATATTTGTAACTCCAACTCTAGCCATTTTCGGCATTGATATATGATATTCCCTCCGTGGTTGGGTTTTTCTTCATTTTTCATTTTGTCCATGTCATGCATTTTATATCATGTCATCATGTGCATCGCATTTGCATACGTGTTCGTCTCATGTTTCCGAGCATTTTTCCCGTTGTCCGTTTTGCAATCCGGCACTCCTATCTTCCCCGGCGGTCCCTTCTACGTTTTTCCGTGTGCGGGTACTAAACCTTCTCGAAATGGACCGAGGTTTGTCTAGTGGCCTTGGTATACCACCGTAGACCACCGGTTAAGTTTGGGTCATTTGGAGCTCGTTTGGTACTCCAACGGTTAACCGTGACTCTCGCAAAGGCCTCTTTTAAGTTGCAGCCCAACACCCCTTCAAAACAGCCCAATAACCCATCTAAGTCACTTCCATGCTCTCCGTCGTTCGATCACGATCGTGTGGTAACTACACCTCATTTGGACTATCCTAGCTCCCTCTATGCCTATTTAAGCAAACCCTCCAAATCTGGGTCTAACCCTAGCCTTCCCTACCTCGCGCCCGGACGAAGCGTCCGCTCCGCCGGACACGTCCGCCCGGCTTGCCGCCGCCCTTTCAAGCCACTCGGGGCCGCGACACGTGGCAGCCGCCGCCCATGCCGCCGCCCTTGAGCCATGAGCCACGGCCGGCCCGCCCGGCCGATCCGGCCGACCAGCGCCTCGCCCGCCCGCCCTTCGCCGCCGCCATGGCGCCGGCCGGCGCCCGCTTCCGCCCGGCCGCCCGGCGTCACCTCGCCCGGCCCGCCGTCGGCCGCCGCCTCTTCCGCCTCCTCCTCCGGCGCTCGGCGAGCCTCAGCGCGCCGCCCGCCGTCGCCGATCGGATCGGGAGAGGCCCGATCCGGCCTCGGTTCGCGCGCCCGCGCCCGTTGACTTCTTCCCCTCTCCCTTTTCTTCTAAGTCTTTTGCATCTCATTGTTATTTTGTAGCATTTTCAAAGTGGTGTATCTTTGCATCTGTAGGTCCATTTTGCGCGTGTGATATGTCAAAATGTTCGTCTCGAAGAGTAGATCATTTCATCTCATTGCATCATTTTCATTTGAGCTCATCTTGATGCCCGAAATGCTGTTGGAAGAGTGTTATGTGATGTTAGTTTCTGTTTCTTAACAGAACTTGCACTTTTGTTATTTTTGCCATGATTGATGGGTGCACCCTATGAATTTGAGTCCTACATGTGTTTTGTAAAATGCCATGCCATCTTTCCAGGGGTGTATGCCATGTATTTTTTTGATCTATGTGGTGACTAGCACAAGCATGCAAAGTAGGTGTCCTGATGTTGCTGATTTCAGCCCTGTTTAGCTGATTTTTGATGCCATGTTAACTTGATGATTCCGAGAGATCCATGCATATTTTGAGATACTTCAGTAAGGATGTTTTGTAAAACATGTCTTGCTCTATCCATCCATGCCCTTATTTGCAATTATGTAGTGCCATAGCTTGAGTCAATCGAGCTCTACTTTTGCTATCAAATGTTTCCTAGCAGATCGTATACATGTTATTCAATTTTGCCTAGGTTGTTGTGGTTGATCCATGTATGCTATGTTATTGTTCTTGCCATGTATGTCTTCTATGCCATGTCTTCTTGATGTATGTATGCTTAGTTTATCATTTAAGGCTCTGTAGTGAGTGCATTGAGCTTGTAAACATGTCTACTTGTTGTCAGTTTTTCACATGCCATGTTGCTGAATCTGTTAACGAAACTTTCAATATTGACATGGGTGTTACTATATTTTATAATCCTTTTTGGCTTATGGTCAGTAAGGGACTTTTGTTCTATGCTTTGAGTAGATTAATGCCATGCCATGTTTTGCTATTTTAAGTTCCTGTAGCATGTAGTTTTGTTGCTCTGAACATTGCAACCTGATGCTGTTTTTGCCATGTCCAGCCTGATATTTTGTGCACTTTTGTCATGCTTGTTTGAACCTGTTATGATGTGAACTAGCCGTAGCTCAGTGCTCATCTTTTGTCGAGCATCTTGTGTAGCTCACTGCCATGTACTTTATTAATACGTTTGGGTGCAGTAGCTTAATTAATTGTTGCTTGCTAAGTGGCATCATGCTGTTAATGGCAGATTTGTGCCATTCTTGTTTTGCTTGTCATTTCCAAACCGTGCATCCGATTCCGTGATCTTTATATCGATTTCAACCGAAATCATCTCATCTTTCAGTGGCATACTTGGTTTGCCAAGTTGATGCCTGGTTCATCATTTACCTTCCGGGCCTTTATACGCATTGCATATCACATCCGCATATCATGTCATGTTTTGCATCATGTTGATTGTGCATTGCACCGTGATTTATTGTGGTTCCTTTGTTTGTGTTGTTGCTTTGGGTAGAGCCAGGAGGCGAGTGCGTGAACGAGGAACCTGTTGAGAACGCTTACGAGGATCAAGCTTTCGACAACTCGAGAACATTGCGAGCAAGATGACCATACCCTCGAAATCACTTCTATCTTTGCTATGCTAGTTGCTCGCTCTTTTGCTATGCCTATGCTGCGATGCCTACCACTTGCTATATCATGCCACCCATATTGCCATGTCAGCCCCTAACCATCCTTTCCCTAGCAAACCGTTGATTGGCTATGTTACCGCTTTGCTCAGCCCTCTTATAGCGTTGCTAGTTGCAGGTGAAGCTGAAGTTTGTTCCTTGTTGGAACATGGAGTTGTTGTTCCTTTTTGGAACATGTTTACTTGTTGGGGATATCACAATATATATATCTGCTTTGTTTAACACATCTTTATACTTGGTAAAGGGTGGAAGGCTCGGCCTTATGCCTGGTGTTTTGTTCCACTCTTGCCACCCTAGTTTCCGTCATACCGGTGTTATGTTCCTTGATTTTGCGTTCCTTACGGTTGGGTGATTTATGGGACCCCTTGACAGTTCTCTTTGAATAAGACTCGTCCAGCAAAGAAGGCCCAACTTTGGTTTTACCATTTGCCACCTAAGCCTTTTCCCGGGTTTCGCGAGCCGAGGGTCATCTTTATTTTAACCCGGGCAGTTCTCCTTCGATTGCTGGTCCAACCAGAGCGATGTCCGCGCCCTTGGGCAACCAGGGTTTATGCCAACCCGACGTTTGGCTCATCCGGTGTGCCACGAGAACGAGATATGTGCAGCTCCTATCGGGATTTGTCGGCACATTCGGGCGGCTTTGTTGGTCTTGTTTTATTCTGTCGAAATGTCTTGTAGTCCGGGATTCGAGATTGATCGGGTCTTCGGTAGAAGGAATATCCTTCGTTGACCGTGAGAGCTTATAATGGGCTAAGTTGGGACACCCTGCAGGTAATATCTTTCAAAGCCGTGCCCGCGGTTATGAGGCAGATGGGAATTTGTTAATGTCGGTTGTAGAAAACCCAAAGTTGACCTCAAATAAAATACACATCAACGCGTGTGTAACCGTGATGGTCTCTTCTCGTGAGTCCGGAAGTGAACACGGTGTTGGAGTTATGTCTAACGTAAGTAGTTTAGGATCACTTCTTGATCGCTACTAGCTTCACGACCGTGCTTTGCTCCTCTTCTCGCTCTCTTTTGCGAAGTAGCCACCATATATGCTAGTCGCTTGCAGCAGCTCCACTTTACTACTCTGTCCTTCCTATAAGCTTAAATAGTCTTGATCTCGCATGGTGTGAGATTGCTGAGTCCCCGTGACTCACAGATTACTTCAAAACAGTTGCAGTTCCGACGATGCGGTGCAGGTGACTCAACCGACCTCAAGTGGGAGTTCGACGAGGCGTGGTCGTTACTATGTGTCTTTTCCGATGATCAGTAGTGGTGCCCAGTTGGGACGATCGGGATCTGTGTAGCATTTGGGGTATCTTCTTTTATTTTGGTTCCGTAGTCGGACCTTGAGTGTACTCGAATGATGGATGTTTATTTATGTCTTGTGTGAAGTGGCATTGTAAGCCAACTATGTATCCCTTTCCTTATTTATTACATGGGTTGTGTGAAGATTACCTCACTTGCGACATTGCTTTCAATGCGGTTATGCCTCTAAGTCGTGCCTCGACACGTGGGAGATATAGCCGCATCGGGGGCGTTACACGCTTCACCGACACCATCGTCAACCCTACTGGAGTAGCTTCGCCTATAACATTCTCAACCCTACCGGGGCCGCTTTGCCAACTCACAAGTCCACGGCCACAGATCCGCTTCGTCGCACCCTCATCCAACCCTACGGAGCAGCCGGCGCCCGTCCCGGCTGCAGATCCACATCGTCGACACCATCCTTAGCCCAACCACCGGACTAGCTTCACTAACGCCCTCGTCCACAACCACAGATCCGCTTCGCCCACACCGTAGTCCATCCTACCGGAGCCGCTCCACAAACACCTACTCGACAATTCTAGATCTCCTTACCGGGTCCCGACAGCCAGCGCAGCGTCATCACCCTTGACGTTTCTAACCTGATTCCCACCGTTTGGCAAGATGCCAACCACGCGCCACAGCCTAGGTACTTGTCACCTTTAAACCCGTCCATCATCACCTGCCCGATGTACTTCAAATATACTAACAGGTCACTGTTACCTTTATGCAGCTGGCAAAACTATAAGGACGATGTTTCTTCTGGATCTAACAGCTTGGCCAACCAAGATCCTGGACTGAGGCATTGCTATGATCTTGTAAGTGCGTCTCTCTCTCTTGTATTGTTGTGTGCCTACCAGCGTGCTTTGCTAGGATTTTCGTCCAGTAATCCCTTTGTGCAGACAATGATTTCTACTACTGGCTGCTAAATTAGATATGTAAATGTCATACATGATACTACCTCGTACCTCCGTTCCTAAATATAAGTCTTTCTAGAGATTCCACTATACGCTACATACGGAGCAAAATGAGTGAATCTATACTCGAAAGTGCATCTATATACATCTGTATGTGGTCCATACTGGAATCTCTACAAAGACATATATTTAGGAACAGAGGCAGTACATTACACAAAATCGTAGGTGGCATGTATGAATTCGATTGCACTACATTAGGCTCCCTTAGGGTGCTGCTAGTCCAACACACGAGTCATGGCTAGTTTATGCTACGCACACAATCATTAATTGGTGGTTTAAATATGCGCAAGGGATATGCAATGTATTATCATGTAGAGATGTCTGAAATTATCCGTGTCAACTTGCAGATAGGGTTACACAATGAAAAAGTACAAGATGTATGTGGCAATTTCATGGAACATCGCAAAAAAAGAGGAGAGGCATCGGTGAGTCTATACAGTGTGCTATGGTAGGTCACTCCTCCATTGCAATCATCGTGACATGTTATTTGTATGTCAGTTCTATTGGCCAAGTTTCTTAGGGACAATTATTACGAGTTATCCTAAGAAAATAAGCACCTGTGAATAGCTCCAGGTAATAAGCCAACCAGTTCTTTTCATTGCCTTTCTTTTCAGCTTATCTTTGGTATGATCAGTGAAAAGTCTAGATTGCATTATATTTTTTCATTTTGCTGCCCATATGAAAAATAATTTGACTGGCAAACATCACAAATTGAACCCAGTGCAATAATTAATATAATAGAAAAACAGACCATCACTATTTGTTCAAAATGCAAATACAAAGATACCATCTACTTGGCACAATCTACTTTGGTCAATGTCTTCCATAGAGATCACATTGCCTAATTTAAATGAAGAACGCATGACCCACATTTAAATGAAGAACAATTATTTATTAAATTTCGATGGTCCAAGTGGGTGGTTATTATCATATAGCGGCACCATCTGAAAGCATCATATAGCAGTAGCAGCAGCTCATAGCAACTTATCATACAACAGCAGCAGCAGCAGGAGTGTGCAATTCATCATATACCACCAGCAGCTCATAGCAATTCATCATATAGCAGCAGCAGGAGCAGCTCATAGCAATTCATCATATAGCAGCAACAGGAGCAGCTCATAGCAATTCATCATACAACGGCAGCGACAGGAGCAGCTTATAGCAACTCATCATATAGCAGCAGCAGCTCATAGCAATTTATCATATAGCAGCAGCAGCTCATAGCAATTCATCATATAGCAGCAGCAGGAGCAGCTCATAGCAATGCATCATATAGCAGCAGCAGGAGCAGCTCATAGCAATTCATCGTATAGTGGATTAGAATGAAAATTTGGCAAAAAATCAGAGGAGATCCTCACCTTGTTGGATGAGCTCATCCTTCAACAACACCTCAAGGCCACGGCTTGGGAGAAGGGGAGGGGGAATAAGGTGCCTTCTGCTGCAGTGTGGCATCAGCCGTAGTTGTGCGGCGCCTGCCGGAGTAGTGCGTTGGACGGACCATAGTGGAGCAGTTGCCGGAGACCATGAGAATGAGGGGCGGCGCCAGAGGGAGGAGCAGTCGGGGAGATTTGGCCCTACCCGCCGGCCATGTAGCCTAGCTGGAAAGAGCATCGTCGAGGACCAGGCCAGATGGGACCAGAGGCGACGACTCGTTGGAGGAACCCTAGCGCTGCAGACAGGGGATCGAGGTAGAGGGAAAAGGGAGAGGAGATGCAAGCAGGCAGGGCAATGAACACTTGCGTGTTTGTTTTTACTTGAGGGTCAGGTGTGACGCGGGCATGAGGAGTTGTATTTTGAGTGTAATATAGGCAGACAATGGAGTCATTTCAATATTCCCCTTCCCTTCAATTTTACCCCCCTCCAAAGCGAAATAAGTTAAGCCCAAGCCCATAACTCAAAAATGACTTCTTTACATCTTATATGGCTTATTTTGACAATAAGCTCTGAAAAGGCAGAATAGAACTTGCCCTTAACCTGCAATTCAATTGTGCGTGCAATGATGAATCACTGCTGCCTGCTATAGTGTAAATTTAGGCATCATCATACATGGCATAACCTAATACATGTGCAATCCATTGTAGAATCTGGAATATGCAATGTTTATGTTAGTTCATACGTTGCACATGATGTTTAAATGCCCCTTAAATCTGGCCAGTCAAGTGATGGTCTTTAAGCCTCCTTCTTTGCTTCTTTTCTTGATATGTAAAATTTGCTCACAATCTATTCAATTGTTGTTTGCATCAGCCTGCCATACTAGGACTGTTTGCTTTGATTACTTGTTGTTCTTGACCTAACACTCTAACAGAGCTTTTCAACGATTTAAACACTAAGGGCTGCTGTAGTGGGGCCTTGTCTAACTTAGAGGTGACATAAAGGTTTGGCTGTACACTAAAGTAGGCTCTCCAAGAGTACCTGGAGATCCAGTTCGAAGGTATGCCTAGTTTTCACATAGTGCAGACATAGTAAATGTTCATTTCATTGTGTGCAAGTGCAAGAGATGCGGCATGTTTCATTATGTGGTATTGTTTTGTTATAACCTGCTTATGCTTCATGACGTGTAACATTATTGTTAGTCATGTTTTGCCATGTACAAAATAGTCTGTCTTGCTCGCTTCACTGTTGTAACTATATTTTTTTCCCTAGTCATGTGTACTTACATAAACATTTCAGGATGAAGTGACATC
The DNA here is from genome assembly GCA_021605205.1 of Aegilops longissima. NCBI lineage: Eukaryota > Viridiplantae > Streptophyta > Magnoliopsida > Poales > Poaceae > Aegilops > Aegilops longissima. The sequence continues at coordinate 387,193,661 of CM038680.1, forward strand.
AACACAAAGATCTGCGAGCAGTGCGGCATGGCCGTTACTGAATGATTATTGATTGGAATTGGAATGTGCTGATGTTCTCGAGCATCAACTAGAGGTGGCAAGACAATGTGTACATGATTCTCAACGTACAATCAACAAGTTGAGACTAGACATGCAGGTATTAGATGCAGGAGTAAAAAAAATGAAATAAGACACTGAGGTAACCACGAAGGAATTGGAGATTTTGCAGACTGAAACTTGTGCTATCTAAATCCGGCCAATCCTTTTCTTTGAAGACACTATAGTTCAAATGGTAAGTTCTATTGATGCGTGTCCATGATGTATGAGCTTTATTTGTCCAGTGTATGTAATTTGCTATTTGTGTATGTTTTATAATCGCTGGTGCCGAATTATAATGCCAAGTGGGTATATTTGGCTGTAATTTCTTTATTGTATAGTGTAGGATTATTCTACGTTTCTGTGCTTTTTATTGTATTGTGTATTCTTTTAGAGGCGATAGTATAGAGTAGGATATTTGTTGAATATGCTATATCGTTGAAACGGGGGCCAACACGCCCAAACATTTCCTGGACGCCATACAAACGAACAAACATGTGCAGTCAAAGCGGGCCTTAATTGGGCTGGTCAAAATAATATTAAGTGGATCCCAAATGGGCCCACCGTAACAACGGCTCTCAGCAGGCTGTCAACAGGCCTAAAGCTCGATAGGGCCGTATAAATGGAAATGGCCTGCGGGCCTTTAGCGGGCCAAAATAAATGTCAATTTTGTCTCGGCCCTTTTACTTTATGGGCCAGTAAGAGGCCGAAAGTGTTATGGGCCAGAGGAGGCCCAATTTCCAAACTAGGCTTTTAACAGGCCGAAAGTCGCGTTGGGCTGAAATGATGCCCTGCGAAAGATGGGCCCCTAATGGATCTAAAGTCAAAGGCCCAGCTGTTGTGCAGGCCCTTAACATGCCAAGAGACAAAATGGGCTAAGAGTTGGCCCATTTACCGAATGGGCAGAGGATAGGCCTAAAGTCACAGCGGGCTAGAATTGGCCCAACTGCAGAATGGGCCGAGAAAAGACCGAAAGACATTCCGGGCCGTTAACGGGCTGGAACTGACGATGGGCTGCTAAAAGGCCGAAAGAAGCTTGGGCCGCAATTGGGCCCAAAAACGTAGTGGGCCGTTAACGGGCTTAAACTGACGATGGGCTGGAAATTGTCGAATCTAGAATGGGCCTTTGATTAGCCGATTCTATGTAACTTGTATGGGCAGTACTTGTAAATGGGCCTGACTCAAGTAGGCCACTAATGGGCCGGCCCGCTTATTTTGACAGGCCCGGCCTTTTCACCAGAATGGGCCTCTGTTGGGCCGTGCCACGTGTCGACGTATTATAGGCGCCTCCTCTATAATGAGTGGATGACATCTATCCGAACGTTGAGCCCACACGTGTTTCCTCCGGCCAATGAGAATTTTACATGTGGAAAATTCCAATTGGTCCGGGCTGTTAACGGGTTATCAGATCCAAAACCGGACCCGATAGCTTAACGGTGTCCCGTTACGATGGATGCCACGTGTCGGTCACCCTTGACGAAAGCATTTCTACGACGCGCGATTTGTCGTCATGGAAGTGGACACTTCCGTGATGATAATTTTTGTAATGTCATGGAACACTTCTACGACATCACAGTTATGACTATCTTGATTCTGTCATAAATTTGTCATGGATGTACATGCATGACAGAAAACGTGACCTACTGTGACAAACACGTATCATCACGGAAGTGTCTTTTTTTGTAGTGTTGATGAGGTAACCGTACCTGCTCCCTTATTGGAAAGTAGTTCACCACAGAAATCTATTCCTGTAACTCCTACACCAATTAGTGAGGAAGCTAATGATGATAATCATGTAACTTCAGATCAAGTTACTACCAAACCTCGTAGGTCAACCAGAGTAAGATCCGCACTAGAGTGGTACGGTAATCCTGTTCTGGAGGTCATGTTACTTGACCATGACGAACCTACGAACTATGAGGAAGCGATGATGAGCCCAGATTCCGCGAAATGGCTTGAGGCCATGAAATCTGAGATGGGATCCATGTATGAGAACAAAGTGTGGACTTTGGTTGACTTGCCCGATGATTGGCAAACCATCGAGAATAAATGGATCTTCAAGAAGAAGACTGACGCTGATGGTAATGTTACTGTCTACAAAGCTCGACTTGTTGCGAAAGGTTTTCGACAAGTTCAAGGAGTTGACTACGATGAGACATTCTCACCTGTAGCGATGCTTAAGTCCGTCTGAATCATGTTAGCAATTGTTGCATTTTATGATTATGAAATTTGGCAAATGGATGTAAAGACTGCATTCCTGAATGGATTTCTGGAAGAAGAGTTGTATATGACGCAACCTGAAGGTTTTATCAATCCAAAGGATGCTAACAAAGTGTGCAAGCTCCAGCGATCCATTTATGGACTGGTGCAAGCATCTCGGAGTTGGAATAAACGTTTTGATAGTGTGATCAAAGCATATGGTTTTATACAGACTTTTGGAGAAGCCTGTATTTACAAGAAAGTGAGTGGGAGCTCTGTAGCATTTCTAATATTATATGTGGATGACATATTCTTTATTGGAAATGATATAGAATTTCTGGATAGCATAAAATGATACTTGAACAAGAGTTTTTCAATGAAAGACCTCGGTGAAGCTACTTATATATTAGGCATCAAGATCTATAGAGATAGACCAAGACGCTTAATTGGACTTTAACAAAGCACATACCTTGATAAAGTTTTGAAGAAGTTCAAAATGGATCAAGCAAAGAAAGGGTTCTTGCACGTGTTACAAGCTGTGTGAAGTTGAGTCGGACTCAATGCCCGACCACTGCAGAAGATAGAGAAAATGAAAGGTGTTCCTATGCTTCAGCCATAGGCTCTATCATGTATGCATTGCTGTGTACCGCACTGATGTGTGCCTTTCTATCGGTTTAGCAGGAGGTACCAAAGTAATCCAGAGTGGATCATGGACAGCGATCAAGAACATCCTGAAATACCTGAAAAGGACTAAGGATATGTTTCTCGTTTATGGAGGTGACAAAGAGATCATCATAAATGGTTACGTCGATGCAAGCTTTGACACTGATCCGGATGACTCTAAGTCACAAACCATATACGTATTTATATTGGACGGTGGAGCTGTCAGTTGGTGCAGTTCTAAGGAAAGCGTCATGGCGGAATCTACTTGTGAAGCGGAATACATAGCTGCTTCAGACGCAGCAAATGAAGGAGTCTGGATGAAAGAGTTCATATCTGATCTAGGTGTCATACCTAGTGCATCGGGTCCAATGAAAATCTTTTGTGACATTACTGGTGCAATTGCCTTGGCAAAGGAATCCAGATTTCACAAGAGAACCAAGCACATCAAGAGACGCTTCAATTCCATCCACGATCAAGTCAAGGAGGGGGACATAGAGATTTGCAAGATACATACGGATCTGAATGTTGCAGACCCATTGACTAAGCCTCTCTCACGAGCAAAACATGATCAACACCAAGACTCCATGGGTGTTAGAATCATTACTGTGTAATCTAGATTATTGACTCTAGTGCAAGTGGGAGGTTGAAGGAAATATGCCCTAGAGGCAATAATAAAGTTGTTATTTATATTTCCTTATATCATGATAAATGTTCATTATTCATGCTAGAATTTTATTAACCGGAAACTTAGTACATGTGTGAATACATAGACAAACAGAGTGTCACTACTATGCCTCTACTTGGCTAAGCTCGTTGAATCAAAGATGGTTAAGTTTCCTAGCCATAGACATGAGTTGTCATTTGATTAACGAGATCACATCATTAGATAATGATGTGATTGACTTGACCCATTCCGTTAGCTTAGCACTTGATCGTTTAGAATATTGCTATTGCTTTCTTCATGACTTATACATGTTCGTATGACTATGAGATTATGCAAGTCCCGAATACCGGAGGAACACTTTGTGTGCTACCAAACGTCACAACGTAACTAGGTGATTATAAAGGTTCCATACAGGTGTCTCCGATGGTACTTGTTGAGTTGGCATAGATCAAGATTAAGATTTGTCACTCCGATTGTCGGAGAGGTATCTCTGGGCCCTCTCGGTAATGCACATCACTATAAGCCTTGCAAACAATGTGACTAATGAGTTAGTTGCGGGATGAAGCATTACGGAACGAGTAAAGAGACTTGCCAGTAACGAGATTGAACTAGGTATTGAGATACCGACGATCGAATCTTGGGCAAGTAACATACCGATGACAAAGGGAACAACGTATGTTGTTATGCGGTTTGATCGATAAAGATCTTCGTAGAATATGTGGGAGCCAATATGAACATCCAGGTTCCGCTATTGGTTATTGACCGGAGACGTGTCTCGGTCATGTCTACATAGTTCTCGAACCCGTAGGGTCCGCATGCTTAACGTTCAGTGGCGATCGGTATTATGAGTTTATGTGTTTTGATGTACCAAAGATAGTTCAAAGTCCCGGATGTGATCACGGACATGACGAGGAGTCTCGAAATTGTTGAGACATAAAATTGATATATTGTACGGCCATATTCGGACATCGGAAGTGTTCTAGGTGATTTCGGAGAAAACCGGAGTGCTGGAGGGTTACCGGAACCCCCCGGGGAACTAATGGGCCACATGGGCCTTAGTGGAGAGAGAGAGGGCCGGCCAGGGCAGGCCGCGCACCCCCTCCCCCTCTGGTCTGAATTTGACTAGGGAAGGGGGGTGGGCGGCGCCCCCCTTTCTTTCTCCCTCTCCTCCTTCCTTTCCCCCTCCTAGTAGGACTAGGAAAGGGGAGTAGGAGGACTCCTCCTCTCCTGGCGCACCCCAAGGGCCGGCCGGCCTCCCCCCTTGCTCCTTTATATACGGGGGCAGGGGGCACCCTAGGACACAAGTTGATCATTGATCTCTTAGCCGTGTGCGGTGCCCCCCTCCACCATAATCCACCTCGGTCATGTCGTCGTAGTGCTTAGGCGAAGCCCTGCGCCGATAGCTTCATCATCACCGTCATCACGCAGTCGTGCTGACGAAGCTCTCCCTCAACACTCTGCTGGATCTTGAGTTCGTGGGACGTCACCGAGCCGAACGTGTGCAGATCGTGGAGGTTCCGTACTTTTAGTACTAGGATCGGTCGATTGTGAAGACGTACGACTACATCAACAACGTTGTCATAACGCTTCCGCTTTCGGTCTACGAGGGTACGTGGACAACACTCTCCCCTCTCGTTGCTATGCATCACCATGATCTTGCGTGTGCGTAGGATTTTTTTGAAATTACTACGTTCCCAACATGACCGTCCATCCTTCGACCTCTTCAGGAACACTTCAATATTGAACCGTGGGTGTTGTATGGAAACTTTCCTCGCCTCTTGACCACAGAAGTGGTTTGAGAGGTAATCATCAGTGAACCCTAAAAACAAGGATGTGCATAAACATCTTCTCTATATTGGAAATGTGGCGAAGGAATACAAAAAGGCAAGGTATAATAGTTAGTACCATCTTGTAAACCTCAGTGCTTCCCATTGTTTCCCTACAGCACATATAAGGTAGTTAGTCATCAGGTTAAGTAAGGGTTCGCATGCTATTAGTAAAATACGTTGATGAAAAATAAGCACATTACAAATTCATCAGATTAATTCAAGCCACATGGAAAACGCGTTTATCCAAACCAAGCATGATTAAGAACTAGGAAATATAGCACTTGTATATGTTTCTCATGTATTAGGTGCAGTCAAATTCGATTTATTCCTCACATGGTATACAATAAGAGAATGCAGCCACACCAATTGAACATTGCATTGCAGAATTGAACCAAGCAGTCAACTAAACACCACAACAAATGAACCAAACGTTAACTGAGCACCACATTGCACAATATAACATACTCCTAATAGAAGATCAGACAATTAACCAAACAAAACATGCTTAACAACTTGGAAATATAGCAATTGTATTTGTTTCTCATGTATTTAGTACAGCCAAATTCGATTTATTCCTCACATGGTATACAATAACAGAATGCAGCCACAACAATTGAACATCACATTGCAGAATTGTACCAAGCAGTTAACTAAACACCACAACAAGTGAACCAAGCCACAACAAATGAACCAAGCAGTTAACTAAACACCAATTGAACATTATAGCATACTCCTAATAGAAGACCGGACAGTTAACCAAACCAAGCATGCTTAACAACTTGGAAATATTGCACCCTGAAGAATTGAACATCACATTTGCAGAATTGAACCAAGCAGTTAATTGAGCACGACATTGCATGTCATATAGAACATATACACTATAGCAGAAGATTGCATGGTAAAAGTAGATAGCACAATTCTCTAGAATTTTTTAAGGAAATTTAGTAGCTAGCAAACTGAACATGGGTCCTTATAGTGAGCTAATAAGACAAGCTACTCCTCATTGTCGGAGATATTGATGATGATTGGCTCCTTGGACATGGAAGAGGGCGAGGCATCCGCATCGTGGGTGCCCTCGTTGTAGTGGTGAGTTACCTGAGCCGCTCCGGGCACCAACCTGATGAGGTAAGCACGTGCACGCTGAGAAAACACCTCGTAGTCTTTGTCGAAGGCACCGACGATGGCCTCGAGAAAACGCCACGAACTGTAGTTTAAAGCAGCCAATCGCGTCGCGGCGTCGGCGCGCGAGGCGTCAACAGTGGCCTCGACAGCAAGGTGCTCCTCCAAGATCTGGTGGTCGGCACGAATGGCAGCCATCGCGAGCTTATCCGCGCATGTGGCCACGATTTGCTTCTCCGCTGCCAAATGCTCCTTGAGGTCCTGGCTATACTGCGTGCACCATGGCTTAGGCCAGAACTTATTTGGTGGAGGGGTCGGTGATTTGGGTGGAAGGTGTCGCGCAAGCGCCGGCAGTCGGGGCATGTGGGATGTGGAAGGACGAGGATGATGGGGTCAGGTGTGGATTACCTTCCTGGATAGGCGAGGCCAAGCAGGATGAAGGAAGGTCGTCGGCGAGGAGGCGGCGGTGCTGCAAGCAAGGAGTGAAGGTTTCAACTTGTAAAGGAAGGCGGAAACAGGGGAAATGTGGCTTTTGATGAGGGGGAGGGGGCGGGGAGGTAGATATTTCTGCGGAAGCTGAAAATTTGGAATCGCTTCAGCCAAAAAACGGGCGCACAAAGTGTCATGGGACACAGTCCCTTATTCAGAGCATACTGTGGACTGTAGCCGTCGCACCTTCTCACGTAAGCCGTATGTGTACTATACTCCGACAATGCTCCAAGGTATTTTGTGCTGCATCTCACACGGTTGGTTATAATAAACTATGTGGGATCTACTTGATTTTTCGTCTTGATTTGAATTACATAATGGGGTCACAGCGGACATGGACAGTGTTTGAATTGCTAGACCTTTTATCTGCAGTGATCATAAAAGAATTGGAATTATTCAGGGTTCGTTTGGACATTTTTATGCATTAAGTGAGTTTTCAATGCATTTATGTGCATAATTCAAATTTGAACTACATGCACATGCTCGAGTGCATATAAATTGGTTGAAAAATCAAATCTTTGTCCTTGGGTGCATGCTTAGGTCCCATGCAAGAAATGGGAATGAATGTCAAACACCCTGCCACCGTCACTTGGCCGCAAACATTGAGACACATGGTTTTTAAATTCTAGTAAATCCAAAACTCGTCTGAAATTCATGAAACTTTGCATGCTATAATGGAGCGGCATTGATAACCCACAAGTATAGGGGATCGCAACAGTTTTCGAGGGTAGAGTATTCAACCCAAATTTATTGATTCGGCACAAGAGGAGCCAAAGAATATTCTCAAGTATTAGCAGTTGAGTTGTCAATTCAACCACACATGGAAACTTAATATCTGCAGCAAAGTATTTAGTAGCAAAGTAGTATGGAAATGTGATATGATGGCAAAAGTAACAGTAGCAGTTTTGTAGTAATTGTAACAGTGGCAACGGAAAAGTAACTAAGCAAAGAGCAATACGTTTAAAGCTTGTAGGCATTGGATCGGTGATGGATAATTATGTCGGATGCGATTCCTCATGCAACAGTTATAACATAGGTGACACAGAACTAGCTCCAGTTCATCTAATGTAGGCATGTATTCCGGATATAGTCATACGTGCTTATGGAAAAGAACTTGCATGACATCTTTTGTCCTACCCTCCCGTGGCAGCGGGGTCCTATTGGAAACTAAGGGATATTAAGGCCTCCTTTTAATAGAGTACCGGACCAAAGCATTAACACTTAGTGAATACATGAACTCCTAAAACTACAGTCATAACTGGGAGTGGTCCCGATTATTGTCACTTCGGGGTGACTATTGACTTGCAAGATAGGATCAAGAACTCACATATATTCATGAAAACATAATTGGTTCAGATATGAAATCATGGCACTCGGGCTCTAGTGACAAGAATTAAGCATAGCAAAGTCATAGCAACATCAATCTCGGAACATAGTGGATACTAGGGATCAAACCCTAACAAAACTAACTCGATTACATGATAAATCTCATCCAACCCATCACCGTCTAGCAAGCCTATGATGGAATTACTCAAGCGCGGCGGTGAGCATCATGAAATTGGTGATGGAGGAAGGTTGATGATGATGATCGCGACGGATTCCCCTCTCTGGAGCCTCGAACGGACTCCAGATCAGCCCCCCAAGAGAGATTAGGGCTTGGCGGCGGCTCTGTATCGTAAAACGTGATGAATCCTTCTCTCCGATTTTTTTCTCCCCGAACATGAATATATAGAGTTAGAGTTGAAGTCGGTGGAGCTTCAGGGGGCCCACGAGGCAGCGAGCGCGCCCCCACCCTCGTGGACAGGGTGTGGCCCCATGTTGTTGATTCTTTTGCCAGTATTTTTTTATTAATTCCAAAAATATTCTCTGTGAAGTTTCAGGTCATTCCGAGAACTTTTATTTCTGCACAAAAATAACACCATGGCAATTCTGCTGAAAACAGCGTCAATCCGGGTTAGTTCCATTCAAATCATGCAAGTTAGAGTCCAAAACAAGGGCAAAGTGTTTGGAAAAGCAGATACAATGGAGACCCATCAAGTCCCGCAAGCTTAAACATTTGCTTGTCCTCAAGCAATTTAGTTGACAAACTGAAAGTGATAAAGAAAAAACTTTTACAAACTCTGTTTGCACTTGTTGTTGTAAATATGTAAAGCCAGCATTCAGGTTTTTAGCAAAGATTATGAACTAACCATATTCACAATAACATTTAGGTCTCACATTTACTTAATCAATGACATAATCAACTAGCGAGCAATAATAATAAATCTCGAATGACAACACTTTCTCAAAACAATCATAATATGATATAACAAGATGGTATATCGCTAGCCCTTTCTGAGACCGCAAAACATAAATGCAGAGCACCCCTGAAGATCAAGGACTGACTAAACATTTTAATTCATGGTAAAAGAGATCCAGTCATAGTCATACTCAATGTAAACTAATAGTAATGCATGCAAACAGCAGTGCTCTCCAACTGGTGCTTTTTAATAAGAGGGTGATGACTCAACATAAAATTAAATAGATAGGCCCTTCGTAGAGGGAAGCAGGGATTTGTAGAGGTGCCAGAGCTTGATTTTGAAATAGAGATAAATAATATTTTGAGCGGCATACTTTCATTGTCAACATAACAACCGAGAGATCTCAATATCTTCCATGCTACACACATTATAGGCGGTTCCCAAACAGAATGGTAAAGTTTATACTCCCCCAGCACCAACAAGCATCAATCCATGGCTTGCGCGAAACAACTGGTGCCTCCAACTGAAAACAGTCCTGGGGGAGTTTTGTTTGCAATTATTTTGATTTGAGCATGGGATTGGGCATCCCAGTGACCGGCCATTTTCTCGTGAGTGAGGAGCGGAGTCCACTCCTCGTGAGAATAACCCACCTAGCATGGAAGATACAGACAACCCTAGTTGATACATGAGCTATTCGAGAATACAAAACAGAATTTCATTTGAAGGTTTAGAGTTTGACACATGCAAATTTACTTGGAACGGCAGGTAGATACCGCATATAGGAAGGTATGGTGGACTCATATGGAATAACTTTGGGGTTTATGGAAGTGGATGCACAAGCAGTATTCCCGCTTTGTACAAGTGAAGGCTAGTAAAAGACTGGGAAGCGACCAACTAGAGAGCGACAACAGTCATGAACATGCATTAAAATTCATCAACACTGAGTGCAATCATGAGTAGGATATACTCCACCATGAACATAAATATCATGGAGGCTATGTTGATTTTGTTTCAACTACATGCGTGAACATGTGCCAAGTCAAGCCACTCGAATCGTTCAAAGGAGGATACCACCCTATCATACCACATCACAACCATTTTAATAGCATGTTGGCACGCAAGGTAAACTATTATAAACTCCTAGCAAATTAAGCATGTCATGAGCAACTAGAATCTCTAATCGTCATTGCAAATATGTTTAATTCATAATAGGTTGAATCAGGAACGATGAACTAATTATATTTACAAAAACAAGATAGGTCGAGTTCATACCAACTTCTCTCATCTCAATCAGTCCATCATATATCATCATTATTGCCTTTCACTTGCACAACCGAATGGTGTGGATAATAATAATAATAGTGCACGTGCATTGGACTAAGCTGGAATCTGCAAGCATTTAATACAAGGGAGAAGACAAGGTAATATGGGATCTTTGTTAATCAACAACAATGCATATGAGAGCCACTTCAACATTTCCATCATGGTCTTCTCCTCTCGACCCATAAAACTATTTACATGGGAAAGCTCCCAACAAGCAAAATAAGAACTAGAAATCTTTTTGGTTTTTTTAATTATGACTACTACACGCATGGATAGTAAACTAGCTAAAAAGCTACAACTAATTTTTTAGGTTTTTCTTAAGGTTTTTCCAACACACAAGAAGAAGGCTTAAAACAAAAAATAAACTAGCATGGATATTACAATGAAAAAGTATGAGCACCGGCAACTAGAATGAGTGTGTGAACATGAATGTAATGTCGGTGAGAAATACGTACTCCCCCAAGGTTAGGCTTTTGGCCTAAGTTAGTCTAGGGCCATGGCTGGCCTGGCAGATATCCAAAGTTGTTGCTGGGGTCGTACTGAGATGCAGCGGCTATTGCGTGATGAGCTGCAGCTTGGAGGCGAGCTGCCTCCGTCCTCCTCTCGTACTCATCCGCCTCCTCCCTGGTTATAACATATCTCCCTTTTGCCTGAAAGTCAAAGAAAGTAGAAGCAGGGAGAGCAATATGGACAGTGCGACGTCTGTCGAAGATTAGTCTGTACTGGAGGAACTGTTCATTCCTCTCAACAAACTGATGACGAACCATAGCATTATAATCTAAATAAGCAGGGGGCAATTCCATATCATTTTCATGTATGGGTATCTCAAGATAATTAGCTACACGGGTTGCATAAATTGCACCAAACAAATCTCCACTAATACTGTTATGATGCAACCTTCGTGCAACAATAGCTCCCAAGTTGTAGTGTTTATCTCCTAATACAGCACTCTTGAGAACACTAAGATCGGGAACACACATGTGACTTGAAAGTGCGTTATATCGACTAGAGGGGGGGTGAATAGGCGATTTTTATGAATTCTTCACTGAGGAATTTGCCGGTGAGGAAATTCCTTAGCGAAGAACTACTTGCAGCGGAATAAGTACTCAAGAGTAAGCATAACAGAATACAAGCATGGTCATCATGATGAAATGAAGACAAGCACAGAGTCTGTAAAGCGTAATCACAGGATAACACAAGATGAAGACAAAGCAGTGAAGAAATTGAAGCTGAGGAAATTGAGAAAGTCTTGATCAAAGTCTTCAAACACAGATATGAACAAACACTCAACACAGTAATGAGGAAATGAAAGAGTTGAGGAAATAGAACTAGTAAGCTTGGTGAAGACAATGATTTGGTAGACCAGTTCCAACTGCTATCTCAGTTGTGCGTCTGGGTGGAGAGGCTGAGTATTTAAACTCGAGGACACACAGTCCCGGACACCCAGTCGCTGAGCACGCAGCTCAGGACACCAAGTCCTCACTGTATTCTGCTTGAACTAAGGTCACACAAACCTCGTCCAATCACTCGTGGTAAGTCTTCAGGCGACTTCCAAACCTTCACAGACTCGGTCACTCGGCGATCCACAATTCCTCTTGGATGCTCTAGACCATGACGCCTAACCGTCTGGAAGAAGCACAGTCTTCAAAGGTAACAAGCGTCGGATCCACGCAGGATCAATCTCTTCAGTGATGCTCAATCACTTTGGGTTTGTAGGTGTTTGGTTTTGGGTTTTCCTTACTCGATGATTTTCGCTCAAAGTCCTCGGAGGATGGGATGCTCTCAAATGACAAGTGTCAGTTTCTCTCGGAGTAGCCAACCAGCTAGTGGTTGTAGGGGGCGGCTATTTATAGCCTAGGGAGCAGCCCGAAATGATAAGACATAAATGCCCTTCAATGATATGACCGTTAGGTAGATAAGATATTTTGGGACAGCTGGCGCGCAGCACAGCAACGGTCGGAAATTTGACTCTCAAATTCCTCAGGGCTATCATGTTCCTCATGTGTAGGCAATCCGCCTTTGGCGAATTCCTAACTCCTCGGTCAGGACAAATTCCTCGGCGACTGGAAGAACTTCGTCTCATCCTTGAAGAAATTGACTGAATCTGTATGAGATTTCAAAGGCTTCACTCAAGGGATTGCTAGGTGTAGGATTTTGAGTTGAGCATCACATGGAAATTTTTCCTTAGTATTTCCTCGACCCCTTTAACGAAGACGGTGTTTCCTATGACTCAAGAAAGAGAAAACGAAACTACGAAAACAAAAGTCTTCACGCTTCATGTTCCTCAAATGAATAACAAGTCTTCAAGGTCACACCAATTTCTTCACTTACAAAATCTTCAGAATATCAAAGTCTTCAGTCGAAGAGCTTCATTTTTAGGGGTCGACTTTCTCTGTAAATATCAAACTCCTCATAGACTTATAGACCTGTGTATACTCATAAACACATTAGTCCCTTAATCTATAAGTCTTCAATACACCAAAACCACTAAGGGGCACTAGATGCACTTACAATCTCCCCCTTTTTGGTGATTGATGACAATATAGGTTAAGTTTTCAACGGGGATAAACATATGAAGTGTAAGTATTGATATTGAGGAATTTGATTGCAAGATATAGAAGAACTCCCCCTGAAGATGTGCATAGTGAGGAATTTGCTTTTGAGGCAATGCACATTTGAAGAGTTGAATCATGGAGATCTCCCCCTATATCTTGTAATCATACAAGCATTTGACATATAATTTGTAGAATTTGAAATGCATGATGAAATATGGTGACTGATGTAATTCAGCATGCGTGTATTAACATATAATGAGGAATAAGCATGCAGAGGAACACATCAAAAGTATCAGAGCACCATCGGGTTTAAGATTACAACTCGATCCAATAAAAGTTTCAGAAGAGCGAGAGTTGTAACTTAGCGAAAAAACGCCCATAACGCCCATATAATAGACCCGCTTGAATACTAACTCAAATTGCTCCCCCTTTGTCATCGAATGACCAAAAGGATCGAAATTGAGGACTAACGTCCCTGAAGAATATCAAGTTGATGAGGGAGCGCCAGCATTGTCGGGGTCGGTTGTTGAAGTAGGGTCTGCCGCAGTGTCGTCCAAGTCTTCATTTTCATCAGTGTCGCACGATGAAGAATAGGAGCTGGCTACCAAGGAAGGAACCTTGACCTTCTTGTATTTCTTCGGTGGAGTGCAGACCAGTCAAATTCTTCCTTCAGACCCACTTTCTTCAGATCTTTCTGCGTTGTAGACATGAGACAGAACACCCCAGGTATGGTTGAAGGTTTCATGGAGGTAGTATTGGTTTTTCTTCACTGCATTGTGTGTTGAGGTCATGTTGTGAAGAATTGAACCAAACTGACGCTTGACCCATTTATGATTGCGATCAACTTTACGATGAAGGCGAGGAGTAACTCACGATCGGTCATCACCACCGGTCTTTGTGGCTTGAGGATTTTGTTTGGCGAGTTGTTGGCGGCGAGTCATGTGTGGCGAGTCATCATTGGTGGAGTAGGATGCAGCCTTGCGAAATTGACCATCCAATGGACGAATGCCTTCATCTATCACAACAGTTGCCTTGCCTTTGTCATCAGCTGAGGAAAATGTCTGTTTCAGGACTTTAATTGGAGGCAAGTAGCTGCAGTGGTTCAGAGTATCAGCCTTGTAATTGAGTGAAGACCTTGTCCTAATGAACCTCATAATTCATGGTGCATAAGATTTCAGCTCAAATGGTGACATAGCAATATTCGCCAGAGTCCTCATGAAGAAATCATGGAAGTTGATGGGAACGCCATGAATGATATTGAAAAGCATATTCTTCATGATGCCAACGACTTCTTCATCATTTGAGTCGTGGCCTTTGATAAGACTCATTGTCTTCATCAGAATGCGATAGACCGTCCGAGGCACATACAGTAATTCCTTGACGAGGAATTTGGTTCGAGGGGCCTGCCCTAGCTTCAAAGGCTTCATCAGCACTTGCATGCAATGATTTGTAAGATCAGGTTCATTGTACACGCAACGAGCACCATCAAGGGGAGGACTGAGTGGGAGGGCACGAAGCAATTCAGTTGCTGGTGCCTTGTAGTGAGTATTTTCTGACATCCAGTCCAGCACCCATGAGTTCACATCTTCAGAATTTCCTGTGATGTGCAGCGTCGCATAGAATTGAAGAATGAGTTCTTCATTCCAATCACAGATGTCAGTGCAGAAATTCAGCAATCCAGCATCATGAAGAACACTGAGGACTGGCTCGAAGCCCAGCAGATATTCCATGTCCACGTGAGGAATGTGTGCATGATCAAAGACTTTGTCTTTGTCGAATAGCACAGAGGAATAAAAGTTGGCTTGACTAGCAGTCCAGAAACGCCTCTTCCTTATGCGAGCAGAGTCATATGGGTTGTAATCAGTGAAGAAAACATGCTCGCCAAAGAAGTCTTCAGCCTTGAACTTTTGCTTGCGCGAGAATGGATCCTTTGGTTTTGGCAGAGGAGTGTCAGTGAGTTGCATCACTACCTCAGGAATCGCAATCTCAGGTTCTTCAGGCCGAGGAATTTCTGGTTCCTCTTTAGTGGCAGTCTGCGTGTTCAAAGGATCATCAGCAGCAGTTTCTTCAGCACTAGTGGCTGGAATTTCTTCACGCACATACGAGGTGGGATGAGTTTCTTCAGAGCCCAGTTGAACGGTTGGTGCAGGGGACTGAGGTATTTGTTGTATTGGGGTGAAGAGTGGAGAATTGGGATGCTGACTTTCCCAAAAGTCATCATTCATCACTGGCGTAGTGCATCCAATATCCACGTCTTCATCTTCAATTTCTTCAACGCCAGCCTCTTCAGCTATGAGCTGAGGCATTGGTGAGGAAACAACAGGTGGTGAAGGGATTGCATCCACTTCAATTTCTTCATCAATCTGCTCTGACGAAGCAGCAGAATGATTTTCTTCATCAAATCCGCTAGGGATCACATATTGTTCACCAAAAGGAACAAGGTCCTTTGATGGCATGGTGGAAATTGGAACAACATCAATCGGATTTTCAAACGAGCTGGTCATAGGCTTCATCTTCTTTGGAGTGAAGATTACAAGCGGTGATGCTTTCCTTTTCTTCACTTGTAGCTCGCTCTGCAGCCTTGGTCTTCTTCACATCGATGCGGATGGAAGGATAGGAGTTAGTGTAGGCGCGGGAGGAGCTGAGGAATCTGTTTGAATTTCCTCAAGCGCAATCGATGCAGATTGCCTGACTTCTTCGGTTTCTTCAGCGCACCACTAGTGGTTGCCACAGCAATTTCTTCACGCTGGAATGGAGTCATCAGCCACGGAACTAGCATTTTCTTCAGATCTGAAAGTCATCGGTGGTCTTGGCATGTTCTTGAAGAGGCTGGCGAAGCTCGACTGAGGAACTTCTTGTTGCGTTGGAGCTGCAACATTGGTGAACTTCTCGGTCAGTTTAACAAACCTGACTTTGGCTCCTTGCCAATCAGCATAGTAGGCGTTGAAGTTGTCATTTGAGGGCTTTGATTTGATCTGAATCTTGATGAGTTCATGAGTTGTCATTTTGACAACGTTTTCCTGGAACTTCTCTTTCTGAATCGAGCCTTCTTGATCTGCCTAGCCTTGTCAAATTTCCATTTCTCTTCAGTGATGAAATGGGTCAGCATGTGACTTTGGCGAGGAGTCAAATGAAAATCAGGCATAGGGGTGTTTGGGTCCTTGTACCAGAGATCAATGTAATTGAGGATCGCCCTTGGATCCAAAAGCAGTGGCACTGGTGTGCCTTTGGTTCCAGCGGCCCTAACTTGCCTGTCTCTGATGATTTCTACAAGTTCATCATCATCAGCTTCATCGTCAGATGGCACTTGGAAGGCAACCTCTTTCTTCTTCGGACTTGGCTGAAGACCTCGTCCAGCCGTTGCCTTTGTCTTCAGCAGTGTGGGGCCTGATGAAGAATTTGGTGCAGCAGAGAACTCGCTGAAACACGAGGCAATAGAGATACCTGCAGTCCTTTGGCACGTGGCCAGATGCACAGGTGCTGAGGGCTTTGCCGGAGCTGCTGAGGACTTTGGAGGAGGAGCTGAAGATTTGGGAGGAGCAGGAGCAGCATGAGGAACTGGCCTTGATGGCTTTGAAGATTCATGCCGTGAGGGCATTGCTGAGGAACTTGGCCATGATGGCACAGTTGTTGAAGCACTTGGCTTGTGCGCGGGCTTCTTTGCCATTGATTTTCTAGGCTTGACAGAGGCCTCAGTGGTAGCAGTAGTAGCAGAGTCTTCATTGAATTTCCTCACTGCTTCTTTGGCTTGCCTCGCCAACTTGGCTTGGTGCTTGGCCCATTCTTCAGGAAAATCCTCACCACGCTTGATGCTAGTGGGGTCAGCTTCTTGGACAGGTGCCAATGGAGCTCTTGGGCATGGAGGATTAAGTGCGAACTTCTTCATATATTTTGGAGTTACATACCCGTACTCCCTCCATTCTCTTGCCCATCTCCTTTCAATCCTCTGTATGCGCACCTTGCGCTGATTTTTGTTCTCCTTTCCGAACTTGGCCTCATCAGGAGTGCAATAGTCAGCATAGATGTCCTCAGGTATTTCAAAAGCAGTCATGACCTCAGGCCTCTTTCCTCCTTTCTGTGGCTTCTTATAAATCGCCATATTCTTGATTGAGGAATTTGAACAATCGAATTCTCGAAGAAGTATGCAACTTTTCTTCGAGGAACGCTGCAAATGAGTTAAGTTGATGAGAACCTAGTGATTCAGCGGTGGACATGAGTACCGTGAGCAGTATAGTTGCGAGGAATTTGGAGAGGTCATATGCGTTCTCAGAAGGTTTTTTCAAAAAGAATAAGTTTGAGGAATTTGACCAGATGAGCCTTGAAGAATTTCACTAAGCGTTCTTTGTCTTAGGTTCCAGAGTTGTATAGATCAAGGATCCACACAATTGAGGAATCTTGAAGAAAAATGATGCTTAGAGAAATGAATCAAGAACAGATGACTAGTGAGGTGTTTTGTGTGTGAGGATTTGAAGAATAAAACACCTTTGAAGATTTGGAGAGAAAATTTGGATCAAAGAGGGCAGTAAAAGTAACTTTTAATTAACCTGGATGAAGAACACGACGAACTGAGAAGTGTAGATTTGAAGCTCCTCAGTTCAGATCTTCCACGCCCTAACTCGGCGGAGGAAGACAGCTACGGCGGCGGCGGAGTGAAGATTTCCACGGCCGGCGCGAGTACGACGGCGACAAGGTCGAGGCAGTGAATCTCTTCCTCACCGACGACGATGGAGTAGCGGCGGCGCTAGGGTTTGAGAAGCTCGAGCAAGAGAGAGAGCCGTCGAGCGGAGTAAAGGAAGTGAGGAAGGGAAGAGGGGGTATTTATAGTCGCAGTGAAAAACTGTTCGCCCGAAGATTTAGGATGAACGTGCCCCTGACCCTTCTCATTCGATTGACATGTGTCACCCATGTACTGAAAAGTGGAGATCGTGTTAGATCGTGAGTGAATAGATAAGTCTATCGTTGGATGCGAAACGGTTTGAGCGGCAAAGCCGAAAATTTGGGTAAGATAAGTTAAAAGTTCCGTTCGTAATTTCTTCAGCTGACAAGGACATAGTGAAGATTTTGAACGAGTTTCAAATAGAACGCACATGAAGAATTTGTGAATAGATTGGGTTGAGTATAGCATAGAGGGGGAAGGGTCCGATCACATCCACTTAGCAGAAAATGCAACTTGAAGAAATAGCCATAAGTGAATGCTGTAGAGGACATAAACCCATATATATATAGCCAATGAAGAAAAATGACGGAAACAGTGAATATTTTGCAAAGTTGAAGAATTTGAAAAACTGAAGAATTTCAAAACGGAGGAAAAACTCAAATTGAAGATTTTCAACTTTGGTGGTGGTGTGACCCACCGTATAAGAATGATGATTTCAGACACCGCGTACAATTGTCGTAGGGTTCTGAGAATCAAATTCTTCATTAATATCTTCACACTTAGAGTGTTATTCTTCATTGATTGAAGAAAAACGTTTCTTCGTGTGTTGCACATCTAAGTCATCAATTTTGCATAAGTGTCAGGATGTGTGTCCTTTTCAAAGAACATTCGAAGATTCTAAGATATTTAGCTCACACCGCAACTTGCTAAATCTCTTCTCATCCAAGGGCTTTGTGAAGATTCGGCTAGCTGTTCTTCAGTCTTCACCTGATCAATAAAGATGTCGCCCTTCAACACATGACCGCGAAGAAAATGATGACGAATCTGAATGTGCTTCGTCTTCGAGTGCTGAACTGGGTTGTGAGCAATCTTGATGGCACTCTCATTGTCACAGTAGAGAGGCACATTCTTCACATTGATGCCGTAGTCCTTGAGAGTTTGCTTCATCCACAACAATTGAGCACAGCAAGAGCTAGCAGCAATGTACTCAGCTTCCGCAGTAGACAGTGATACGCAGTTCTGTTTCTTAGAAGACCAATAGACTAAAGATCGCCTGAGGAAATGACAAGTACCAGATGTTGACTTGCGGTCCACACGATCACCGGCATAGTCAGAGTCAGAATATCCGATGAGATCAAAAGTAGAGCCCTTGGGGTACCATAACCCTAGTGTTGGTGTGTGAGCTAGATATCGAAGAATATGCTTCTGACCTTATGATGTGATTCCTTGGTGTAGCTTGAAATCGGGCACACATGCAAACACTAAGCATTATATCTGGCCTAGATGCAGATAAGTACAATAAAGAACCAATCATGGGCGGTATACCTTGTGATCAAGTCAATACCATTTTCATCGATTGCATAGATGGCCATTTGTGGGCATAGGAATTTTGACGCCTTTGCAATCTTGCATGCGAATTTCCTCGAGAACATCTTTGAGGTATTTCTCTGAGATATGAATATGCCATTCTTGTTGTTGACGAATTTGAAGACCTAAGAAGAATTTCAATTCTCCCATCATAGACATTTGATATTCTTCACTCGTCATATAGGCAAATTCATCACTATAACGTTAGTCAGTACAGCCAATGATAATATCATCAACGTTTATTTGGCACACAAACAGTTCACCATCATAAGATTTAGTAAATAGAGTAGGGTCGAGTGAACCGGGTGTGAAGCCATTCTTCACGAAGAATTCCTTCAAGGTATCATACCACGCCCCAGGGGCCTGCTTGAGGCCATAGAGGGCCTTGTTGAGTCTGAAGACTTTGTCTAGGGGTTGAGCAACATATACTTCTTCCTCAAGCTTACCATTGAGGAATGCACTTTTCACATCCATTTGATATAAAATGATATCATGATGGTTAGCATAAGCAAGTAATATGCGAATAGCCTCAAGTCTGGCAACAGGTGCAAAATTTTCATCAAAATCAATTCCTTCAACCTGTGTGTAGCCTTGAGCTACAAGTCGTGCCTTATTCCTCACCACAAGGCCATTTTCATCTTGTTTGTTGCGGTAGATCCACTTTGTGCCAATGATATTATGCTTGTGAGGATCTGGACGTTTGACCAGTTCCCAGACATTGTTGAGGTCGAACTGATGTAATTCTTCTTGCATGGCCTGAATCCACTCAGGCTCCAGAAATGCTTCATCTACCTTAGTGGGCTCTGTGATAGAGACAAAAGCATAGTGCCCACAAAAGTTAGATAAATGTGGAGCTTTTGAGCGTGTGAGAGGACCTGGTGATTTAATGTCATCAATGATCTTTTCAACTTGCACTTCTTTTGCAACGCGAGGATGAGCTAGTTGTCGTCGAGGAATTTGATCAGCATTTTCTTCAGCACCGTTTTCTTCAGCATTATGTTCAGGTGCATCAGCTCGACGTTCTTCACGTTCTGGAATGAATTCTTCAGCAGATTCTTGAAGGAAATATGCCCTAGAGGCAATAATAAAGTTATTATTTATTTCCTTATTTCATGATAAATGTTTATTATTCATGCTAGAATTGTATTAACCGGAAACATGATACATGTGTGAATACATAGACAAACATATAGTCACTAATATGCCTCTACTTGACTAGCTCATTAATCAAAGATGGTTATGTTTCCTAACCATAGACATGTGTTGTTATTTGATTAATGGGATCACATCATTAGGAGAATGATGTGATTGACATGACCCATTCCGTTAGCCTAGCACTTGATCGTTTAGTATATTGCTATTGCTTTCTTCATGACTTATACATGTTCCTGTAACTATGAGATTATGCAACTCCCGATTACGGAGGAACACTTTGGTGCTACCAAAGCGTCACTGGCGAATCGGGTGATTATAAAGGAGTACTACAGGTGTCTCCAAAGGTACATGTTGGGTTGGCGTATTTCGAGATTAGGTTTTGTCACTCCGATTATCGGAGAGGTATCTCTGGCCCTCTCGGTAATGCACATCACTATAAGCCTTGCAAGCAATGTAGCTAATGAGTTAGTTCTGAAATGATGCATTACGTAACGAGTAAAGAGACTTGCGAGAACGAGATTGAACTAGGTATTGGATACCGACGATCAAATCTCGGGCAAGTAACATACCGATGACAAAGGGAACAAAGTATGTTGTTATGCGGTTTGACCGATAAAGATCTTCATAGAATATGTAGGAGCCAATATGGGCATCCAGGTTCCGCTATTGGTTATTGACCAAGAATAGTTCTAGGTCATGTCTACATAGTTCTCGAACCCGTAGGGTCCGCACGCAACAAGGTTTCGGCGATGATTATATTATTAGTTTATGAGTTTTGATGTACCGAAGGAGTTCGGAGTCCCGGATGAGATCGGGGACATGCCGAGGAGTCTCGAAATGGTCGAGACGTAAAGATCGATATATTGGACGACTATATTCGGAGTTCGGAAAGGTTCCGAGTGATTTGGGTATTTTTCGGAGTACCGGAGAGTTACGGGAATTCGCCGGGAAGTATATGGGCCTTATTGGGCCATACGGGAATAGAGGAGAGAGGCCAAAAGGAAAGAGGCCTGCGCCCCCCCCTCTAGTCCGAATTGGACAAGGGGCGCAGCCCCCTTTTCCTTATTACTCTCCCCCTCTTTCCCCTTCTCCTACTCCAACAAGAGAGGTGGAATCCTACTAGGACTAAGGAGTCCTAGTAGGACTCCACACTTGGCGCGCCCCCTCCTAGGGCCGGCCTGTTGGAAATATGCCCTAGAGGCAATAATAAAAGTATTATTATTATATTTCCTTGTTCATGATAATTGTCTTTTATTCATGCTATAACTGTATCATACGGAAATCGTGATACACGTGTGAATACATAGACCATAATACGTCCCTAGTAAGCCTCTAGTTGACTAGCTCGTTGGTCGACAGATAGTCATGGTTTCGACTATGGACATCGATGTCATTGACAACGGGATCACGTCATTAGGAGAATGGCGTGATGGACAAGACAATCCTAAGCATAGCACAAAGATCGTGTAGTTCGTTTTGCTAGAGCTTTTACAATGTCAAGTATCTCTTCCTTAGACCGTGAGATCGTGTAACTCCGGATACCGTAGGAATGCTTTGGGTGTACCAAAGCGTCTGGCGTAATCGGGTGACTATAAAGGTGCATTACAGGTATCTCCGAAAGTGTCATTGGGTTGACACGGATCGAGGCAGGATTTGTCACTCCGTATGGCGGAGAGGTATCTTGGGCCCACTTTCGGTAGTGCATCATCATAATGAGCTCAAAGTGACCAAGTGTATGGTCACGGGATCATGCATTACTGATGCGAGTAAAGTGACTTGCGGTAACGAGACTAAGCGAGGTATTGGGATACCGACGATCGAGTCTCGGGCAAGTAACATACCGTCGACAAAGGGAATAGCATACGGGGTTGCTTGAACCCTAGACATCGTGGTTCATTCGATGACATCATCGAGGAGCATGTAGGAGCCAACATGGGTATCCAGATCCGCTGTTGGTTATTGACCGAGAGCGTCTCGGTCATGTTCGCATGTCTCCGAACCCGTAGGGTCTACACATAAGGTTCGGTGGCGCTAGGGTTAATAGGAAGACTTGTATGTGATTACGAATGTTGTTGAGTCCGGATGAGATCCGGACGTCACGAGGAGTTCGGAATGGTCCGGAGGTAAAGATTTATATATGGGAAGTCATCAAGCGGACACGGAAAAGTTTGGTCATATCGGTTTATGGAGGGTCCACGGAAGGGTTCGGAGGACCACGGGAGGGGCCACCCTTTTGGGGGCCACTTGGGCTGCGTGGGGCAGCCAGCCCCTCATGGGCTGGGCGCACCCCTCCCTTGGCCCATGCGCCTAGGGTTGAGGGGGAAACCCTAAAGGGGCGCCTTGCTTGGCAGGGCAAGCCCCCTCCCTTAACCGCCGCCCCCTTTAGATGGATCTAGGGGGCGGCCCCTCCTCCTTTCCCTATAAATAGAGGGGTAGAGGGAGGGCTGAAAACACCATTGAAGGCGCAGCCCTCCCTCCCAACACCTCTCCTCCTCCGCACACGCTTGGCGAAGCCTGCCGAATCTGATCCCTCCATCGCATCACGCCGTCGTGCTGCCATTGGAGTGATCTTCCTCAACCTCTCCTTCCTCCTTGCTGGATCAAGGCGAAGGAGGCGGCGTAAATCCCGCACGTGTGTTGAGCGGAGGTGCTGTCCGTTCAGCACTTGGTCATCGGTGATCGGAATCACGTTGGGAACGTCTTCATCATCACCACTCCCTCAATCGCTTCCGTACTCGATCTACAAGTGGTATGTAGATGCAAACTCTCTCCCTTGACTCGTTCCTTAGTAGAACTCATAGATGGATCTTGGTGAAACCGTAGGAAAAATTTTAATTTTCTGCAACGTTCCCCAACAGTGGTATCAGAGCTAGGTCTATGCGTAGTTCTCTTTGCACGAGTAGAACACAATTTGGTTGTGGGCGTGGATCTTGTCAATTTACTTGCCGCTACTAGTCTTATCTTGCTTCCGCGGTATTGTGGGATGAAGCGGCCGGACCAACCTTACACGTGCGCTTACGTGAGACCGGTTCCACCGACTAACATGCACTAGTTGCATAAGGTGGCTGGCGGGTGTCTCTCTCCTACTTTAGTTGGAGCGGATTCGATGAAAAGGGTCCTTATGAAGGGTAAATAGAAGTTGACAAGATCACGTTGTGGTTATTCGTAGGTAAGAAAAGCGTTCTTGCTAGAACCCAATTGCAGCCACGTAAAAGATGCAACAACAATTAGAGGACGTCTAACTTGTTTTTGCAGCAATTGACATGTGATGTGATATGGCCAAGTTGTGATGAATGATGAATGACATATTGTGATGTATGAGATCATGTTCTTGTAATAGGAATCACGACTTGCATGTCGATGAGTATGACAACGGCAGGAGCCATAGGAGTTGTCTTTATTTTGTATGACCTGCGTGTCATTGAAGAGCGCCATGTAACTTACTTTACTTTGTTGCTAAGCGTTAGCCATAGAAGTAGAAGTAGTCGTTGGCGTGACAACTTCATGGAGGCACAATGATGGAGATCATGATGATGGAGATCATGGTGTCATGCGGTGACAAGATGATCATGGAGCCCGAAGATGGAGATCAATGGAGCTTTATGATATTGGCCATATCATGTCACTACTATATAATTGCATGTGATGTTTATTATGTTTATACATCTTGTTTACTTAGAACGACGGTAGTAAATAAGATGATCCTTACAACAATTTCAAGAAGTGTTTCCCCTAAGCGTGCACCGTTGCCAAAGTTCGTCGTTTCTAAGCACCACGTGATGATCGGGTGTGATGGATTCTTACGTTCACATACAGCGGGTGTAAGACAGATTTACACACGAAAACACTTAGGGTTTACTTGACGAGCCTAGCATGTACAGACATGGCCTCGGAACACGGAGACCGAAAGGTCGAACACGAGTCGTATGGAAGATACGATCAACATGAGAATGTTCACCGACGAGACTAGTCCGTCTCACGTGATGATCGGACACGGGCTAGTCGACTCGGATCGTGTAACACTTAGATGACTAGAGGATGTCAAATCTGGTGGGAGTTCATTTAAATAATTTGATTAGATGAACTTAATTATCATGAACTTAGTCTAAAACTTTTGAATGATATGTCTTGTAGATCAAATGGCCAACGCTCATGTCAACTTGAACTTCAACGCGTTCCTAGAAAACCAAGCTGAAAGATGATGGCAGCAACTATACGGACTGGGTCCGGAACTTGAGATCATCCTCATAGCTGCGAGAAACAATATGTCCTAGAAGGACCGCTAGGTGACGCTCCGTCGCAGAACCAAGACATTATGAATGCTTGGCAGTCTCGTCTCGATGATTACTCCCTCGTTCGGTGCGGCATGCTTTACAGCTTAGAACCGGGGCTCCAAAAGCGTTTTGAGCACCACGGAGCATATGAGATGTTCGAGGAGCTGAAACTTGTTTTCCAAGCTCACGCCCGGGTCGAGAGATATGACATCTCCGACAAGTTCTATAGTTGTAAGATGGAGGAAAATAGTTACATCGGTGAGCACATCTCAAGATGTCCGGGTTGCACAACCGTATGACCCGGTGAACATTAACCTCCCTGATGAGGCGGTCATTGACAGAATCCTCGATCGCTCCCACCAAGCTACAAGAGCTTTGTGATGAACTACAACATGCAGGGATGGTAAAGACCATTCTGAAGTGTTCTCTATGCTGAAGTCAGCCGAGGTTGAGATCAAGAAAGAACATCAAGTGTTGATGGTCAATAAGACCACTAAGTTCAAGAAGGGCAAGGGTAAGAAGAACTTCAAGAAGGACGGCAAGGAGGTTGCAGCGCCCGTAAACAAGTTGCGGGAAGAAGTCAAAGAATGGACCCAAACCGAGACTGAGTGCTTTTATTGCAAGGGAGGGGTCCTTCGAAGCGGAACTGCCCCAAATACTTAGCGGACAAGAAGGCCGGCAACACCAAAGGTATATTTGATATACATGTAATTGATGTGTACTTTACCAATACTCGTAGTAACTCCCCGGTATTTGATACGGTGCCGTTGCTCATATTTGTAACTCACAGCAGGAGCTGCGGAATAAGCGGAAGCTGGCGAAGGGCGAGGTGACGATGCGCGTCGGGAATGGTTCAGTCGATGTGATCGCCGTCGACACGCTACCTCTTCATTTACCTACGGGATTAGTTATGAACCTTAATAATTGTTATTTGGTGCCAAGTTTGAGCATGAATATTGTATCTGGATCTCGTTTAATGCGAGATGGCTACTCATTTAAATCCGAGAATAATGGTTGTTCTATTTATATGAGAGATATGTATTATGGTCATGCTCCGATGGTCAATGGTTTATTCTTAATGAATCTCGAGCGTAGTATTACACATGTTTATAGCGTGAATACCAAAAGATGTAAAGTTGATAACGATAGTCCCACATACTTGTGGCACTGCCGCCTTGGTCACATTGGTGTCAAGCGCATGAAAAAGCTCCATGCTGATGGACTTTTGGAGTCTTTAGATTATGAATCATTTGACACATGCGAACCATGCCTCATGGGCAAGATGACCAAGACTCCGTTCTCGGAACAATGGAGCGAGCAACCAACTTGTTGGAAATCATACATACCGATGTGTGCGGTCCAATGGCGTTGAGGCTCATGGAGGATATCGTTATGTTCTCACTCTCACAGATGACTTGAGTAGATATGGGTATGTCTACTTGATGAAACACAAGTCTGAGACCTTTGAAAAGTTCAAGGAATTTCAGAATGAAGTAGAGAATCAACGTGACCGAAAGATAAAATTCTTACGATCAGATCGTGGAGGAGAATATTTAAGTCACGAATTTGGTACACACTTAAGAAAATGTGGAATCGTTTCACAACTAACGCCACTGGAACACCTCAACGTAACGGTGTGTCCGAGCGTCGAATCGCACTCTATTGGATATGGTGCGGTCTATGATGTCTCTTACTGATTTACCGCTATCATTTTGGGGATCGCTCTAGAGACAGCTACATTCACTTTAAATAGGGCACCGTCTAAGTCCGTTGAGACGACACCGTATGAATTATGGTTTGGGAAGAAACCTAAGTGTCGTTTCTAAAAGTTTGGGGATGCGATGCTTATGTCAAGAAACTTCAACCTGAAAAGCTCGAACCCAAGTCGAAAAATCGTCTTCATAGGATACCCTAAGGAAACCATTGGGTATACCTTCTACTTAAGATCCGAGGGCAAGATCTTTGTTGCCAAGAACGGAACCTTTCGGAAAAGAGTTTCTCTCGAAAGAAGTAAGTGGGAGGAAAGTAGAACTCGATGAAGTACTACCTCTTGAAGCAGGATAGTAGTGCAGTCGGGAAAATGTTCTGTGATGCCTACACCAAGCGAAGAGGAAATTCATGATGATGATCAAGGTACTTGGATCAAGTTGCTCTTGAACTTCAGAGGTCCACTAGGACACGTTCCGCACTGCAGTGGTACGGCAACCCTGTCTTGGAAATCATGTTGTTAGACAACAATGAACCTTGAACTATGAAGAAGCGATGGCGGGCCCAGATTCCAACAAATGGCTAGAAGCCATGAAGTCCGAGATAGAATCCATGTATGAAAACAAAGTGTGGACTTTGGTGACTTGCCCGATGATCGGCGAGCGATAGAAAACAAATGGATCTTTAAGAAGAAGACGGACGCGGATGGTAATGTCACCATTTATAAAGCTCGACTTGTCGCTAAGGGTTATCGGCAAGTTCAAGGGATTGACTACGATGAGACTTTCTCTCCCGTAGCGAAGCTTAAGTCCGTCCGAATCATGTTAGCAATTGCCGCATACTATGATTATGAGATATGGCAGATGGACGTCAAAACAGCGTTCCTTAACGGTTATCTTAAGGAAGAGCTGTATATGATACAGCCGAAGGTTTTGTCGATCCTAAGAATGTCGACAAAGTATGCAAGCTCCAGCGATCCATTTATGGGCTGGTGCAAGCATCTCGGAGTTGGAACATTCGCTTTGATGAGATGATCAAAGCGTTTGGGTTTATGAGACTTATGGAGAAGCCTGCGTTTACAAGAAAGTGAGTGGGAGCTCAGTAGCATTTCTCATATTATATGTAGATGACATACTTTTGATGGGAAATGATATAGAATTCTTGGACAGCATTAAGGCCTACTTGAATAAGTGTTTTTCAATGAAGGACCTTGGAGAAGCTGCTTATATATTAGGCATCAAGATCTATAGAGATAGATCGAGGCGCCTCATAGGTCTTTCACAAAGCACATACCTTGATAAGATTTTGAAGAAGTTCAAAATGGATAGTCCAAGAAGGGTTCTTGCTCAGATTGCAAGGTGTGAGATTGAGCTCAGCTCAATGCCGACCACGGCAAAAGATAAAGAAGAGATGAGTGTCATCCCTATGCCTCAGCCATAGGATCTATTATGTATGCCATCTGTGTACTGGACCTGATGTAAACCTTGCCGTAAGTTTGGTAGGAAGGTACCAAAGTAATCCCGCAAGGAACCTTTGGACAGCGGTCAAGAATATCCTGAAGTACGAAAAGGACAAAGGACATGTTTTCGTTTATGGAGGTGACGAAGAGCTCGTCGTAACAGTTACGTCGACGCTAGCTTCGACACGATCCGATGACTCTAAGTCACAAACCGGATCGTGTATATGTTGAATGGTGGAGCGAGAGCTGGTGCAGCTGCAAGCGAGCGTCGTGGCGGGATCTACATGTGAAGCGGAGTACATGGCAGCCTCGGAGGCAGCGCATGAAGCAATTTGGGTGAAGGAGTTCATCACCGACCTAGGAGTCATACCCAATGCGTCGGGGCCGATCAAACTCTTCTGTGACAACAATGGAGCTATTGCACTTGCCAAGGAGCCCAGGTTTCACAAGAAGACCAGGCACATCAAGCGTCGCTTCAACTCCATCCGTGAAAATGTTCAGGATGGAGACATAGAAATTTGTAAAGTGCATACGGATCTGAATGTCGCAGATCCGTTGACTAAACCTCTTCCGCGGGCAAAACATGATCAACACCAGAACTCTATGGGTGTTCGATTCATCACAATGTAAACTAGATTATTGACTCTAGTGCAAGTGGGAGACTGTTGGAAATATGCCCTAGAGGCAATAATAAAAGTATTATTATTATATTTCCTTGTTCATGATAATTGTCTTTTATTCATGCTATAACTGTATTATACGGAAATCGTGATACACGTGTGAATACATAGACCACAATCGCCCCTAGTAAGCCTCTAGTTGACTAGCTCGTTGGTGACGAGATAGTCATGGTTTCGACTATGGACATCAGATGTCATTGACAACGGGATCACGTCATTAGGAGAATGACGTGATGGACAAGACCCAATCCTAAGCATAGCACAAAGATCGTGTAGTTCGTTTTGCTAGAGCTTTTCCAATGTCAAGTATCTCTTCCTTAGACCGTGAGATCGTGTAACTCCGGATACCGTAGGAATGCTTTGGGTGTACCAAAGCGTCTGGCGAAGCGGGTGACTATAAAGGTGCATTACAGGTATCTCCGAAAGTGTCATTGGGTTGACACGGATCGAGACGAGGATTTGTCACTCCGTATTACGGAGAGGTATCACTGGGCCCACTCGGTAGTGCATCATCATAATGAGCTCAAAGTGACCAAGTGTATGGTCACGGGATCATGCATTACGGTACGAGTAAAGTGACTTGCGGTAACGAGACTAAGCGAGGTATTGGGATACCGACGATCGAGTCTCGGGCAAGTAACATACCGTCGACAAAGGGAATAGCATACGGGTTGCTTGAACCCTAGACATCGTGGTTCATCCGATGACATCATCGAGGAGCATGTGGGAGCCAACATGGGTATCCAGATCCGCTGTTGGTTATTGACCGGAGAGCGTCTCGGTCATGTTATGCATGTCTCCGAACCCGTAGGGTCTACACATAAGGTTCGGTGGCGCTAGGGTTAATAGGAAGACTTGTATGTGATTACGAATGTTGTTGAGTCCCGGATGAGATCCCGGACGTCACGAGGAGTTCGGAATGGTCCGGAGGTAAAGATTTATATATGGGAAGTCATCAAGCGGACAGGAAAAGTTTGGGTCATATCGGTTTATGGAGGGTCCACCGGAAGGGTTCGGAGGACCACCGGAGGGGCCACCCTTTGGGGGCCACTTGGGCTGCGTGGGGCAGCCAGCCCCTCATGGGCTGGGCGCACCCCTCCCTTGGCCCATGCGCCTAGGGTTGAGGGGGAAACCTAAAGGGGCCCCCTTGCTTGGGGGCAAGCCCCTCCCTTGGCCGCCCCCTTTAGATGGATCTAGGGGGCGCCCCTCCTCCTTCCCCTATAAATAGAGGGGTAGAGGGAGGCTGAAACACCATTGAAGGCGCAGCCCTCCCTCCCCAACACCTCTCCTCCTCCGCACACGCTTGGCGAAGCCCTGCCGAGATCTGATCCCTCCATCCGCATCACGCCGTCGTGCTGCCATTGGAGTGATCTTCCTCAACCTCTCCTTCCTCCTTGCTGGATCAAGGCGGAGGAGGCGCCGTAAATCCGTCACGTGTGTTGAGCGCGGAGGTGCTGTCCGTTCAGCACTTGGTCATCGGTGATCGGAATCACGTTGGGAACGTCTTCATCATCACCACTCCCTCAATCGCTTCCGTACTCGATCTACAAGTGGTATGTAGATGCAAACTCTCTCCCTTGACTCGTTGCTTAGTAGAACTCATAGATGGATCTTGGTGAAACCGTAGGAAAAATTTTAATTTTCTGCAACGTTCCCCAACACGGCCTCCTCCCCCCTTGCTCCTTTATATACGGGGGCAGGGGGGCACCTCTAGACACAACAACAATTGATCCCTTGGATCTCTTAGCCGTGTGCGGTGCCCCCCTCCACCATAATCCTCCTCGATAATATCGTAGCGGTGCTTAGGCGAAGCCCTGCGACGGTAGAACATCAAGATCGTCACCACGCCGTCGTGCTGACGGAACTCTCCCTCGACACTCGGCTGGATCGGAGTTCGAGGGACGTCATCGAGCTGAACGTGTGCTAGAACTCGGAGGTGCCGTACGTCGGTACTTGGATTGGTCGGATCGTGAAGACGTACGACTACATCAACCGCATTGTCATAACGCTTCCGCTTACGGTCTACGAGGGTACGTGGACAATACTCTCCCCTCTCGTTGCTATGCCATCACCATGATCTTGCGTGTGCGTAGGAATTTTTTTGAAATTACTACGTTCCCCAACAGTGGCATCCGAGCCTGGTTTTATGCGTAGATGTCATATGCACGAGTAGAACACAAGTGAGTTGTGGGCGATACAAGTCATACTGCTTACCAGCATGTCATACTTTGGTTCGGCGGTATTGTGAGATGAAGCGGCCCGGACCGACATTACGCTGCATCTTACGCGAGACTGGTTTCACCGTTGCAGCACTCGTGCTTAAAGGTGATTTGGCGGGTGTCTGTCTCTCTCACTTTAGTTGAACTGAGTGTGGCTACGCCCGGTCCTTGCGAAGGTTAAAACATCACTAACTTGACGAACTATCGTTGTGGTTTTAATGCGTAGGTAAGAACGGTTCTTGCTCAGCCCGTAGCAGCCATGTAAAATTTGCAACAACAAAGTAGAGGACATCTAACTTGTTTTTGCAGGGCATGTTGTGATGTGATATGGTCAAGACATGATGCTATATTTTATTGTATGAGATGATCATGTTTTGTAACCGAAGTTATCGGCAATGGCAGGAGCCATATGGTTGTCGTTTTATTGTATGAAATGCAAGCATACTGTAATGCTTTACTTTATCACTAAGCGGTAGCGATAGTCGAGAAGCATAAGATTGGCGAGGCGACAACGATGCTACGATGGAGATCAAGGTGTCGCTACCGGTGACGATGGTGATCACGATTAAGCCGGAGATGGAGATCACAAGCACAAGATGATGATGGCCATATCATATCACTTATATTGATTGCATGTGATGTTTATCCTTTATGCATCTTATCTTGCTTTGATTGACGGTAACATTTTAAGATGATCTCTCACTAAAATTATCAAGAAGTGTTCTCCACGAGTATGCACCGTTGCGAAAGTTCTTCGTCTTTGAGACACCACGTGATGATCGGGTGTGATAGGCTCTACGTTCAAATACAACGGTGCAAAACAGTTGCACACGCGGAATACTCAGGTTAAACTTGACGAGCCTAGCATATAGAGATATGGCCTCGGAACACGGAGACCGAAAGGTCGAGAGTGAATCATATAGTAGTAATACAAAATGTATGATGTCAATACTTTAACATAACACTTCCAGATTCCTAGTTTATTAAATTGTTGATTAAGATAATATTAAAGAAATATTCATAAAATATGTCGGCATTCTGGGGCGGGGTCCCAGACTTGCTCGCCCGCGACCGCTTGGCGTGGCTCAAAGGAAGCCGGGACGGCCCATCTTCATCAACACAAACTCAAGACCCTCGCGAGGCCAAGCCTCGTGGGGCGGACGACCAAGAGCTTCTCAGCGCGGCCTCGTCAGCTGGCTCATGAGGAGGCGGAGAGTTCAAGGCAGGGTACCTCGCGAGGTGCCGGGGACGCAAGCCATGGCGACCAGGCGCCGATCGAGGCGCCCGGCCAGCATGGCGTCCTCCTTTCCTCTTTGGTGCAAAGGGAGCAAGCGGCTGAGAGAGCATCGAGCAAAGGCATCCGTTTGATTGCAACAAGACCAAGACCAGCCCCAACGGCTGGAATGCGATCATCGTGGAGCCCAAGCAAAGGCGTCATCACAGAGCCTTTGGCGGCGAGGACCAACTTTAGTCGAGGATAAGTGTACCCGCTGTTCCCCTTCAAAATGGCCAATTGTTGGCGCCCTTCCCGCTCAATATTTGGGAAGAGGCCCAGAGCCTTTGACTATATAAGTAGAGCTAGCCACCATAGTAGGGGGGACGGGGGACGATCGGATAGAGCGGGAAGCATCCAAAGAGAGAGAGAGAGACCCGATCCTCAAGCTAGAGCGACGGGACACCGCTAAGCAGTTCATCACACCCACCAAGAACAGACCCTCGCGAGGCTGTTCTTCCCTGTACTGTTCTTCATCAGCCCCAGAGGCAATCCACACACCACACACTGGAGTAGGGTATTACACCACGATGGTGGCCTGAACCAGTATAAATCTTGCGTCTCTTGTGCTATTCTTGTTAGTAGTCTAGGTCCCTGCGATTGGCGAGGTGCGAGGCGGTGGAGGGTTGGATCTCGCGCGCACCCGAGTTGAATCTTAAGGGTCCGCGGAACCGAAATCCGACATTTGCGCGCCCGGTGTAGGTGCGCGGAATCTGCCTTTCGTCGCCTCGTTCTTCCCGACCACCGCAACCATGTCTGATGCTCGTCGGGCCCGCGCCGAGCGTTGAGCCACCCTCGCCTCCCACGTCGCCCAGACGGCTCCCGTCGGCGGGCGTCCTCGTCGTTCCCCGTCACCTGCTGTCAACGCCGCCACCGGCCCGACGGGGAACGAGCAGCAAGCGTC
This sequence comes from Aegilops longissima, assembly GCA_021605205.1. Taxonomy (NCBI): domain Eukaryota; kingdom Viridiplantae; phylum Streptophyta; class Magnoliopsida; order Poales; family Poaceae; genus Aegilops; species Aegilops longissima. Next base: position 387,226,753 of record CM038680.1, read on the forward strand.
GTCCCAGCACCCGTCCATGAGGCGGGGCGGCCGCACCGCCACGCGCCGCTCACCCCGCTGGTTCTTCATCGCGCGTTCGCGCGCCATGGAGGCCCGAGCTGCACTCATTGCGCTAACGAGCTCTGCGCTACCGCCCGTCGGCAGCGTCACGAAGAATGGCTCGACCGCGTCGCCGAGCTCGTCCGTGCTGCGGGAGGCGACCCCGCGCCGTCTGTCTCGCTACACCACACCCCGCCCCGCGCGGGCGATGAAGCTCCCGGGGCGCCTCAGCCGCCTCCTCCTCATGACGGCGCCCTGGCACCAAGACGTGCGGCCCCTGGGCAGAACCCGTTCTGCCAGGCGCCGGCGCGGCAGGAGCAGAGCTGCCAAGAAGTTCCTCGCCCGCAAGAAGCTGCCCGAGCGCTCCCGCTCCAAAGACGTCAAGACCTGCGCTGCCCCAGCGGCAGCGCGCAGGAGGCCGCAAGACCAAGCTCTCTGCCGTCCGAGGCCCCAGCGCGCCACGGCGGGCTGCCGCGCCTTCACCACCGAAGCTGCGCAGCGTCGCGTGGCCCGCCAAGTTCAAGCAGACCTGCCTCCACGCCACGACGGCACGGCTGACCCTCGGAGTTCCTCAGCTCTGAGCTGGGCATCGAGGCTTCCAACGGAGATGCAAAAGTCATGGCGAACTGGTTTCCCATGGCGCTCAGGACGGAGCCCGCACTGCTCCTCGAATCGGCCCCGTGCACGATCTCTTCTGGGCGAGATGCGCACTCCGCTTCATCGCCAACTTCCAAGGTACTCGCGACCGGCCACCCGCCGTGGCGACATGCGCCGAATCAAGCAGCAGCTGTGGGAAACCCCGCAAAGTACATCCAGCGCTTCAACCACGCAGGCCTCAAGATCCCTGTGGTAACGGAGGAGGCCATCATCTCGCCTTCTCCGGCGGCGCACGACGTCAAGATGAAGGAGGAGCTGGCGATGCATGAAGATCTGTGCACCTCCTCGAGCTGTTCAACTTGGCGACCAAGTGCGCCAGGCTGAGGAGGGCCTCTCCTCCTCGAGCTGCTCGCAGCGGATCCCAAGAGAAGAAGTCCAAGGCCAAGGACGTGAAGCGCAAGGGCTGCCGTGCTCGCGCCGAACCAGACACCAAGCGAGGCGTAGATCAGCCCGAGTCTTCCAAGGGCAGCCGATGCTGCGTGTACCACGACCTCCACACCCACAACACCAATGAATGTCAAGAGCTCCGGGCGTCTTGCGCTGAAGGAAGGGCCGGCAGACGCCCGAGCGCAGCGACCGGGCCACTGCCGAGGAGGAGGAAGGAATGCAGACGCCGGGAAGACGCGGCCCGCGCCAAGGGTGGCGCGACCAACCTCGCGAGGACCGCTGGCAAGACCCACCTCGCGAGGGGGGCTGGAGGGATCAGCCTCGTGAGGATCGTCCGCAAGGGAACGCAGGCCTCCCTCCGCTGCCGCCACCGCCAAGGAGAATTGAAGATCGTCATCAGGACGAGGGGGCTGGGGGCTTCCAGGAAGCGCGTGCGATCGCCTGCATCCTGGGCGGAGCTCAAGCCCCAGCCTCTCACCGCATCTTCAAGCAGTTCGCCCGTGAAGTGAATGCAGTCCTCCCCAAGCTCGAGTCCAGCGCGCCTCTCGGGTGGTGGCGTGCGCCATCACGTTCAGCTCGGCGGATCAGCTCAAGTCTTGCGCAGCCACACCGGGTTCTCCCAATGCTTTGCTCCCCAATCATCAACAATGTGCTGGTCACCAAGACCCTCATCGACGGCGGAGCAGGGCTCAATGTCCCTGTCCGTGGAGACGCTCAACAATCTTCAAGTGCCCTACAGATCGGCTTCAGCCAACCAAGCCTTTCTCCGAGTCACCGACGGCTCCACGGTCCCGATCGGGCAGGTTCGCCTTCCTGTCACCTTCGGGGCCCGCGGCAACTACCACACCGAGCTCATCGACTTCGACGTCGCCCACATTCACCTGTCGTACAACGCCATCCTCGGGTACCCAGCGTTGGCCAAGTTCATGGCAGTAACTCCACCATGGCTACAACATCCTCAAGATGCCAGAAGCGGCGGGGTCATCACGGTGCCTGTGAAGAGAGATATGATGTGCTCTCTGGAGCGAGCTTTTCAGCAGCGGCATTTGGAAGACCTGCACCACAACAGCAGGATGCCTCCCGAGGCAGCACCCAAGAAGAAGAAGACATCGACCGCCCGGCTCTTCAAGAGACAGGCCCCTCAGAACCCTTGACCGGCCAGGGGAGCCTCCTTCCATCGCATAGGAAGCGACTCGGCGCCCTCCTCGAGCAGGGCTTGGGGCTCTCCGTGAGGGCCGCCGACCTCGCCAAGGTCTCGAGGAGGCGCTTGGTAGCTGCGAGGCGTGTTTCGAAGCACGTTTCCCGCAAACAGGAGCAAGACAAGGAGGACAGAACCCTCAAGAGTTCATCAGCAAGGCCATCTAGGAGCTACAGGAGTCAAGGATCATGAGGGGCAGCCGCCGCCTACCCGCTGTGGCCCCCCATCCAGGCGAGGATGGTGGGCTGTGCGTCTGCATCGACATACTAGGGCTCAACCAAGCCGCATCTCAAGAGCGCCTCTGGCCCTCGCGAGTGGGACGTTGCGAGGGTCCGCCCACAGCCATCACGCATGCCTTATGGCTCGCTAAACGCGGGCTGCTGCGCACCAGCGTCTCATGAGGACCATCTGGAGGCTCAAGAGGTCGCACGCCTGCAGCCTGGCGGAGATGGAGATGGCCCATGAGGAGCCGGCGCCGCCCGAGCCTCCCGAGGCCCCCGGGCCTGGGGGCTCGTGAGGATCGGCTCCCGCAACCCACCGAGTCTGCTACTTCAACAACCCTTCATCCTCAACATCACCAGGTGACATCTTTAAGTTTTATTTCCGGCTGGGAGCTCCTTCAGGGCCGCATTATTCCCAGGCCGCGTGGGTCCGTCCCTGCGGCATGTATCCCTTTTTATTTCATGTCTTTAGCTTATCCTGTTGGGGGCGCCCCTCGGGCTGCATCATCCCCAAGCCGCTCGGGCTAGTCCCAGCGCATGTATCCTTCATGCGTTTTCCTTAGGATTATGCTCTCGCTCCACCATGCTTGTTATTTGGTGCCTTCTCCTGGGTGGCGAAATCTTGCACGTTAAAGGGGGGGTGCCTGAGCATCGCGACTCAGGGCTCCTACCGGCCCTCCGGCCCTCACCCTCTAGTCTTGTCCATGGCATCGCGACCTGGCTTGCCAGCGACGGCTGAGGCCAGCCCGAGAGCCGGGACCCGAGGACGTAGAGTTTCGCCATCCAATCCAGCTTGTGCGTTAAAGGGGGGGGTGCATGAGCATCACGACTCAGGGCTCCTACTGGCTCTCCGGCCCTCACCCTCTGGTCTTGTCCATGGCATCGCGACCTGGCTTGCCAGCGACGGCTGAGACCAGCCCGAGAGCTGGGACCCGAGGACGTAGAGTCGCTGCCTCTGACCCAGCTTGCGCGTTAAAGGCGGGGTGCCTGAGCATCGCGACTCAGGGCTCCTACCGGCTCTCCGGCCCTCACCCTCTGGTCGTGTCCATGGCATCGCGACCGGCTTGCCAACGACGGTGAGACCAGTCCGAGCCGGACCCGAGGACGAGTTGCGTCATCTAACCTAGCTATGCGCGTTAAAGGGGGTGCACGAGCATCGCGACTGTGGCTCCTACCGCCCTCCGCCCTCACCCTCTGCTCTTGTCCATGGCATCGCGACTGGCTTGCTGCCGACGGCTGAGACCAGCCCGACAGCCGGGACCCGAAGACGTAGAGCACCGGCATCTGGCCAATTTTGCAGGAACACACTCGAAGATAAGGCCTAGAGCCAGGCGCAACCCGCCTTGAGGTAGGGCCTCGTGAGTCCCGTGCTAGCTCACGGGTGCCCAGATACACCTCGTCTAGCCCTACCGTGCCGGCCACGTGTCATGGTGGGGCTGTATACGCCCCGGGGGCTCCTCCCGGAGGGGAGCCCCCTCCCACGTTCCAGTGTTACCATGCTCCACGCTGGCTGATGACACTGCCGAGGAGCGGCTATGCCCGTACGCATGCGAAGGCGCTATGCTTCGCGCTGGTGATAAACAACTGAGGGTGGCCTCCGGGTCGCGTCAACCTCAGGGAGCCCAAAGCTCAGTGTCTGGCCTCGTCGCAACGCCTCCCCTCGGGAGCGCCGCGTGAGGGGGCTGGGCACGGAGGCTGCGCCTGGGTCACGCCCAGACGCACGCCACCCAGCCAGGCCCCTCGGGCCTGGTTCGTCGCACGCCACTCCCCGAGCGGAGCCAAGGTACGCATGCCGTTTGAAAGTCAAGGGGGACTCCTGAGCATCGCGACTCAGGAGCCTAACTGGTCACGTAGCCCCTCACCCCTTAGTACCGAAAGGCTAACGGCGGTTGAGGTATGCGCGGGGCCGGGCTCTACAGACGTAGAACGGTGGATCTGCCCGCGCCTCACCTCCCTACTTGCTGTTCGTGCGCCAAGGGGGACTCCTGAGCATCGCGACTCAGGAGCCTAACTTGTCACGTAGCCCCTCACTCCTTGGTCCCGTCCTGGTTTCCGGTCGGGGCTAACGGTGGCTGAGGTATGCGCGGGGCCGAGCCTTGCCGGCGTAGAACATAAGCAAGTAGGAAGCACAAATTTCAAGGAATTCAAAAGCAAATATTACAGTCCGCACTATTATCGCAGTACCAAACGCAAGTTTAAACGCCTCCCCGAGGCATGATACATGTGCAGGAATTAAAAGCAAGGCAGAGGCCGCAGCGGAGTCACTTGTCGGAGGTGGAGCAGCGCGGAGTGGGCTCGCCTCGTGAAGCAGCAGGGCCGGCAGTGCCTCGCTTCGGCTGGGTGCTGAAGGCCCGGAACTTCCCCAACAGAGCCTCTGCGCGACCCTTCACAGCCTCGGCAGCGGCAGCTGCATGCTCGCCGCTTGCCGGCTCCAGCAGGTTGTCCATGTCGACGCTGGGATCGCGAAGATAGATGTGGGTGAGGATCCGCGTCAGCGCCGCAGAAGACAAGACACGCGCCTCGGCCTCAGCCGTGGGGCCAAGACCAAGGAGACATCTTCAAGAGCGAATCAGAAGGGAAGCAGCTTGGCGGGGCCGTCCTCTGCGCCGGCCAGTGGGCTCTCCAGGCCGCTGTCATAAAGCTCCCTCAGCAGGACACGAGCCTTCACCTTCATATCCATGAAGGCCACGCGATCTTCAGCAAGAACCCGCGCCTTGGCGTCCAGCTCGACCTTCCTCGCCTCCAGCTCCTGCTCCAGCGCGCCTAGGCGGTCGCGGCGCTTCTTCAGCTTGGCCTCCCGGTCCTTGATGGCCGCCTCGCGAGCCTTCATGCCTTCCTCCTGCTCCTGGCGGAGGCGGGCCTCCTCGGCGAGCTGGTTCTGCAGGCCCTTCAGCTCGCCCTCTAGTGTCTCGCAGCGGCCACGGATGATGGCTGCCTCCCCCAGGGCAGCATCGTGGGCTACCTTCGCCTCGCGAACAGCCTGCTTCTCTTCGTCACAAGCCGTCGAAGCCTAGACCAGCGCCGCCCGAATCGAAGTTTCGGCGCGAATCCAGCCAAAGGCCAGCTCCAAGCGCCCGGCCACCAAGCGAGTGTCGGCTCCCAGAAGATCCTGCCGCAGCCGGTCCAGTTCAGCAGCAGCGCGATCCAGGACCATGGGAGGAGTCGGAGAGACATCAGTTGGCGGAGCAGGAGGAGATGGCGGCGGCGTAACCACTGCGCCCTGAGGCGGAACCAGCGGCACCACGGCAACAGCGGAGGCAGCGCCAGGCAAGGCCACCTTGGGGGTCGCCTGGACCAAGGGGGCTGAGCTTCGCCCACTGGCTCAGCCGAGCCATGAGGACGCCCGGGCAGGAGAGGCCTGGGCGTCGGGGTCATCTTCCTTTTCGGGCAAAGGCACCGTCACGGATGGGGCCTCGGGAGCCCCCTTCAGCTTCTTCGCCGCGGGCGCCAGCCTGGCCGAAGAGGATGAACATCAGATCTCGTCGACAAAACAATAATCAACACAGAAGGTGCACTTACAAGTCGCCACTGGTGGACTCGAGCAGCCTCGGCCATACTTGAAGCCCGAGAGCGGCTGCAGGATCAGCTTCAAGGGGACCGGGAGCGGAGGCGCGTCTCATGATCGCCCGGGCCGGGCGGACCCTGGGTACCAGCCAGTCCGGTCCTTCTTCAGATCGAGGCAGGCTTCGCCTCCCGCCACCCTCATCCTCGTCGTCGTCACTCTCGGGAGGCGGAGAACGCGGGCTGCGCCGCAGCGAGGAGGCCCTTGACTCCGCCTCAATCAACCCCCTCTCCTGGCTCCCTTTCCTCCACCTCTTCACCGAGTCGGAAGAGGACACGCCCACCAGTCCTCCGAGCCTCCGGGCACGAGCCCGTCCCCATTGAAGGCGGGCATGGACCCCACAACCTGCTCCCAATCCTCGCGAAGAAACAGGGGCGAGTGGGCGCCCTCCGGTCTCGCCACATCGCCCCCTACCAAGGACTGGAGGACCGTCACCAGATCCTCGCTGGCCAGGGCCACGGGGCTCGGGTTAGGCCTCCACATCGAAGCAATCTTGGCGGCGGCCAGCTTGGTGCTCCAGAACTCCTCAAGAACGACGACGGTCAGCCTCGCCGCCGCCAAGATCGTCCGGCTTTAGATCTGCATCCATCCTCTCCAGCACCAGCTTCGCGCGAGGATCCCAAAGCTTCGCCCGGGACCAGTCGTCGGAACTCTCGGCGGGCTCCGTGGGCAGGATCAGTCGAGGGTGGATCCGCCCGGCATCCACCAAGACCCACTTGCTCCTGAAGCCCTCAATCCGCTTCCAGTGTTTGAAATGGCAATAGCTCCGCCAGATGGCGGCTTAAGCGCGACGTGGAGACGGGACCACGGGAGAATCGGAGGAAGAAGTAGTGGCGCAGCAAGGTTACCGAGGGCTTCACCCCAACATGGGCCTCACAATAGTAGGCGAAGATTGCCAGAAGAAGGACGGAGTTGGGATGAAGGTGCAGAGCGTGAATGTTGTAATGGCGAAGGACGGAGAAGAAGAACTCAGAGAAGGGAGGCGACAGACCAGCAATAATGGCGCCCTGAAGAACGGGTAGAAGGTACTCCCCCGACCCTCCGGGGCGGAGGAGCCGGCCTTGAACACCACCGTTCGCCGACACCTGCGCCTCCGCCAACCGGGCGATCGAGGGCAAGGCTCACTTGACACATTCGGGCGGGTCCAAGGCAGGAGAGTACCAGGCCCGGCCGGGTTTTGAGGAGCCATGACAGGCTAGGGCACAAGGCGGAGTTGATCTCAAGGTCTTGGAAGGTGGAGGAGAGGCGCAAGAAAGGGGATCTGAAAGCAATCGGAGAAAGTAAAGGAGGCAAGGAAGATGCCGCTCTATTATCAACCAGCTGTTGCAGAGGCGCCACGCCCAATCAACCGCCACGCTGGGCGCCTAAGGCCTTGAGCTGTTAGGGCCCACGACGCCGCAGACTTGCCCTTTCGCCTCTCTGACGGCCAAGTCCGGCACGCCGTGGCCGGGGGCTCTTGTCGGTGTTCGGGAACAGGGGTCCCAGACTTGCTCGCCTGCGCGCCTGCGGCGTGGCTCAAAGGAAGCCCAGGACGGCCCATCTTCATCAACACAAACTCAAGACCCTCGTGAGGGGCCAAGCCTCGCGGGGCGGACGACCAAGATCTTCCTCAGGCGCGGCCTCGTCAGGCTGGCTCATGAGGAGGCGGAGAGTTCAAGGCAGGGTACCTCGCGAGGTGCCCATGACGCAAGCCATGACGACCAGGGGCGCCAGTCGGGCGCCAGCCGTGCAGCATCCTCCTTTCCTCTTTGGTGCAAAGGGAGCAAGCGCAAGCGAGAGCATCAGGCAAAGGCATCCGTTTCGGTGCAACAAGACCAAGACCAGCCCCAACGGCTGGAATGCAGTCATCGTGGAGCCCAAGCAGGCGTCATCACCAGAGCCTTTGGCAGGCGAGGACCAACTTTAGTCAGGATAAGTGTACCCTTTGTTCCCCTTCAAAATGGCCAATTGGTTGCGCCCTTCCCGCTCAATATTTGGGAAGAGGCCCAGGGCCTTCGACTACATAAGTAGAGCTAGCCACCATAGTAGGGGGGACGGGGGGACGATCGGATAGAGCGGGAAGCATCCGAAGAGAGAGAGAGAGAGACCCGATCCTCAAGCTAGAGCAACGGGACACCGCTAAGCAGTTCATCACACCCACCAAGAACAGACCCTCGCGAGGCTGTTCTTCCATGTACTATTCTTCATCAGCCCCAGAGGCAATCCACACACCACACACTGGAGTAGGGTATTACACCACGATGGTGGCCTGAACCAGTATAAATCTTGCGTCTCTTTTGCTGTTCTTGTTAGTAGTCTAGGTCCCTGCGATTCGGCGAGGTACGAGACGGTGGAGGGTTGGATCTCCGCGCGCACCCCAGAGTTCGAACCTTAAGGGTCTGCCGGAACCCGAAATCCGACTCTATGAATTAAAAAATAGGATCTGTATGCATTTGTACGAAACGTTGTGCATGACTTTGATAATATATCATGAAGTCATAAATTCGTAATCTTATTTCACTACTTTCTAATAAAGAATTGTTGTCATGTACATATCGTCATATATCGGTGGGCATATCGGGCTAGATATCAGCCATATCGGGCTAGATATCGGTTCATATCGGATGATATGTTTGAAAACGATATTTATAAAATGATATGTTATGCTTATATCGACATAGTCCCAAAAGTGATATATCGGCCTAGATATCGGTCGTATCGGCCTATATTTAAAAGCTTGGTCCATTCGGCCACGAAGTCGGCCAGCACCTGAGATTTAATAGCTCGACGCGGTCGATTGGTGATTTAGAAAGGTAGGAGCTCTATGGCCCATTTGGCTATATGCCCCATTGCATCACTGTTGTTAATTATGTCACTATGGGACGTTGGATACCATGATCACCAAGCACTCTTGAAAGTAGTGCCAAAGTTTTCGTGATGCTTGGGTTCAGAGAAACGCCAAAGTGCTTGCTTGACAGGCTTGTATCCCTTTAATATGTTTTAGATCGTGTTCTGCGAGCCTGCGGGGTATCCCCGGCATGTCAGAGGGTGCCAGGCGAATATATCCCAGTTTTCCCGAAGGAAATTGCATAGATCCTCGACAATCTCAGGATCTAGATTTCCCCTATGGATGTCGTTTTAGCTGGATCTGTAGGGTGTACTTGAAATTTGACTATTTTGTCAGCCGGTTTAAATGAAGTGGACTTCGGCTGTTTGTTGAGGATGATATCAAGTCGATCGACTTTGGCACATAGCATGGTTAGTTCCTCGACCGCGAGGGCTTCAGACAAGAATTTGAGGGCGAGCAACGCCATTTTATTCTCGGCTTTGAGTGCTCTGTCGGGGGTCGCTTGAGATGGTAATGATCCTATTTGGGCCCGGCATTTTGAGTCTCATGCATGTAGCTGTAATGCGGTACTGCTTGGAATTTAGAGAAGGTGTTCCGTCCCAAGAGGGAGAGATATCCGCTCTTAAAAGGGGCAATGTGGAACGGAACCTCTTCTGAGCGGTAGTTGTCCGATGTTCCGAAGACTAAATCTAGGGTTATTTTTCCGCTGCACCGTGCCTCTCGCCCAGGTATTATACCTTTAAAAGTGGTGCCACTCTATTCTATGCATGATTTATCAATGTGCATTTTGTCTAGCGTGTCTGCATATAATATCAGATTTAAGCTGCTGCCTTCATCCATGAGCACCTTCCGAAGTTGGCAGCTGCCCACAATTGGTTTCAAGACCAGCGCGGTAGGGCACCTATTTGGGGTCGACCTTGGCTGATCTTTGTGATCAAAGGTGATCGGTGTGTCTATCCACACGCCCGAGTTGGCACCTATTGAATATAATTGATTTCCCTCAGGGCTCGTTTGCGTTGGTTATTGGATGTGAAGGTCTCGTAAATCATCACGACCTTGCCTTCGTCCCAGGACTGTTCTGCATGGCTGGGGATGCCTGCCAGAAGGGTGGGTCCTCCTTTAGCCACCTGCCTCGCCACCCAACAGTCGCGAAGGCTGTGAGTCGGGTAGGATGAGCAGAATAGCATGTATTGGGCATGGTTTATCAAGGAGGCCATCAAGGGTGGTCCTGGGGAGGAATTTTCTTATTCTTCCGAGGTCTCTCGATCGGTTTGTTCCACTTGCGGGACTCGCACCGAGGTGCTGGTACATCATGTTTTGAATTGTGTTCACAGATTGAATCTACGTTTTCCCGGGCCATCCAAGCATCTTCGAGGGTGCAGAATCTAGACACTAGATCGGACAATTTTGAGAATGTTTGTACACAGCAACGAGCAAGCGCATTTGAAATGCCTTTGTCCTTGCATCCGCGCTGGAATGTTGTTATTATGTCTGAGTCCAAATAATTTTGTATCTTATTTTTAATAGACAAGTACCTAGTCCAGAACTGTCTGATTGATTCGTTGGAGAGTTGTTGAACGTAGGCCAGATCCCAAATGTCTGGTGGGCCTAAGTTATAAGGGAGATACTCGATGTGGGAGGTGGGTGGGTGAGTTCTGATCTCTAGGGATCGTAGGCCCGAAGCCCTAGCATCCTCATCCCATGTCAAGTTTGTGGCCTCCTGCTCAGCCAAGCTGATTCGAAGATCAGTTTCATCAGCCTCCCCTTGTCGGTCGCTATCTGAGTCGCTTTCTGAAAAGCACCTCAGCCCCTCATGCTTGGAGGAGGGTTTGGCAGGGGCCGGAGAGGAGTCGTGGGTCACCTCCAGCTCGTGAAGGAGGGAAGGTGTTTCGATGACAGGAGGTCTGGGCATGGGGATCATGCCTGTGAATTTGGAGTTGTTAACCGATGATCCCATCGATCCTTCTGTCGATCTGACAGTGGAACCCTCAATGAAAGCACCAGTGTCGGTGTGAAAATCGGTAAACCTCGGGGTAGGGGGTCCCGAGCTGTGTATCTTGGACAGATGGTAACATGAACATGGAGACGGTGTTTTACCCAGGTTCAGGCCCTCTTGATGGAGGTAAAACCCTACGTCCTGCTCTTGATTGTATTGATATAGATGTATTGAGTACAGAGTTGATCTACCTCGAGATCGTCAGATGTGTTCTAACCCTAGGGATAGGTGAATGACAGTGCGTTTTTGTCCCCTCTATGGGCTAAAACCCTATGGCTTATATACACACCAGGTAGAGTATCTAGTGTTACAAGGTCGGTATCTTGGCGTGGAGGCGGTGGGAGAAGTCTTGGAATATACAACAAGTCTTCGTTAGATGCAGCCTCAATCTTGCCTCCTGCATGCAGCCTCCAGAGTCCATCTTGAGAAGAATGATGGCCTGTCAGCCCACCCTAGGGATATGGGCCGACTAGGTTAGCAACCCCTAATCCAGGACATCGTCAATGATTGTTATAGCTTTGTATTTCTCTTCGATCTATCCGTTTGGTTTGGCCAAGTAGATTGATTTATGTTGCAATGGGAGAGGTGCTTCGTAATGGGTTCAATCTTGCGATGCTCTATGTCCCAGTGACAGAAAGGGACAAGAAACGTATTTGTATATCACCCATTAAGGGGAAAATGACAGGATTTATTCATATTGCTTAAGTTTACTTTGTCTACATCATGTCATCTTGCTTAAGGCATTACTCCGTTCTTTATGAACTTAATACTCTAGATGCATGCTAGATAGCGGTCGATGTGTGGAGTAATAGTAGTAGACGCAGGCAGGAGTCGGTCTACTTGTCTCGGACATGATGCCTATATACATGATAATTGCCTTGAATATCGTCATAACTATGCTCTTTTCTATCAGTTGCCCAACAGTAATTTCTTTACCCACCATATGCTTTTTGTATAAGAGAGAAGCCTCTAGTGAAAACTATGGCCCCCGAGTCTACCTTTATCATATATTAAATCCAAAAATACCTTGTTGCAATTTATTTCCATTCTTTTATTTTGTGTTTTTGTTTATCTATCTACCATTATAAAATTTGATCCTTGCAATTAACCGCCAAGAGGATTGACAACCTTCTTGATTGCGTAGGGTGCAAGTATTTGTTCTTTTGTGTGTAGGTGTTGTTCACGAGGTTTCGCATGGTTCTCCTACTAGATTGATAACCTTGGTTCTTAACTGAGGGAAATACTTATCTCTACTGTACTGCATCATCCTCTCCTCTTTAAGGAAATCCCAACGCTACACACAAGTAGCACACACCGAGGCGGTCTAGGAGAAGTTCAAGAGCGACGACAAGTATTTTTATGTTTAATTTATTTCAAGTAGACCCGGAGGAGTAGTGTGGTATGATCTAGTAGTTTTATATTTATTTTTATGAACTATGTTTGGTTCAAATGTACTTGGTATGTTTGAAATGATCTAGTAGTTCTAGTAGTTTTATATCATTTATTGGAGCACTAGTGCCCTATTTTACATCATCTGTTGGAGGTGGCTGTTTTTGGTGATGAAAAAAGCACTTTTTGGTGATGTATATTTTACTCACACCATATTTTGGTGATGTACAATTCATCATCTGTTGGAGATGCTCTAATAACCACTCCAGAGTACACAAACTCGATGATGGTCTGTTGGGATCCAGACGTCGCAGGTGTCCGTCGGTTGGTTTCTTTTGTTGTATCAATAACCCAAGTGTCCCACTATCCCATAGATAAGACAACCACAGGTATGAGCCCCACCAACAAAGAGAGGTAACGGCGGGAACAAGTTAAAGAGCAAGGTTACCAATTAAAGGGTGCCAATTATAAGATACATCAAGGAATGAGATATCCATTGGTACACACTAATTGAAAGAAATCAAAGAAAAAGATAACAAACTCCCAAAAGAGAGCGAGGTTCCAAACAAACCAAACCCTCTACAAAATTTCATGATGGCACAAAGTACCAAAAAGAAAAGGCTTGCCTTCCACGAACACGCACTTGATAAGGATGTAAGGTGAGTGTTCTAAAATAGGATAGCTTCCCCAAGAATTGTGCATTTTATAGAATTTTCATTTGAATACAAAATGCACAAGGTGGGACCACCACTTTCACTATACCTATAGAAACACTAGACATGTTCAAAAAGATCCACAAGAGGCAACGAAGACAACGACAGTTGAAACAATTTCTTAGAAAGAAACAAGGCAATTAGAAACAAAAGCCAAGGTAAACATGATCAACAATCTCTACCACATAAATGAGTACCAATTGTCAAATGACAAGAAGTATTTGGAAATAATTCCCGGTGGTAGATTGCAAAGATATCGACCATCATCTTCACACCAAACACATAGACAAATGACACTTGTAAAGCTAACATGCAACCTAGGAACAAGATAATTTACAATATAAACTCTAAGTGGCAATACCTCAAATGCACATGTTTTCTAGGCTCGTAATATACACATAGCATATTACTCCCCCAGAATGTGATAACGTAGCAAGCGGCAAATAAAATCCAACAAGAGATAATTAATGGACCATTTAGAATTTGAATTTCTCATGAGTAAGACATACCACATAGCGACTAGATAATCTTGAAATATACATACTAGGTGGTATTACTCATGTACACACATTTGTAGGATTGTGAAGTGCACAAAGCACATAACTCCCCAAAATGGAATGTTCCATTGCTCTCACAAGAGCCAACTAAGATACAAACAAGATGCAAAAAGGCTCAACACAAGTCTCACACGTGCATGATGTGTAGACCAACATACATGCTTGATTACTCAAGATAAGCAAATCGGAAGCACAACATATACAAACACATGCAAGGTACAAAACCAAAACATGCAAAGGGGAAAGTAAGTTTCAATGTAAACAATTTAAGTACAAGTTATGGCAAGTAGGAAAATTGGATATCTTGATAATCCAGATGACTTGACTTGAGACAATATGAATGATGAAGATCCCTTAATTCTTCATGATTTGGCCAAGTCTCCAATGCCCTCCAACATTACCTATTGATCAAGTTTGAGCTTGTTGGTCCCCAACAAAGTTGGGTCCTAATAGGTTAGTGACAATAGGCTTGGCTACCTAAATGATTCTTTTCTTAACACCACTTTGCGTACCAACAAATTTGGCAAACACATTGCCAACCTTATCCTTCCCGAGAGAATAGATATCATCAATAATAATTGGGTTGGATAAGTTATCATTGGTGCATGAAGAAGCAAGGTGACCCTTCTCATGACATAAGTAGCAACATCTACTCTTCACTTTCTTCTCACTTGATTTCTGAACTTGAGAAGCATTAACTTGACTCTTCTTGGGAAGTGGCAGTTCTTCTACTTGAGTTTCGACTTGAGGCCTCTTCCCATATTGCTTGTCACTAATGGGCTTCTTCTTCAATGGGCAAGATCTGACATGACGCCCTTCAATTTTTCACTTGAAGCAAATAATCTTTGCAAAATTCTTGACTTATTCTTGGCCCTTTTTCTTGTTGCTCTTGGACTTGTTCTTTTATTGGCAATGGAAATTTGGGCTCCACAAAAATATTCTCCTCTTTCTCAACCTCCATGAAATGGAACTAAGGGGATAACTTGTATTACTCCCTTGCTATCTAGCTTTTCAATGCTTGCACGATGAACATGGATATCACTTTTGGGGTTTGGTTCAAATTTATGCTTTAGAGTTGGTTGTCGGTGTCAAAACTGGCCGATCTCGGGTAGGGGGTCCCGAACTGTGCGTCTAAGGATCGAAGGTAACAGGAGAAAAAGGGGACACAATGTTTACCCAGGTTCGGGCCCTCTTAATGGAGGTAAAATCCTACTTCCTGCTTGATTGTCTTTTATGAGTATAGGGGTTACAAGAGTTGATCTACCTCAAGATCATAATGGCTAAACCCTAGCTGTCTAGCCTATGTAAATTCTGATAGCCTCTACGGACTAAACCCTCCAGTTTATATAGACACCAGAGGGTCCTAGGGTTGTACAGAGTCGGCTCTCAAAAGAAGTAAATTACATATCTGGACGTCAATCTTGCCATCCACGCATAGGAGAGTCCCATCCGAACACGGGGAAAGGTCTTCTACCTTGTATCTTCATGGCCCATCAGTCCGGCCCATATCACGTAGCCCGGACACCCGAGGACCCCCTAATCCAGGACTCCTCATTAGCCCCTAAACCAGTCTTCAATGACGATATGTTTGGCACGCAGATTGTCTTCGGCATTGCAAGGCGGGTTCCTCCTCCTGAATACTTCAAAACAATCTTTCGAATAAAAGAACTATATCCGGCTCTGCATGACAGTCACAACCCTCAACCACGAAGGCAGAATATTTAATAAAAAATAATGCCTGTCAACTAACAACTTCTCGGCGAAACGCCACGTCTGGCCTCTTTAACATTTCAAGCCGTTTTTTGCCTCCCACTTTGAGTTTCGAGGCGCGGCCTCTATTGACACGTCTCATCAAAATAGAGATCGTGGCCACTTATTATGGGATCCTCATCAATACGGGTTTGGGTAATCCAATTGTGTCATTCGCACGACCCCTTGGGAACAGGCGAGTTTTAAGGCTTGAGGGGGGCGCTTGATATTCATTGCCTATATAACTGGATAAAGATCCTTTTTTCTTCCCACGCCTTCTTCCTTCTCCTCCTTTCCCATCCTCAAGCTCCAGCGCCCAAGCTTCAATCTTTCTCACCACCGCCAACCTCTCCGACTATGTCCGGATCTGGCTTGAAGGGCAAGTGGGAGGCCTCCTCTGTCACAGAGAAGGACGTAAAGGAGCTCTGGGAGGCAGGGTACCTATCTGCGGACATCACACACAGGCTCCCTGCTAAGGAGCAAGTTATCCCCACCTCGGAGCCTGGTGAAAGGGTGGTTTTCATCCCTCACTTCCTCCGCGGGCTAGGCTTTTGTCGGCGTTCTGGGAACGGGGGTACCCAGACTTGCCTGCCTGCAGCCTGTGGCGTGGCTCAAGGGGTGGCCCAGTACGGCCCATCTTCATCAGCACAAGCTCAAGACCCTCGCGAGGGGCCAGATTGCTGGGCGGACAACAGGAAGCTTCCTCAGGCACGACCTCGTCAGGCTGGCTCGCGAGGAGGCGGAGATATCAAAGCGGGGTACCTCACGAGGTGCCCATGACGCAAGCCATGGCGACCAAGGGCGCCAGGCGGGCGCCAGCCCCCGCAGTGTCCTCATTTCCTCCTTGGTGCAAAGGAGGCAAGCGCAGGCGAGAGTATCAAGCAAAGGCAACCATTTCGGTGCAACAAGACCAAGACCAACACAACGGCAGGAAGGAGGTCATCGTGGAGCCCAAGCCGGCGTCATCGTCAGAGCCTTTGGCAGGCGAGGACCAACTTTGGTCAAGATAAGTGTACTAGATGTTCCCCTTCAAAATGGCCAATTGTTGGCGCCCTTCCCGCTCAATATTTGGGAAGAGGCCCAGGGCCTTTTCCTATAAATAGGACCAGCCACCCACAGGGTAGAGGGATCCGGAATCTAGAACAGAGCTAGAGATCAAGCAATCTAGAGAGAGAGAGAGAGAGCGACCGAACTCCCCCTAGCAGTTCGTCAGACCGCCAAGAATGACCCTCATGAGGCTGTTCTTCCTTGTATTGTTCATCATCAGCCCCTGAGGCAATCCACCACACCACACACTGGAGTAGGGTATTACACCACAATGGTGGCCCGAACCAGTATAAACCTTGTGTCCCTTGTGTTGCTCTTTGTGCAGTTTAGATCCTTGCGAAGCGACGAGGTGAAGGTAGGTAGGAGGTGAGATCTCCGCGTGCACCCCAGAGTTCGAACCTAGAGGGTCTGCCGGAACCCGATATACGACATTTGGCGTGCCAGGTAGGGGTGCACCGGAATCCGTCTTCCGCCGCCCAGTTCTTCGCCGCCCATCGCATCCATGTCGGACGCTCGTTGGGCCCGTGCAGAGCGCTGGGCCGCTCGCCACTCAGACGCTTCAGACGGCCCCGTCGGCGGCCACCCCCGCTGTTCCCCGTCGCCTGCCGTCAACGTCGCCACCGGCCCGGCGGGGAATGAGCAGCAAGCATCGTCCCAGCATCCATCCATGAGGTGAGACGGCCGCACCGCTACTCCCTCGCTCGTCCCAGCTGGTTCTTCGTCTCGCGCGCTCCGCGCGCCCATGGAAGATCGAGCCGCGCTCACGCGGCAAACGAGCTCCTGCGCTACCGCCCCATCGACGACGTCTACGAGGAGTGGCTCGACCGCGTCGCCGAGCTCGTCCGCGCCGCAGGGGGCTCCCCCGCGCCATCCTTCTCGCTGCACCGCACCCCGCCTTGCGCATGCAATGAAGCTCCGGGGGCGCCTCAGCCGCCTCCCCCTCAAGAAGGCGCCTTGGCCCCAAGACGCGCGGCCCCTGGACGGAACCCGCTCCGTCCGGCACCAGCGCAGCAAGAGCAGAGCTGCCAACAGGTCCCTCGCCCCCAAGAAGCTGCCCGATTGCTCCCTGCACCGACCCGTCACGACCGCGCTCTTGTTCCGGCACGCCAAGACCCCGCGCTGCTCCCAGCAGCGGCACATGGGGATCCGCAATATCAAGCCCTTCGTCACCAAAGGCCTCCCGTGGCTACTGCAGGCTGCCGCGCCTTCACCGCCGAGCTACGCAGCGTCGCATGGCCCGGCAAGTTCAAGCTAGACCTGCCTCCTCGCTACGACGGCACGGCCGACCCCGCGGAGTTCCTCCAGCTCTATGAGCTGGGCATCAAAGCCGCCAACAGGGACGAGAAGGTCATGGCGAACTGGTTTCCCATGGCGCTCAAAGACGGTGCCCGCACTGCTCTGAACACGCTCTCGCACGATCTCCTCTCGACGAGATGCGCACCCGCTTCATCCCCAACTTCCAAGGCACTCGCGACCGGCCTCCTGCCGTGAGTAACATGCGCCGCATCAAGCAGCAGCCAGGAGAGACCCTGCAGAAGTACATCCAGCACTTCAACAACGCATGCCTCAAGGTTCCCAAGGTGACCGAGGAGGCCATCATCTCAGCCTTCTCCGACGGTGTGCATGACGTCAAGATGAAGGAGGAGCTGGCGATGCATGAAGACCTGTGCACATCCTTCGAGCTGTTCAACTTGGCAACCAAGTGCGCCAGGGCTGAGGAAGGACGCCTCTCCCTCCTCGAGCTGCCGGCTGCCGACCCAGAAGAGAAGAAGCCCAAGGTCAAGGACGTGAAGCGCAAGGGGGCTGCCGTGCTCGCGGCAGAACCAGATATCAAGCGAGGCAGGGATCAGCCCGAGTCTTCCAAGGGCAGCCGGTACTGCGTGTACCACGACCTCCACACCCACAACACCAACGAATGCCAAGAGCTCAGAGCCGTGCGAGAAGGGAGAATCAGTCGACGCCCCGACCGCAATGATCGAGGCTACGACAGAGGAGGAGGAAGAAACGCAGGACGTTGGGAAGACCGTGGCCCTCGCCAAGGGTGGCGTGACCGACCTCGACGAGGACGGCGCGTGATCAGCCTCGTGAGGGAGGTTGAGGATCCGCCTCGTGAAGGAGGCTGGAGGATCAGCCTCGCGAGGATCGTCCGCAAGGCAACGCAAGCCTCCCTCCTCTACCATCGCAGCCAAGGAGAAATGAAGACCATCATCGGGGAGGGGCTGGGGGCTTCAGAGCCGCGTGCAATCGCTTGCATCCGGGCGGAGCTCAAGCCCCAGCCTCTCAACGATCTTCAAGCAGTTCGCCCTTGAAGTGAATGCAGTCCTCCCAAGCTCGAAGCCACGCGCCTCTCGGTGGTCAGCGGTGCCATCACGCTCAGCTCGGCGGATCAGCTCAAGTCGCAGCCACAGCCGGAGTCCTCCCGATGCTTTGTTCCCCAATCATCAAGAAGCGTGCAAGTCACCAGGACCCTCATCGATGGCGGAGCATGGCTCAATGTCCTGTCTGTCGAGACATTCAACAATCTCCAAGTGCCGTACAATCAGCTTCAGCCAACCAAGCCTTTCTCCGGAGTCACTGATGGCTCCACGGTTCCGATTGGGTAGGTCTGCCTTCCTGTCACCTTCGGGGCGCGCGACAACTACCGCACCGAGCTCATCGACTTCGACGTCGCCCACATTCGCCTACCGTACAATGGCATCCTCGGGTACCCAGCTCTGGCCAAATTCATGGCCGTGACCCTTCACGGCTACAATGTCCTCAAGATGCCAGGAAGCGGCGGAGTCATCATGGTGCCTTGCGAAGAGAGAGATGCAGTGTGTTCCCTGGAGCGTGCTTTTCAAGCCGCAACAATTGAAGACCCAAATCACAGGAGTTGGAGCCTCACCGAGGCTGCTCCTAAGAAGAAGAAGACATCGTCTGGCCCGACCCCTCGGGAGGCAGGCCCCTCAGGGTTCGCGCCCATTCAGGGGGCACCTCCTTCTGTCGCATAGGAAGGCGCGCCCGGCGCCCTCCTCGAGCAAGGCTCGGGGGCTCTCTCCTGGAGGGCCACCGACTTCGCTAAGATCACGAGGGAGGCGCTTGGGCACCACTTGGAGGCGTGTTTCAAAGCACGTTTCCCTCAGGGAGGAGCGAGGCAAGGAGGGCCAAACCCTCAGGAGTTCGTCAGCAAGGTCATTCAGGAGCTGTAGGAGCCAAGAGTCATGAGTGGCAGCCGCCGCTTACCCGCCATAGCTCCCCATCTAGGCGAGGATGGAGGGCTGCGCGTCTGCATCAACATACCAGGGCTCAACCAAGCCGCCTCTCAGGAGCGCCTCTGGCCCTCACGCGTGGGGCGCTGTGAAGGTCCACCCCACAGCGACATTCGCATGCCTTACAGTTTGCCGAATGCGGCTGCCACGCGCCAGCGCCTCATGAGGAGCATCCTGGAGGATCAAGAGGCCAGGTGTTCCGCAGTCCTGGCGGAGATGGAGACGGTCCGCGAGGAGCCACCAGCGCCCCCGGAGCCTCCCGAGGCTCCTGGGCCTGGGGGCTCGTGAAGATCGGCTTCCGCAACACACGACGTCCGCTCATCTTCAACATTATCAGGTGACATCCTTCAAGTTTCATTTTCACCTGGGAGCGCCCGCCAGGGCTGCATCTTTCCCAGGCCGCGTGGGTCTGTCCCTGCGCCGTGTATCCCTTTTGCTTCATGTGTCTAGTTTACCTTATTGGGGGCGCCCCTCGGGCTGCATCATCCCCAAGTCGCTCGGGCCAGACCCAGCGATGTCTGCCTTCCCTGCACCTATCTAAATGAACTTGCTCCTTTGTGATTAACGTGTTTGACCTAGCCGCCCGCTCAATTGACACCAACTGATGGAGCTGCTCCCTAACGGCACGACGCTTGCGCATGGGTCCGTCCCTGCAACGCCGACAAACCTGAATGGCTGAGCTCTGGCCGCGGCAGCCCCGCATGGCGCCACCTCGTCAAGCCTTCAGTGCCTCGTCACCCCTCCAGAGCAACCAACGGCTGACTGTCGATTGTCATGGCGAACTCTTATTCTTCTTATGATGAGCCTACAGGATCTCTCCAAGGAGCAGCGTCAGGAGAGGCCCTCACGGCGTCTTCTTCACTCTCGTCCGCGCGAACCGCTTGCACGTTAAAGGGGGGGTACCTGAGCATCGCGACTCATGGGCTTCTACTGGCTCTCCAGCCCTCACCCTCTGGCCTTGTTCATGGCATCGCGACCTGGCATACCAGCGATGGCTGAGCCCCGCTCGAGGGTCGGGACCCGAGGACGTAGAGCAGAAAGGGGAGTAAAGGAGAGAGGGAAGAGGCACGCGGGGACCTCGCCAGGCAACTCCTCATCTGCCGATGCATGGACCTAGCGCCGCACCGAGAAGCGGTTCCTGACTCCCGAGATAAGTCATCCTCCGGAAACACTAGCTATCACAGCACCGACCTCGCACCTAAGGCAATCCCGTGTTAGCAACGTCGCGCTCCTTTCTCACCGAACGATGGCTGCTTGAGCGCTAAAAGGACCTCCGAGCATCGCGACTGGGCTCTTATCGACCCCGGCCGCCACCTCTCGGCCTTGACCACGGCATCGCGACCGGCATACCAGCGACGGTGAAGCTCGCCTTGAGAACGGGACTTGTCGGCGCAGAGCATCAAGCCCTCGTGAGGTTCGAAAGGAGGAACTAAGCTAAGATGGGATGAGCATCTCGCACTGCTTCACGATAAGGATCATATTAACAAACAGAACCATAGGCACCTTACAAGCCCCCACGGGGCGCGTTTTTCGACTCCTCGCAGGGAACAAAGGAAGCAAATCCTAAAAGAGCGCTAACTACACGCGCCTCCGCAAGAGACGCCATCATCAACAGTGGGCCGTCAGGCACCGAGACCAACCCCATCCAGATCAGAGGCGGCGGCGGCCTGACGAGCCCGCCCTGCTCCGAGAGCGACGCAAGCTCGGGGCTCAGAGCTGTCGCCGCCGCCTCCGAGTTGCGAAGAGCTCGGCGGAGTCACTGGATCCTCCGACGCCCGCCGCCGAGGAGTTCGAGGAGCGATCGGCGAGCCTGGTCTCGCCAGCGGTGGCAGCACTCTAGCCGGGCGCCCTTCGCGCCAAAGACCTTGAAGAACATCACGAAGCACCGCTGCACTCCGGTGGATCACGAGGGCGCCTCGCTCTGCAGACTGGCGATCTCGCCCCAGCCTCGAAGTCATGAAGACCTTGCCCGAGCGATGACCGCGACCTCCGCCCGGCCGCGAGGGTGCTGCAACCGCGGTTGCAGCGAGCTCGAGAGATCCCTCTGCGGAATCGCAAGGCGAAGGAGGAGGAAGGCGAATCCAAGACTAAGGAGGCATGGCGGCGTGGAGCACAAACTCTCTGGAGGAGCCTCGCATGGAATCTAGGGGAACAACGCGCACCGCCGCGGACTCGCCGGCGCCCGGCGGCGGCGTCCCATGGCGCCGGCGCCGACTCCTTCAGGCCCTCAATGCGGGCGTACAAGGGAAGGGAACCTGGCGGTGGCCGCCGCATTGTGGCCTCGACACCTCCTGCCGGGCGCCCTCATCTCGACGGCAGAGGGCTAGCCGTTTCTTCGGCGGAAGCGGGTCGGGACCCTCCTGGGGGCCTTTCCTTTCTCTTCTGTGGAGAACCGGCGGATCGGAGCCATTGCCGCGATGTGGAGCAA
Source organism: Aegilops longissima (assembly GCA_021605205.1). Classification (NCBI taxonomy): domain Eukaryota; kingdom Viridiplantae; phylum Streptophyta; class Magnoliopsida; order Poales; family Poaceae; genus Aegilops; species Aegilops longissima. Next base: position 387,248,771 of record CM038680.1, read on the forward strand.
GCGCAAGAAGGAGAAGCAAGAAGATATGGACTGGAAGGGCACACGTCGTTCCGTACTTATAGCCGGGGAAGGCCAACCGTCGACCTCCACGATCACAGGTAATCATGACCCGCTTTGCATGCAGGGACTTGTCAATTCATGCCGTTGCCGAGGCGTCATGAAGAAGCAGGGGCGCCCACGTCCAATCAACCGCCATGCGGCGCCCGAGGCCGCAGGCTATTAGGGCCCGCGGCGCTTCGCACTTGCCCCTTCGCTTCTCCGCTAAGCCAAGTCCAGGCGCGCCTTGGGCCCGGGGGCTACTGTCGGCGCTCGGGAACGGGGTACCAGACTTGCTCGCTGCGACTGCGGGCGTGGTTTCAAGGGTGGCCCAAGACGCCCATCTTCATCAAGACAAGCTCAAGACCCTCGCGAGGGTTAGATTGCTGGTGAGGCGGACAACAGGAAGCTTCCTCATGCACGGCCTCGTAAGGCTGGCTCACGAGGAGGCGGAGAGATCAAGGCGGGGTACCTCACGAGGTGCCCATGACGCAAGCCATGACGACCAAGGGCGCCAGGCGGGCGCCAGCCCCGCAGAAGTGTCCTCATTTCCTCCTTGGTGCAAAGGAGGCAAGCGCTGGGCAGAGTATCAAGCAAAGGCAACCATTTCGTGCAACAAGACCAAGACCAACACAACGGCAGGAAGGAGGTCATCGTGGAGCCCAAGCCGGTGTCATCGCTGAGCCTTTGGCGGCGAGGACCAACTTTGGTCGATAAGTGTACTAGATGTTCCCTTCAAATGGCCAATTGTTGGCGCCTTCCCGCTCAATATTTGGGAAGAGGCCTGTGGCCTTTGCCTATAAATAGGAGCAACCACCCACAGGGTAGAGGGATCCGGAATCTAGAACAGAGCTAGAGATCAAGCAATCTAGAGAGAGAGAGAGAGAGCGACCAACTCCCCTAGCAGTTCGTCAGACCGCCAAGAACAGCCCTCATGAGGCTGTTCTTCCTTGCACTGTTCATCATCAGCCCCTGAGGTAATCCACCACACCACACACTGGAGTAGGGTATTACACCACAATGGTGGCCCGAACCAGTATAAACCTTGTGTCCCTTGTGTTGCTCTTTGTGCTGTTCAGTCCCTTGCGAGGCGACGAGGTGTAGGTAGGTAGGAGGTGAGATCTCCGCGTGCACCCCAGAGTTTGAACCTAGAGGGTCTGCTGGAACCCGAAATCCGACAGGTTTCCCCTTCACCCCTTTGTCTGCGGCCTCATGTTCTACTATGGGCTAGATTTCCATGATCTAGCCCCAAATTCTTTCCTCCACATCTCGGTGTTTATCGTCGTGTGTGAGGCACTAGTCCGTATCCCCTCACACTTCGGCCTATGGCTAAAAGTCTTCAATGTTAAGCCGAAGGTGGTTGACGGGCAGGATGCGAACTGCGGCGGCACCATAGTTAGTAAGCTCCCCAACACCACTTCGCCTAAAGGGGCCTTCGTGGAGACCATCAAGGTGTGGCAACGGGAGTGGTCCTACATCACCGAACCCCACGGCGCCACGTGGGGGGCCACTCCTGAGTTCAGATCCGGGCCCCCTATGCGGCTCGCGTCATGGACCAACAAGGGTCTGGACTGGGGATCGACCACGGAAGTGTTGATGCTGCAAAAGCGCATCACAAACATGATAGGCAAGAACACCAGTATCACTAACGTGATTCAGGTGATGCTCTTCCGCCGGATCCTTCCCTGCCAACTCCGGCCCCTCCACATGTGGGAGTTCAATCCGGAAGGTCCGCGGACCCTGCAGCGATTCTTCGGCACAACGCACGAACAGATCTGTAAGCTGCTCTTCAAGGCCCAGAGGACGTGGCCGAAGAAGACCGAAGACATCGGCCTCGACAGCAAGGATCCGGCCACTCCGGTAAGTGTGTTATTCGAACATACACTTGGTCCATAAATTCTTAGACATAATGAGTTTTCCATCCCTCTCACAGAGCTGGATAGCGAAGGCGGAGCGGATCAAGTGTCCGGCACCGCCGCCTGAAGATCCAGCCACACCCCAGCATATGAAGATGCTGGTTTCGACGCCCTATCAGGCGCCGGAGAAGAAGTCCAAGAAGAAGAGCAAGGAGGCCAAGGGCGGCCTTCGCCGTAAGGGTACTTTGGACACAGTGTCCAGAGAGACCAAAGTCCCCTCCTCCCACGAGGGAGATGAAGACGATTAGGAGGAGGAGGCAGAAAGTGACTCTCCCCTCAAGGGGAGGAAAAACAAAAGGGCAGCCTCCATAGACCCGGAGGAGGGGTGTCTAAGAGGGGGAAGATAACCCTCTCGAATGGTTCAGATTCAGATGCCGAACCCATCCCCTAGAGGCCTTCCAGGGCAAAGCCCCTGGCCACATCATACATATCAAAAAGATACATTACAAGTATTCGGTCCTTTATGTTTTTAATATAACATATTGTGTTGTGTGTATTTCAGCCCTGCTCGCGACCTCCCCCATCCTTCGCTATCTGAGGGGATTTCCCTGCCACCAGAGATGGCAGAGAGCGAGACGCCTCCGCAAGCCTCTCCGCCCATCATCGCGAATGACAACAAGGTGTTATCCCGAAGGACCTCTCCGGGTCGTGGAGGGGTGAGCAAGGCTGCCACGATGGCACCCGAGGGTAATGCCTCAGCTACCGAAAACATGGGTGGTGCAACCCCCATGGAGACCGACGGCGGGGGCCCTGACCAGTCTGACCCCCAGCCAAACATTATTCCGGAGATCCACATGGCTCCGGAATCGAGCGAGCAACCCCCTTTGAAGGAGGGGGAGCGTCGACTCCGATGGCAACCTCCACTAATCCGGAGGCGCCAAATACTCTGGTGGAGGCACTATGACGTGCTGCCATCGTGGAGGAGCACCGCACCCTAATGGGTGTGTTGGTTGAGAAGGTTCAGTCTGCCAAGAGCGGGCTGAACAAAGCCTTCACCAGCCAGCTTACAGGCTTCGAGGTTTGCGACGTAATACTCTGAGATGCTTTTCATATGAAGGAAATATGCCTGTATATAGATAGTAGCCCCTGAGACTGTGTTCGGTTTTGAAAAAAGCCAAACAGAGGATCACATAGTGTTCCTAAGAGGTGACATACTTTTCTATTTTTATAACAGGCTTCCCTGTTGGCGGCAACCGCCCAGGCCGCTGAAGTTTCCGAACTCAATCGGAAGCTGAAGCTGGCCGCTGATGAGATCGACCGCATTAATATCGGTTCGATGTGGCGCAAGGTATGTTTAAAAGAGCTTTCTTATATATAATAACATATTCTGATCCTGGGATCAGAATAGTTATTTGAATTACGGAGCGCCCTGTAAGCGCCCGACGGGACGTTACTGAGATCGGGCGAGCAAACAGAAAAAACCCAAAGCCCCGACCTCTTATCCTATCACCCACCTTCCCCACTCGCGACCTCCAGCCACAGACACCTTGCTCGGCGGCCGCGCCTCAGCCTCCTCCGGGCGCGACGCCGACCTCGCCTCCTTCCGGCGCGCCGCCGCCCGCCTCCAAAGACGAAGCCACCGCCCTGGTCCTGAAGCGCCTCCCACAGACGGCCCCGCCTCCTCCGCCTCTAGGATTTTACCTTTTAAGAAACTCAAATGTCTATTATTATTAAAGTATCAACATACAAAGTTTTGTTGTTGTTGAGTGATGTGTGCTGATTTTACGGAGTCACTACAAAACCCCACTGGTCACACACGCACGCACGCACACACAAAGTTTTGAAAAAAAAACTTCCCACGCTAAACGACCCAACCGTTGTTGAGCGGTCCACGCATTTAGGAAAAATAGGTTTAAGATGACATTTAATTTTAGAATTGTTCGCTTGGAAACTAGAAATAGGAAATTTGAAAAATTAGAACACTACTAAAAATGAAAATTAGTTGAAGTTCAAGTGTGAAAAGCAAGGAAGGTCAAACACACTAGAAAGTCGACTAAAAACTTTTATCAACAACTAACATAGAAAGTAAAAATACACTAGTGAAGTTCACACTTACACTCCGTCAACATTTGCATAAAAAAAGTGGAATTTTTACAGACAAACAAGAATCACCAAAGAAGAAAACAAGCATCACCTAGAACAGTGTAAACTGTTGAAGTTCAAATTTACTAAATTACAGAGTTCAAAGAAAGTGTTATGGGGTGTACAAAAATTTTCTCCCACAGATTTTCCCGTCACTAAAAAACGATAACAAAAAAATTTCAAATTAAAAACAATGAAGAAGCTTAAAATATGTAACAAATAACATATTTTCACATTTGAAAAAACACAAGCACGGTCAAATTAAAACAATATAGCACTTTAGAGAAATAATGAAATAGATTTCCCCCTTCCTCACAAAAATCTAGAAGTCCAACTAAAAATAGCGGAGCAGTTCGATGTCTAATAGAATATATATATATATATATATATATATATATATATATATATATATATATATATATATATATATATATATATATATATTGCTCCTAAAAGAAATAAAACCAAGAAGTCCAAATTGAAAAGATAGAGAATTTTGATGATTATAGAAAACTTAAATTTTGGTCGCTATGAAAGAATGGAAACAAGAAGTTCAAAATTAAATCACACAATAGTTCAATGTATAAAAAATAGAAAATCCGAATCTGGTGACGGGAACATCATAAGAAGGTCAAACAAAAATAACTCAGAAGTTTAGAAGATAACATGACATGTTCAAGTGGATATTTCACTGTTTCTACATAGAAAAAAGAAGTTCAAATTCTAAAAATAGAGGAGTTCAAAAATCATTAAAAAGGATTTTCACCGTTTCTAAATAAAAAAACTCTAGAAGTTCATATTTAAATAACGAACCGGTTCCATACTTATTAAAAAAACTAGAATATTCCCGTTACAAAAAAATAAACCAAGAAGTCCAAATTACAAAAATATTGAAGTTTGCTATTTATAAAAACTCACATTTTCTTGGTACTAAAAAAATAAAATCAAGAACTTCAATTTTTCACATTTCTAAAAAAACACATAAACAAGTTCAAATAAAAAAGTTAGAGCGGTTTGATGTCTATAAAAAAACTTCTATTTTTTCTATTACTAAAGTGAAATAGAGAGAAGTTCAAAGTGATAACAGCCAGAAGTTCATGTCATGCATGGTGTGTGTTTCATACGAGAAAAAAGAGTAAAAAGGCGAAGTCTAAAGTTTTTTTCCAAGAAGGTCGGCTTCCTACAGAGAGAGGTTCAGATTGTGTAACTGAGGAAGTTCAGGATTTTTCCCGTTACTAATAGAAATAAAATCACGAAGTCCGAATTAATAAATGGAGAAGTTCGATGATTATAGAAAACTCAGATTTTTCCCGTTCTTAAAGAATGGAAACAAGAAGTAAAAAATGAAATAACAAGAAGTTCAACTTTTAAAAATAGATCGCTTCAAAATTTCATAAAAAGGATTAACAAAAAAACTAGGAAGTCCATATTAAAAAGACGGAGAAGTTCGATGGTTATAGAAAACTCAGATTTTCCTTGTTATTAAAGAATGCAAACAAGAAGTTCAAAATTAAATAACAAGAAGTTCAACTTTTTATAATAGAGCACTTCAAAATTTCATAAAAAAGATTAAGAAATAAACCAGGAAGTCCATATTAAAAAGATGGAGAAGTTCGATGATTATAGAAAACTCCGATTTTCATCGTTATTAAAGAATGGAAACAAGAAGTTCAAAAATAAAATAACAAGAAGTTCAACTATTAAAAATATAGCGCTTCAAAATTCATAAAAAAAGATTAAGAAAATCAGATTAAAAATTCATAAAAAACTCAAATATTTTCACGTAACCGAGAGAAGATCAGGTTGATAACTGCGAGAAGTTCATGTACTAAACGGTGTGCATTTTGTATTAAAAAATAAAAAAAAGCAAAGGCTAAATTTTTTGTTGTTATAAGTTCAAGTCCTTCGTCGGAGAAAGTTAAAAAAATTATTGCGAGAGAGATTTGTACAAAAGGAATATCATTTGTGTAACATTGACGAATGGATGAGAAAATTACAAACGAAAATACGTCACAGAAGTTCAACTGAAAACAGTAGGAAGTTCAACTACTACAGTGGATGAATTTCAGATGAAAAACTATTAAAATCATCGCGGGTATGAAAAAACGATCAACACGGAAAAGTTGCGTGTTCACAACAGCTTTCCACTAGTATATCACTTGCTCAATTCCGATGAGTATTCTAATGAGTGGATGGAGAGCTACGAGCAAAAAAACACGTGAAAAACAGAGTGAAGTTCAAGTAGGCATGCCAAGAAGTTCAATTTCTTCACGCGGTGCATTTTTGAAGAATCTGTTTCGCGATAAAGGCAGAACGAATGATCTCGCCGTTTTGAAATTACTTGAAAACGGCTAGGAATCCGAGAAATTCATCAACATGAAAAAGTTTCGCATTTTCCGTAGCTTTTCAAGGGTATATTATTTGGCCCAATCCGATAAAGTTTGTAGAAAATATGGCAAACATACGTTTTTCGCCATTTTCAAAACTGACTTAAAACCGTAAATAATTGGGAGAAACAATACATAAAAAAAAGTGTCGCATTTCTTCAATATTTCCAATGCCATATCATTTACTACATTCGGACGTACGGTTAGAAAATGATCTCGAAAATACGAACTCGATAGGACTTGTACCGTTTTCTAAATTACTCTTAAACCGTTCAAAATTAGATAAAACTTTCAACATGAAAAAGTAGCGCATTTTCATAAGCTTTCCAACGCTATATCATTTGCCTCAATTGGATTAGCCGTTTAGAAATGCAATCGAAAATACGAACTCAACTGTTCGGTTTGCAAAATTTTATGATTTTGCAAATTACTCTTTAACCTTAAGGAATTACAGAAAACTATCAACATGTGGAAGGAGCAGTTTTGCAGCAGCTTTCCAACGCCATATTATTTGCCTCATTCCGATAAACGGTTTAGAAATGCGATCGAAAATACGATTCACGTTTTTTGTGTGAAGAAAAAACGGTTTTCAAAACTGCTCTTAAACCGCTTACATTTTGCCAAAAATTTAAGTTTGGTCATGATACTGATGTCCATAGCTTTCCAACGGTATATCGCAAGCCCCTTTGGACACTTTTTAGCTGAAGTTCAACCTAGTTCACAGGGAAGTTCATCGTACTACTAGCGGGGCAGGTCAGGTTGTGATCAGAATATTATTCTCATCCCGTGATCGTAATAGTGATTATATATATATATATATATATATATATATATATATATATATATATATATATATATATATATATATATATATATATATATATATATATATGTATATGTATATTTGAAGTGATATGCAAATTCATAGTTTAGCTCATGTCCTGCGATGATTATGATTGTAGGTAGCGCGGCCGAGGTTGAGACCCTCAAGAGCGCCCTTGCCCAAGCCAAGGAGCAGGCGAAGGCGAGCAAAGCGGCCGCTGACAAAGCGGCTATGGATTTAAAGACCGAACAGGTCGCCTGCCGCCAGCACGAGGAGAGAGTGTCCGAGGTGGAGCAAGAGCTGAAGGACGCCATCGGCAAGTGCGAGGCCTTGGAGGAGAAGAGTACGACCCCAGCGGCCGATCTCGCCAGAGGCCAAGGAGGCACGGACTGTGTCCCGGAGTGCTCGTGAAGAGATCCGGCAGGCCGAACAGATAGCGGCTGGTAAGCCCTTTCTCTTGCAGAGTTATTTGGGGGTCAAAGATATGCCTTGCTTACTCGACTCTGGAGTTCTCCAGATGCCTTTGCGGATCTTCCAAGGAGTGCTGGCAACGCTGCGCAGTTCTTCCGAGCCCGGGAGGGGAACACGACAGAGAAGCTATTCTGGTCACAGTTCCTAGCGTCGGCTTGTCCGACGCTGTTGAACAACCAGATGATGCAACTGTAAGAGCTGCAGGCGTGCATAGAAGGTGCGCGGATGGCCTTTGCCCGTGCCAAGATGCATTGGGCGAAGATGAAGGCCACCGTCGTGGCAACTGAAGGCCCACCCGAAGGCAAGGACCATCGCAAGCTGGAGCGGTACTTTAACAACGTCCTAGAGGGTGCCTGAATAGTAGAGGGCCAATGCTCAAAGGATATCATGTTTGAATGAATGTATGATGGTTGTCCAGACTTTGTTTTTATGAACTAGGGCATGTAATATATTTATGCCTCTATCTGAAATTCTATTCCTCCTATGTGACCGTTTGAATTCTGAAAGTTTTCCAGTTGTCAGCTTCAGCCCCCACGTAGATGCTACGGGGGTGTTCGGCATAGCGCGTGACCACACTTGACCCAGCGTCTTGGTCCGTAAAGGAGGTGTCTGCGCAGCGAACCAAGCAATCAGACTATGCGGCTTTACTGCTTTCACTTAGCCATAGGAGTTCGATGGTGGGGCTAAGGACTAGCCCCTGGTGCGTATGCAACCATCCGAACTGGGATGTCTTAGACGCATGACTGAGCGAAGGCCAGCCCTTCGTATAGTATGGAGTGAATCGCAAAGGATCTGTAGTAAGTAGCCGAATTGCCGACCAGTTCTCGCCATATGATGACAGTTAGTTTTTGGATTTCTCTACTGAGGTGTTGGACCGGACGAACCAGAAACACAATCGCAGTAATTCTTCCTTTACTAGCTTAGCCAAACGAGCGGAACGTAAGGTGGTAATCACAGGAGCTGGGCAACCCAACTATTGACCAAAGACATGATTCGGAGTTGATGCATATAATGCAATATTCGGGACGCCGAAGTATACCCTAAAAGCATTCGAACTTTGGAATATATACGTGGACGAACAGAACCCCCGGCATTTAGGCCGGACCGAAATATATATGGCAATTTGAAGCAAAGAGGGAATACAGGTTATGGGACAAACCAATACCAAAAAGGGGTTTGGTGAAAAACTGCTTCCATTATAATCTGACCGATACGTCAAAACGCGCTATTACAGATAATGCCATGAACATCAAGGCTATTTTACATGTCGAGAATTTGTAAACAAGGGAAAGCTGTATACAGGGCCTAAAAAGAAAAGGTAGTCTTGAAGATCCCATGGACACCCTGTCGCACGTCTGCGCCACTTTCGTCTTGGTGCAAGATCCTTTGAGAGGAGCAACCAGCGATCGTTTATACAAAAGGGGCTTGGGAAAGAGCCCTTGTATGACCGTAAAGTGATTAGGTTTTAACGAACCTGTAATATGACTATGAACCTCGTCCGCAGTGGGCCTCCGTCGTTGCCCAAGGTATTTTTAAGTGTGTAGTTATGCACATGCGGTACATATGTCGCGGTTAGATGGGGCGATTGACGCAAGCGGAACTGCTAGTCCTGCTCTGGATTCACCAAGCTGTCATTCTGCAGAGTAGGCCAGACTCGTTTAACAGTGTCCGGGGGCTTGATGGCCGATGAAGTGTTCGGCTCGATGAGGCTGCTTTGCACTTTAGCCGCAAGGGCCGCGGTATGCTCCTCAGTACGGAGGGAGCACTCCATGTTTCCATTGACTGTGATAACGCCACGTGGTCCGGGCATCTTGAGCTTTAAGTAAGCATAGTGCGGGACTTCATTGAAGCGGGAGAAGGCAGTTCGTCCGAGCAGTGCGTGATAACCACTGCGAAAGGGGACAGTGTCGAAGATCAAGTCTTCGCTTCGGAAGTTATCCGGTGATCCAAAGACTACTTCCAATGTTAAGGAACCCGTGCAGCAGGCCTCTACGCCGGGTATCACTCCTTTAAAGGTGGTGTTACTAGGCTTGATTCTTGACGGGTCAATACCCATTTTACGAACAGTGTCTTCATAAATCAAGTTAAGAATTGTGCCGCCGTCCATGAGGACTCGAGTGAGATGGAATCCATCGATGATTGGATCGAGGACCAGGGTTTCGAACCTCCATGACGGATACTGGTCGGGTGGTCCCTGCGATTGAAGGTGATCGGACAAGTCGACCAAGGGTTGAATTTTCGGGCGACCGGCTCTACGGCGTAGACGTCCCTTAGCGTGCGCTTGCGCTCCCTCTTGGCGATATGGTGACGTATATCATATTCACTGTTTAACCTCAGGGGGAAAATTTTTCTGTCCCCCTGTGTTCGGTGGGCAGGACTCATCGTCGTCCTCGCTTGGCGGCCCTTTCCCCTTATGTTCGGTATTTAACTTACCGGCCTGTTTAAACACCCAACAATTTCTGTTGGAGTGATTGGCAGGCTTGTCGGGGGTGCCATGAATCTGGCAAGGCCGATCGAGTATTTTTTCCAAATTTGATGGACCAGCCCTATTTAATTTGAATGGCTTCTTCCACTGACCGGGTTTGGAGCCACTAAATCCGGCATTGACCGACATATCTTCATTGTTGTTATGATGCTTATGTTTGTTGCGCCGTGGCTTGTCGTTGACATCCCTCACTTCAGAGGTGCCAGGGTCGTTGGTGATGTTGCTTCTCCGAGCTAACCAGCTATCTTCTCCCGCGAAAAAGCGGGTAATGAGTGTGGTAAGGGCTGCCATAGACTTTTGCTTTTCTTGGCCGAGGTGTCGGGTGAGCCATTCATCACGGACGCTATGTTTGAAGGCCGCTAGGGCTTCGGCTTCAAGACAGTTGACTATTTGGTTCTTTTTAATTAAGAACCTAGTCCAGAGCTTGCGGGATGACTCTTTGTGTTGCTGGACTATGTGACTAAGGTCATCGGCGTCCGGTGGCCGGACATAGGTAACTTGGAAGTTGTCTCGGAAGGCATCCTCCAAATCTTCCCAGCTGCCAATGGAATTCTTTGGGAGGCTGTTTAACCAGTGCCGTGCTGGTCCCTTTAGCTTTAGGGGGAGGTATTTGATGGCGTGGAGATCATCACCGTGATCCATGTGAATGTGGAGAAGAAAATCTTCAATCCATACAGTGGGATCTGTCGTTCCATCATATGCTTCAATATTTACGGGTTTAAACCCTTCTGGGAACTGGTGCTGCATTACCTCGTCGGTAAAGCACAAGGGGTGTGCGGCGCCTCTGTATCGGGCACATCACGACGGATTTTGGATGACATTCATGTTCGGTTTTCAGCCCGAGTGTGGTTATGCTTATCGCGCCAAGCCTGATGGCTGTCATCTCATGTTCGAGCACGCCCCCTTGATCCATAGATTGATCTAGTCTGACCGACTCTATTGTCCAAGTCCTGGCGTAAGTCGTAGGTGTAGCCCGGAGCCGCTGCCTCTTTGCCTCGATGGCGAGGTGGCGCGGGCTGGCGTTCGGCGTGAGTAGCCGCTCTGTCCCGTCCACATGGTGGTCGGTCGGATTCGTCGACAGGATTATACCTTGGCGATATTGGCTCAAGGGCCTCATCGTAAAATTGTGGTAGTAGCCTGCGCTTCGGGCAGCTCTTAGCTCTTTGTTGGGCGCTCGAGGCTGTATTCTTCGACAGCCAGGACTTTAGTCCATCTATCATTGAGTGTATCCTGTTCGGCTTGAAGCTGTTGATGTTTCTTTTTGAGGCTCCTCGACGTGGAGATAAGCTGTCGCTTGAAGCGTTCTTGCTCGAGAGGTTCCTCTGGCATGATGATATCTTCGTCTCTGAGGCTGACATACTGCTCGGAGGCTGGTAGATAGTTACTATCCTCCGAATCCTCGCGCTCGACAAGTTCATCTGGATTGACTTGTCCCTCTTCCCACTCATCCTGCTCAACAGTAGGCTCGACGGGGTGGTCGGAGTCTTCGGCATTTTCTGGAGTATTATTGTCTCCGGTGCCGGTGTTACTTTCTTTTTCCTGACGTGATCGTGAGCGGCACCGTTGATGTCGGTGCTTTGGGGGTGCTTCAATGGGCTTGTCCTCAATTGGATCTTGAGTGCCTTCGTCGTCCTTTTTGGGTGTATCCACCATATATACGTCATATGTAGAAGTGGTCGTCCAACGCCCGGTAATAGGCGGGTTTTGGCCGGGTTCGGCTCCGGCATGGTTGTCCATACTGTCAATGTCTTCAGAGGCGTAGTCGAGCATGTCGGTTAGGTCCTCGACAGTGGCTATTAAGTGGGTGGTGGGTGGGACATAAAATTCCCTGCTCTCAGCCCCTAATCCAGGTTGGGCGTAGTTCGGGGGTGACACTTCCGTAATGGCGAGAGATCGTATTAAATCCAGGGCCTCATTTAGGAGCGAAGGCCAGACGAGGAACTGGGGACCTGCGGGGCTGGGCATGGTAGATTCTACCAGGTCGTGCTCACTGGACGCAAACCTTGAGAGTTCGGAGTTAGCGTCCAGAGGCGAGTTCGGATGTCCGATGACAAGGAGAGTCCTGCTTGATTCTAGGCTTGCCGAAGATATAGTCACCTCTGGGTATCCGGCAAAGAGCTCTGTAGTAGGAGAGAGCCCGGTGGGTTTCAAACTCCCATCTTCAGATGAGGTGGTCTGCTCTGGATCTACGGCCAGGGCAGGGATAATAGTTGGTCTTTGAGCGGCGCCTAATGATGGATACACCCAAAAAGACTTGCCGGTAATGAGATTGAACTAGGTATGAGGATACAGACGATCGAATCTCGGGCAAGTAACACACCGATGACAAAGGGAATGACGTATGTTGTCATGCAGTTTGACCGATAAAGATCTTTGATACGTCTCCAACGTATCTAAATTTATGAAGTATTCATGCTATTATTTTATCATTCTTGGATGTTTTACAATCATTTTATAGCAACTTTATATCATTTTTTGGGACTAACCTATTGACCCAGTGCCCAGTGCCAGTTGATGTTTTTTTGCTTGTTTTTTACATCGCAGGAAATCAATACCAAACGGAGTCCAAACGCAACGAAACTCCACGGGGATTTTTTTGTTCCATAAGACAATCATTGGGCCAGATCTGCACCTGAGGGGTGCCCCGAGGGGGGCACAACCCACCAGGGCGCGCCAGGCCCCCCTGGCACGCCCAGGTGGGTTGTGCCCACCTCAGTGGTCTCCCGCACCCCCTCTTTGCACTATAAATTCCCAAATATTCTGAAACCCTTCGGGGTTAACCAAGATCAGAAGTTTCGCCGCCGCAAGGCTCCGTAGCCACTGAAAACCAATCTAGACCTGTTTCGGCACCCTGCCGGAGGGGGGAATCATCACCGGTGGCCATCTTCATCATCCCGGCGGGCACCAAGATGAGGAGGGAGTAGTCCACCCTCAGGGCTGAGGGTTTATACCAGTATCTATGTGATTTATCTCTCTCTCTCATGGCCTATGTCATGGGCTTTGTTAATATAGTTGGATCATATGATGTTTCTACCCTCTATACCCTTGTTATGATAAATTGAATCTTTACCCTTTGAAGTTTTGTCATGTCGGATTGAATATTCAGAGATGAGAACACATGATATATGTCTTGCGGTATGAATACTTGAGGTGACAATTGGGGTATCTTATTGATTCACTTGATATATGTTATGGCATTCAACTCGCGGATTCCCGCGGTGATATTGGGGTAATCTATGCATAGGGGTTGATGCACGTTTTTCTCCGTAGAAACTTTGGGGTCTCTTTATAGTTCCTTGTGTGGATTGAGTATTGTGAATATGAATATGCTTTGGTGTTATTCTAGTATGAACTCTAGGATAGATCGAACGGAAACAATAGCTTTGTGTTGTTTTAGTACGAACTCTTGAATAGATCGATCGGAAAGAATAGCTTTGAGGTGGCTTCGCACCCTACAAACAATTCCTACCTTTTGTTCTCCGCTAATAGGAACTCAGGAGTGATTCTTTATTGTACTTTGAGGGATAATCATATGATCCAACTATGTTAGCACTGTTGAGAGATTGCACTAGTGAAAGTACGGACCCTAGGCCTCCTTTTTAAGCATTGAAATACCGTTTTTGTGCCCGTTTACTATTTGCTACCTTGCTGTTTTTATTTATTCAGGTTATAAAAATACATTTCTACCATCAATATTACACTTTTATCACCATCTCTTCGCCGAACTAGTGCACCTATACAATTTGTCATTGCATTGGGTGTGTTGGGGACACAAGAGATTTCTTGTATTTGGTTGCAGGGTCGTTTGAGAGAGACCATCTTCATCCTACACCTCTCACGGATTGATAAACCTTAGGTCATCCACTTGAGGGAAAATTGCTACTGTCCTACAAAACTCTGCGCTTGGAGGCACAACACGTGTCTACAATAATAAAGTTGCGTAGTAGACATCAAGCTCTTTTCTGGTGCCGTTGCCGGGGAGGTTAGGAAAGCGGCACTCACATCGCATCAACGAAGCTCTTTTCTGGCGCCGTTGCCAGGGAGGTGAGTGCTTGAAGGTATATCTTTAGATCCTGCAATTGAATCTTTTAGTTTCTTGTTTTATCACTAGTTTGGTTCATAAAAGAAAATTACAATAAAATGGAATTTAGGTTGCATCATATTATTTATCATCTTTATAATATCTTTCTTGAAAATGATGGATCGGAAAATTGTGCTCAATTGTTAGAAGAAGAAGTCAATAAAATGCTTGGCACAATATATTTGAATGATGAGCATGATTGCAATGTTGTTAGTGTGAATTCTTATAAGCATGTCGCTTTTTTGCGGAGTGAATTGGGAGTGCCTTTGCACACCAAAAAGGGAAGATAGATTTTGTAAGAAGCATAAATATTAGAAACGAGAAAGCTGCAAGAGAGGCTAGATGATTGTGCTGAAAGATTTTTTTTTCCGCCATCCTTGTGAACTTTGCAATGAACATGGTCCTTTAAACCTCCAATGCAAATTCTTTCATGATCAAATTGTGTCCAAAAATTGTGATAACTTGATTACCCTTGAGCATCATAAAGAGCTTAGTCTTCTTTTGGGGTATGAAGAAATGAAACGTATAACTAAGGGTATTCCAAAATTTAATCTCGAGAGAATTCTTGATTTTGATCTAGAAGAAATTTATATGTTTTGTGCAGTAAATTGCATTGATAATCCTTATATTGCCAACTATCTAAAGTCAAGAGAACAAATAGAAGAATATGAAGAGAGTACTAATGAAAGGGAAAATGTTTCCCAAAACCCTCCTAGTGTTTATTATGATGAATCATGTAACGAGGAGGAGCTTCCTATCCAACCAATCTCATCAATAAGAAGCTTGAAAAGATTAATTAAACCCACACATGATGTGGTGAAGAAGAAGAAAAGAAGAAAGAGAAGAGGTAAAAAGGTATCTCTCCCAAATAATGTTGGTCCTATTATTGTTGTACCTCATGAAAATGAATCAAAAATAATTATGGAAGATGATGCACTTGATGATGATTTTGTTATGCCTATTGCTTGTTGTGCTGATTATGATAGGGAGGATAATGATACTTATTATGATATTGGAAATATTTTTGGCACCAACTTGGGAAATTATGATGATAGCAATTGTTATACCATTGGTGCCATTCATACTATTAATAATGAGAATGATTATGCTTATGATATGCCAAGCCACAAGCTTGGGGATGCTATGTTTGATGAGAATGACATGTTTGAGAATTTATTTGCTGCAATTAATGTGTGTCCCAAGCTTGGGGAGGCTATGTTTAATGAAGATGATCTTTCTAGTCCCACTACTTTGAATGATCGAACTTATTTTGATGATAGCATGCCTCCTATTTATGATGATTACATTGATAAAAGTGGGTTTGGAAGAGTGTCGACTCTAGGTAGTAGTGATCCCACTATTTTGGAGGGTGTTGAATCTTATTACAATATTGATGAAAGTGGATTTGGAGAGGTCATGACTTTATTTAGTGATACATCCACTATTTTCGAAGAGGTTTCAATTGACTATGGCAATAAAGTTGCTTTCTATGATGATTATTATGATGACATGTATGCCATAGAGAGTAATGAATTTTCTATGCTTGTGGATCATGAAAAGAATGCTTTATGTAATGGTTATATTGATGAATATCATGATGCTACTGAAAATTATTACGAGAGAGGAACTTATGATGCATTATGTTATCTTTATGTTTCAATTTTTATCTTTTATGCGAGCATCTTTGAAATCATCATGCCTAGCTAAAAGGCATTAAAGAAAAGCGCTTGTTGGGAGACAACCCAACACATTTACCTACTGTTTTTGCATGTCCACATGATTATGCTACTGTATTGATCATGTTTTATAGCTTTTGTTTCAATAAAGTGCCAAGTAAAGCCTTTGGGATCATGTTGGGTGATAGTTGATTTGACCCTACTGAAAAACAGAAACTTTTGAGCTCACAAAAACGAGTCTCATTTTTAACAGAAGAGTGCTATTGAGTTGATTCTTCTTGAAGAAGTTTAATATAAAAATTTCTAACATGGTCATAATTTTTTCATAATTTTGGAGTAGCAGAAGTATGGTAGTTATCCAAATCATTACAGACCGTTCTGTTTTTGACAGATTTTGTTTTCAATGCGTAGTTTGCTTGTTTTCTAGTTTCTATGGACTATATTGGACAATATAAATTGTGGAAATGATATTATACATTAGTCATTGTGTGATAACAATTATGAATCTTGTCTTTGACAGTATCAAAAGTAGAATGGTTTGCTCTTTATCATACTAACCTATCTCACAAAATTCCGTCAAGTTTTGTGTGATTGAAGTTTTCAAGTTTTGGGTGAGATGTCGATATGAGGAGAATAAGTGACGAGACCCTAAGCTTGGGTATGCCCAAGGCATCACAAGGTTATATTCAAGGAATATCCAAGAAACTAAGCTTGGGGATGCCCCGGAAGGAATCCCCTCTTTTGTCTCCAACATTATCAGTAACCTCACTTGGAGCTATGTTTTCATTCGTCACATGATATGTGTTTTTCTTGGAGCGTCAATTTATTTTGTTAGGATTTTCTTGCTTTTATTTATAATAATTTTTTGCATCTTTTATTTCAATAGAAGTGGCATTGATAGCCTTTGCCATGCTTATCTTGCAAGTATACTTGTTGCTATTTGAAAACAGAATGTTTATCGATGTTGCAAAAATTCCCAAGGAAAGTCAGAATGTGATAAAATGTTGAAACTTTTTGCATAATAAGCTCAGATAAATTGTCTACAGTATGGTAGAATTTCATAACTTTTGGAGTTGAATAAGTATTGATACTCTTGCATTCTTTACAGACTGTACTGTTTTGGCAGATTGTGTTATGTTTGCATTGTTTGCATATGTTTGCTTGTTTAGTGATTCTATTTGAGGATAGGAGTATTAAATATGCAGAGGCATTTAGTATGCAATGTTGAATAATAATTTTAGTGATTTGCTACAGTAGAGAATGATAAGGTTTTTGCATAGGTTTATACTAACTTATCCCACGAGTTCTTGTTGAGTTTTGTGTGGATGAAGATTTTGAGATTTAGGAAAACAGTGATATGAGAAGAATTAAGGAGACACAAAAGCTCAAGCTTGGGGATGCCCAAGGCATCCCAAGATAATATTTCAAGAATTCTCAAACATCTAAGCTTGGGGATGCCCCGGTAGGCATCCCACCTTTCTTCTTCGACAATTATCGGTTAGTATCGGTTGAGCCTAAGTTTTTGCTTCTTCACATGAGTTGTGCTATTCTTGGAATGTCATTTTATTTTGCTTTTGCTTGCTGTTTTAATAAAATAATTAGATCTGAAACTTTTAAAAAAGATAGAGTCCTCACATAGCTATTTATTTACTTAACTACTTGCATGATCTTCACTTATATCTTTTTTGAGTAGTTTGTCATTTACTCTTGTGCTTCACTTATATCCTATGAGTAAATTGTTGAATGAATTGAACATCATGAAGTTGAAATTATGTCATGCCCAGTGGTAGCTTCACATTGGGTTTAGAAAGTGAAATCTTTTGAGGCTTGATAATCACAATTTTGGTCATTCAAGCAATTCACTAATAATTAGTATAAGGAAGAGACCTTTCACATATAAATACACTATCATGGAAATATTTTGTGATTGTGAGCCCCCATCAAAATATTATATGCCAAAATTGTTGACGTTGGACAAGAAAGACAACGTAATGATTTATGTTTTCTCATATTCGCATAGAAGTCATATTGTCATAGATCCTTCAACATGTGGTGCTTGCCCCCCATCTTTGCTAGCCAAAAATTCCGCACCAAGTAGAGATACTACTTGTGCATCCAAAAACCCTTAAAACCAAATCTTATTTTCAAGAGTCCACTATATCTACCTATATGCAGTATTCTTTTGCCATTCTAAGTAAATTTGAATGTGTCATCTCTAATTTTCAAAATAAACTTCTCTTTTGTGTGTTTGTTTCGCTCGCGGAGCGGTGAGGGGTGGCTAATATTTTCCATGCTAGATGTGTTATTCTCAAGATGAGTGTTTATTCACTTGTCATTGCACGAGAGTAAGGCAAAGGTATTAGAGATGACCAGTCCAGAAATGCAAAAATGAATTTACTTTATGTTGTCAAATAATAAATTCCTTGGAAAGTGTTGGTATGGAGGGCACCCATGGATACGGTTAGCCATGGAAAGTGAAAGTATGGTGGAAAAAGGAATAAGCTTTACTTTCTGTTTGGGAACCGCCAATGATATATCTAGCATGGAAAGTGTTGGGAACTCTAAGTCGTTTTCATTGGTGGGATGGATACACCTCCCAAAATGTTTTTATCTCTAAGTTTTTCGCTTTGAGCTCTGGCACCTCTACAAATCCCTACTTCCCTCTGCGAAGGGCCTATCTTTTACTTTTCAATATTTACTTTTATGCAAAGAGTCAAAGTTTTTCTCCCTATTCTTTTTTATTTTTCACTTTTGGCAAGCATCATGTGGTGAGGAAAGATCTAGGCACATATATCCAGTTGAATATGGGTAGCATGAGTTATTGTTGTTGACATCACCCTTGAGGTGAATACGTTGGGAGGCAAAACAATAAGCCCCTATATTTCTATGTGTCCGGTTGAAACATTTTTCTCATGTGTACGCGGTGAGTGTTAGCAATCATAGAAGACTATATGATGGTTGAGTATGTGGAGCTCTTACTTAAACTCTGTTGAATAAGTTGAATTGCAATTGCTTGGTGACTAAGAACATAGGTTGATGACTTTCAAGAGAGTTCATTGTTTGAATCTTAACATGTGAATTGGTTGCTACTATAACATGAGAAGTTTTATAAGAAAGAATTGATGTTATGATGGTAAGAAAAGTGATTGAAATTTTCACTGATCAAACTTATGCACTTTGCTAGCATTCACACTTCATAAATTATTTCTTTTATCATTTACCTACTCGAGGACGAGTAGGAATTAAGCTTGGGGATGCTGATACGTCTCCAGCGTATCTATAATTTATGAAGTATTCATGCTATTATTTTATCATTCTTGGATGTTTTACAATCATTTTATAGCAACTTTCTATCATTTTTTGGGACTAACCTATTGACCCAGTGCCCAGAGCCAGATGCTGTTTTTTGCTTGTTTTTTACATCGCAGGAAATCAATACCAAATGGAGTCCAAACGCAATGAAACTCCACGGGGATTTTTTATGGGCTAGAAGACATCCATTGGGCCAGAGCTGCACTGGGTGCCCGAGGGGGCACACACCAGGGCGCCAGCCCTCGGCGCGCCAGTGGGTTGTGCCCACCTTGGTGGCTCCCGCACCCCTCTTGCACTATAAATTCCAAATATTCTGAAACCCTTCGGGGTTAACATAGATCAGAAGTTCCACCGTTGCAAGGCTCTGTAGCCACTGAAAACCAATCTAGACTCATTCTGGCACCCTGCCGGAGGGGGGAATCATCACCGGTGGCCATCTTCATCATCCCGGCGGCCACCACGATGAGGAGGGAGTAGTCCACCCTCAGGGCTGAGGGTTTGTACCAGTAGCTATGTGTTTCTTTCTCTCTCTATCTCTCTCTCTCTCTCTCTCTCTCTCTCTCTCTCTCTCGTGATCTATGTCATGGGCTTTGTTAATATAGTCGGATCATATGATGTTTCTACCATCTATACTCTTGTTATGATGAATTAAATCTTTACCCTTTGAAGTTTTGTCATGTCGGATTGAATATTCAGAGATGAGAACACATGATATATGTCTTGCGGTATGAATACTTGAGGTCACAATTGGGGTATCTTATTGATTCACTTGATATATGTTATGGTATTCAACTCGCGGATTCCCGCGGTGATATTGGGGTAATCTATGCATAGGGGTTGATGCATGTTTTTCTCCGGTAGAAACTTTGGGGTCTCTTTATAGTTCCTTGTGTGGATTGAGTATTATGAATATGAATATGCTTTGGTGTTATTCTAGTACGAACTCTAGAATAGATCGAACAGAAACAATAGCTTTGTGTTATTTTAGTATGAACTCTTGAATAGATCGACCGGAAAGAATAGCGTTGAGGTGGCTTTGCATCCTACAAACAATTCCTACCTTTTGTTCTCCGCTAATAGGAACTCGGGAGTGATTCTTTATTGTACTTTGAGGGATAATCATATGATCCAACTATGTTAGCACTGTTGAGAGATTGCACTAGTGAAAGTACGGACCCTAGGCCTCCTTTTTAAGCATTGAAATACCGTTTTTGTGCCCGTTTACTATTTGCTACCTTGCTTTTTTTTATTTATTTAGATTATAAAAATACATTTCTACCATCAATATTACACTTTTATCACCATCTCTTCGCCGAACTAGTGCACCTATACAATTTGCCATTGCATTGGGTGCGTTGGGGACACTAGAGATTTCTTGTATTTGGTTGTAGGGTCGTTTGAGAGAGACCATCTTCATCCTAAACCTCTCATAGATTGATAAACCTTAGGTCATCCACTTGAGGGAAAATTGCTACTATCCTACAAAACTCTGCGCTTGGAGGCCCAACATGTGTCTACAAGAATAAAGTTGCGTAGTAGACATCAATCTTCATAGAATATGTAGGAACCAATATGAGCATCGAAGTTCCGCCATTGGTTCTTGACCGGAGATGTGTCTCGGTCATGTCAACATAGTTCTCGAACCAGTAGGGTCCGCACGCTTAACATCCGATGACGATTTGTATTATGAGTTATGTGTTTTGGTGACCGAAGTTTGTTCGGAGTCCCAGATGAGATCACAGACATGACGAGGAGTCTTGAAATGGCCAAGAGGTAAACATTCATATATTGGAAGGTAGTATACGGACACCGGAATGGTTCTGAAGAGGTTCGGGGATTTTTCGGAGTACCCGGAGGTTACCGGAACCCCCCGAGAAAGTTAATGGGCCTCATGGGACATAGTGGAGAGAGGAAGGCAGGCCACAAGAGGTCGCGCACTCCCCCCCTACCCAATCCGAATTGGACAAGGGGTGGGGGCGCCGCCCCCCTTTCCTTCTCCCTCTCCCCCTCTTTCCCCTTTCCCCTCTCTGTTGGAAGGAAGGGGGGTGAATCCTACTAGGAGTGGAGTCCTAGTAGGACTCCCCCCATGGCGCGCCACCCCTAGGGCCGGCCACCTCCTCCTCCCATCCTTTATATACGGGAACGGGGGCACCCCAAAGACAACATCAATTGTTCTCTTAGCCATGTGCGGTGCCCCCCTCCACAGTTTACGCCTCTAGTCATAGCGTCGCAGTGCTTAGGAGAAGCCCTACGCGGATCACATCACCATCACCGTCACCATGCCGTCGTGCTGACGGAACTCTCCCTCGACCCTCTGTTGGATCAAGAGTTCGAGGGTCGTCATCGAGCTGAACGTGTGCTGAACACGGAGGTGCCGTACGTTCGGTACTAGGATCGGT
Source organism: Aegilops longissima (assembly GCA_021605205.1). Taxonomy (NCBI): domain Eukaryota; kingdom Viridiplantae; phylum Streptophyta; class Magnoliopsida; order Poales; family Poaceae; genus Aegilops; species Aegilops longissima. Next base: position 387,270,439 of record CM038680.1, read on the forward strand.
TGGATCGTGAAGATGTTCGACTACATCAACCGCTTTAACCTAACGCTTTCGCTTTCAGCCTGCGAGGATACATGGACACACTCTTCCCGTCTCATTGCTATGCATCTCTGATGTCGCTTGAAGCTATGTAAGTATTTCCCCATAGAGGAAGGGATGATGCAGCACATCGGTGGTAGGTATTTCCCTCAGATATGAAACCAAGGTTATCGAACCAGTGGGAGAACCAAGCAACACAACGTAAACAACTCCTGCACACAAATAACAACCACTCGCAACCCACATGTTAAAGGGGTTGTCAATCCCTTTCGGGTAACGGCGCCGGAAACGACGAGCGGACGGGAATAAGTTGTAATAAATTGATAGATCGAACGCCAATTAAAATAAATAGAAATAAAACGTAGCAAGGTATTTTTTTTGTATTTTTGGTTTAATAGATCTGTAAATAAATGCAAGGAAAAAGTAGATCGCAAGGCAAATATATGAGAAAGAAGACCCGGGGGCCCGTAGGTTTCACTAGTGGCTTCTCTCGAGAAAAATAGCAAACGGTGCGTAAACAAATTACTGTTGGGCAATTTATATAACTTCAAATAATCATGACGATATGAAGGCAATGATCATTATACAGGCATTACGTCCAAGATTAGTAGACCGACTCCTGCCTGCATATACTACTATTACTCCATGCATCGACCGCTATCCAGCATGCATCTAGTGTATTAAGTTCATGGAGAAACGGAGTAATGCAATAAGAACGATGACATGATGTAGACAGGATCTATCTATGTAGAGATAGACCCCATCGTTTTATCCTTAGTAGCAACGGTACATACGTGTCATTTCCCTTTCTGTCAATGGGATCAAGCACCGTACGATCGAACCCACTACAAAGCACCTCTTCCCATTGCAAGATAAATAGATCAAGTTGGCCAAACAAAACCCAAATATCGGAGAAGAAATACGAGGCTATAAGTAATCATGCATATAAGAGATCAAAGAAACTCAAATAACTTTCATGGATATAGAAAGATATAACTCATCATAAACTCGAAGTTCATCAGATACCAACAAACACACCGCAAAAGAGTTACATCATATGGATCTCCAAGAGACCATTGTATTGAGAATTCAGCCAGGGAGAGGAAGACATCTAGCTACTAACTACGGACCCTAAGGTCTACAAAGAACTACTAACGCATCATCGGAGGGGCACCAATGGAGGTGGTGAACCCCATCCGAGATGGTGTCTAGATTGGATCTGGTGGTTCTGGACCTGCAGCGTCTGGATGAATATTTCGTCGACATTCTTAGGGTTTCTGGAATATTGGGGTATTTATAGAGCAAAGAGGCGGGTCGGGGGGCACCCGAGGTGGGCACAACCAACCAGGGCGCGCCTGGACCTCCTGGCGCGCCCTGTTTGGTTGTGCCCCCCTCGGGGCACCCCCAGGCGCAGCCAGGGCCTGTTGTGTTCCTTCTGGCCCATAAAAAATCATCATGGAGTTTCGTGGCATTTGGACTCCGTCTGATATTGATTTTCTGTGATGTAAAAAACATGGAAAAAACAACAACTGGCACTTGGCACTATGTCAATAGGTTAGTACCAAAAAATGATATAAATTGACTATAAAATGATTATAAAACATCCAAGATTGATAATATAACAGCATGGAACAATCAAAAATTGTAGATACGTTGGAGACGTATCAATCTCCTAGATAGATCTTGCGTGATCGTAGGAATTTTTTTGAAATTGCATGCTACATTCCCCAACAGTGGCATCCGTGCCAGGTCTATGCGTAGATGATATGCACGAGTAGAACACAAAGAGTTGTGGGCAATAATAGTCATACTGCTTACCACCAATGTCTTACTTTGATTCGGTGGTATTGTTGGATGAAGGGGCCCAGACTAACATTACATGACCACGTTCATGACACCGGTTCTACCAATGTGCTTTGCACATAGGTGGCTGGCAGATGTCTGTTTCTCCAACTTTAGGTGAATTGAGTTTGACTACGGCCGGTCCTTGTTGAAGGTTAAAACAACACACTTGACGAAAAATCGTTGTGGTTTTGGTGTGTAGGTAAGAATGGTTCTTGCTAGAAGCCCATAGCAACCACGTAAAACTTGCAACAACAAAGTAGAGGACGTCTAACTTGTTTTTGCAGGGCATGTTGTGATGTGATATGGTCAAGACGTGATGAGATATAAATTGTTGTATGCGATGATCATGTTTTGTAAAAGTTATCGGCAATTGGAAGGAGCCTTATGGTTGTCGATTTATTGTATGAAATGCAATCGCCATGTAATTGATTTACTTTATCACTAAGCGGCAGCGATAGTCATAGAAGCAATAGTTGGTGAGACGACAACGACGTGAGATCAAGGTGTCAAGCCGGTGACGATGGAGATCATGATGGTGCTTTGGAGATGGAGATCAAAGGCACAAGATGATGATGACCATATCATGTCACATATTTTGATTGCACGTGATGTTTATCTTTTATGCATCTTATTTTCTTAGTACGGCGGTAGCATTATAAGATGATCCCTCACTAAATTTCAAGGTACAAGTGTTCTCCATGATTATGCACCGTTGCTACAGTCGTCGTGCCGAGACACCATGTGATGATTGGGTGTGATAAGCTCTACGTTCACATACAACGGGTGCAAGCCAGTTTTGCACGTGCAGAATACTCCGGTTAAACTTGACGAGCCTAGCATATGCAGTTATGGCCTTGGGACACTTAGACTGAAAGGTTGAACGTGAATCATATAGTAGATATGATCAACATAGAGATGTTCACCATTGAAAACTACTCCATCTCACGTGATGATCGGACATGGTTTAGTTGATATGGATCACGTGATCATTTAGATGACTAGAGGGATGTCTATCTAAGTGGGAGTTCTTAAGTAATATGATTAATTGAACTTTAATTTATCATAAACTTAGTCCTGATAGTTTTTTCATATCTATGTTGTTGTAGATCAATGGCCTGTGCTACCGTTCCCTTGAATTTTAATGTGTTCCTAGAGAAAGCTAAGTTGAAAGATGATGGTAGCAACTACATGGACTGGGTCCGTAACTTGAGGATTATCCTCATTGCTGCACAGAAGAATTACGTCCTAGAAGCACCGCTAGGTGTAAGGCCCGCTGCAGGAGCAACTGCGGACGTTATGAACGTCTGGCAAGCTAAAGCTGATGACTACTCGATAGTTCAGTGTGCCATGCTTTACGGCTTCGAATTGGGACTTCAAAGACGTTTTGAACGTCATGGATCATATGAGATGTTCCAGGAGTTGAAGTTTATATTTCAAGCAAATACCCGAATTGAGAGATATGAAGTCTCCAACAAGTTCTATAGCTGCAAGATGGAGGAGAATAGTTCCGTCAGTGAACACATACTCAGAATGTCTGGGTACCTGTCGGTGTCAAAACCGGCGGATCTCGGGTAGGGGGTCCCGAACTGTGCGTCTAAGGCGGATGGTAACAGGAGGCAGGGGACACAAAGTTTGCCCAGGTTCGGGCCCTCTCGATGGAGGTAATACCCTACTTCCTGCTTGATTGATCTTGATGATATGAGTAGTACAAGAGTTGATCTACCACGAGATCGTAGAGGCTAAACCCTAGAAGCTAGCCTATGGTATGATTGTTGTTCGTCCTACGGACTAAACCCTCCGGTTTATATAGACACCGGGGGGCTAGGGTTACACAGTAGTCGGTTACAATGGGAGGAGATCTACATATCTGTATCACCAAGCTTGCCTTCCACGCCAAGGAGAGTCCCATCCGGACACGGGACGAAGTCTTCAATCTTGTATCTTCATAGTCCAACAGTCCGGCCAAAGGATATAGTCCGGCTGTCCGGATACCCCCTAATCCAGGACTCCCTCAGTACCATAACCACTTGACTCAGCTGGGAGTTAATCTTCTCGATGATATTGTCATTGACAGAGCTCTTCAATCACTGCCACCAAGCTATAAAGGCTTCGTGATGAACTATAATATGCAAGGGATGGAAAAGACAATTCCCGAGCTCTTCGCGATGCTAAAGGTTGCGGAGGTAGTAATTAAGAAGGAGCATCAAGCGTTGATGGTTAACAAGACCACTAATTTCAAGAAAAGGGGCAAAGGGAAGAAGGGGAACTTAAAGAAGAATGGCAAGCAAGTTGCTGCTCCCGGGAAGAAGCCCAAGTCTGGACCTAAGCCAGAAACTGAGTGCTTCTACTGCAAAGTTACTGGTCACTGGAAGCGGAACTGCCCCAGGTATTTGGCGGATAAGAAGGATGGCAAAGTGAAAGGTATATTCGATATACATGTTATTGATGTGTACCTTACTAATGCTCGTAGTAGCGCTTGGGTATTTGATACTGGTTCTGTTGCTCATATTTGCAACTCGACATAGGGGCTACGAATTAAACGAAGATTGGCTAAGGATGAGGTGACGATGCGCGTTGGAAATGTTTCCCAGGTCGATGTGATCATCGTCGGCACCCTACCTCTACATCTACCTTCGGGATTAGTTTTAGACTTGAATAATTGTTATTTGGTGCCAGCGTTGAGCATGAATAATGATCGTCGTCGGCACCCTACCTCTACATCTATCTTGTTTGATGTGAGACGGTTATTCATTTAAATCAGATAATAATGGTTGTTCTATTTATATGAGTAATATCTTTTATGGTCATGCACCCTTGATGAGTGGTCTATTTTTGTTGAATCTCGATCGTAGTGATACACATATTCATAATATTGAAGCCCAAAGATGCAAAGTTAGTAATGATAGTGCAACTTATTTGTGGAACTGTTGTTTAGGTCATATTGGTGTAAAGCGCATGAAGAAACTCCATGCTGATGGGCTATTGGAATCACTTGATTATGAATCACTTGATGCTTGCGAACCATGCCTCATGGGCAAGATGACTAGGACTCTGTTCTTCGGAACAATGGAGCGAGCCACTGACTTATTGGAAATAATACATACTGATGTATGCGGTCCAATGAGTGTTGAGGCTCGTCGCGGGTATCATTATTTTCTGACCTTCACAGATGATTTGAGCAGATATGGGTATATCTAATTGATGAAACATAAGTCTGAAACATTTGAAAAGTTCAAAGAATTTCAGAGTGAAGTGGAAAATCATCGTAACAAGAAAATAAAGTTTCTATGATCTGATCGTGGAGGTGAATATTTGAGTTATGATTTTGGTCTTCATTTGAAATAATGTGGAATAGTTTCGCAACTCACGCCACCTGGAACACCACAGCGTAATGGTGTGTCCGAATGTCGTAACCGTACTTTATTAGATATGGTGCGATCTATGATGTCTCTTACTGATTTACCACTATCGTTTTGGGGTTATACTTTAGATACGGCCGCATTCACATTAAATAGGGCACCATCTAAATCCATTGAGACGACTCCATATGAACTATGGTTTGGCAAGAAACCTAAGCTGTTGTTTCTTAAAGTTTGCGGTTGCGATGCTTATGTGAAAAAGATTCAACCTCATAAGCTCAAACCCAAATCGGAGAAATGTGTCTTCATAGGATACCCAAAGGAAACTGTTGGGTACACCATCTATCACATATCCGAAGGCAAGATATTCGTTGCTAAGAATGGATCCTTTCTAGAGAAGGAGTTTCTCTCGAAAGAAAAGTGAGTGGGAGGAAAGTAGAACTTGATGAGGTAATTGTACCTTCTCCCGAATTGGAAAGTAGTTCATCACAGAAATTAGTTCCAGTGATTCCTACACCAATTAGTGAGGAAGCTAATGATGATTGCTACTTCTTGAGCTTGCGTTGGTTTTCCTCGAAGAGGAGAGGGTGATGCAGCAAGTGTAGCGTAAGTATTTCCCTCAGTTTTTGAGAACCAAGGTATCAATCCAGTAAGAGGCTCCTCAAAAGTCCCACGCACCTACACAAACAACCGAGAACTCGCAACCAACGCAATAAAGGGGTTGTCAATCCTTCACGGCCACTTCATGTAAAGTGAGATCTAATAAAGATAGTATGATAAGATAAATATATTTTTGGTATTTTATAATATAGATGCAAAAAGTAAAGATGCAAATAAAAGTAGATTGAAAGCAAATATGATAAGGGATAGACCCGGGGGCCATAGGTTTCACTAGTGGCTTCTCTCAAGATAGCATAAGTATTACGATGGGTGAACAAATTATTGTCGAGCAATTGATAGAAAAGAGCATAGTTATGAGATTATCTAGGCATGATCATGTATATAGGCATCACGTCCATAACAAGTAGACCGACTCCTGCCTGCATCTACTACTATTACTCCACACATCAACCGCTATCCAGCATTCATCTAGAGTATTAAGTTCATAAGAACAGAGTAACGCATTAAGCAAGATGACATGATGTAGAGGGATAAACTCATGCAATATGATATAAACCCCATCTTGTTATCCTCGATGGAAACAATACAATACGTGCCTTGCAACCCTTTCTGTCACTGGGTAAGGACACCGCAAGATTGAACCCAAAGCTAAGCACTTCTCTCATGGCAAGAAAGACCAATCTAGTAGGCCAAACTAAACTGATAATTCAAAGAGACTCGCAAAGATAACTCAATCATACATAAAAGAATTCAGAGAAGATTCAAATATTATTCATATATAAACTTGATCATAAACCCACAATTCATCAGATCTCGACAAACACACCGCAAAAAGAGTTTACATCGAATAGATCTCCACAAGAGAGGGGGAGAACATTGTATTGAGATCCAAAAAGAGAGAAGAAGCCATCTAGCTAATAACTATGGACCCGTAGGTCTGTGGTAAACTACTCACAACTCATCAGAGAGGCTAGGATGTTGATGTAGAAGCCCTCCGTGGTTGATTCCCCCTCTGGCAGAGTGCCGGCAAGGGCTCCAAGATGGGATCTTGCGGATACAGAAGGTTACGGCGGTGGAAATTTTGTTTCGTGGTGCTCCTGGATGTTTTCGGGGTACGTAGGTATATATAGGAGGAAGAAGTACGTCGGTGGCCACCCGAGGGGCCCATGAGACAGGGGGCGCGCCCTATAGGGGGGGGGGGCTCCTATCTCGTGGAGGCCTCGGCTGCTTCTTGACTTGCACTCCAAGTTCTCTAGATCACGTTTGTTCCAAAAATCACGCTCCCGAAGGTTTCATTCCGTTTGGACTCCGTTTGATATTCCTTTTCTTCGAAATACTGAAATAGGCAAAAAAAACAACAATATAGGATGGGCCTCCGGTTAGTAGGTTAGTCCCAAAAATGATATAAATGTGTAAAATAAAGCCCATAAACATCCAAAAGGGGTAATATAATAGCATGTAACAATCAAAAATTATAGATACGTTGGAGACGTATCAATGATGATCATGAAACTTCAGATCAAGTTACTACCGAACCTCGTAGGTCAACCAGAGTACAATCCGCACCAGAGTGGTACGGTGATCCTGTTCTGCAAGACATGTTACTAGACCATGATGAACCTACGAACTATGAGGAAGCGATGATGAGACCAGATTCCGCAAAATGGCTTGAGGCCATGAAATCTGAGATAGGATCCATGTATGAGAACAAAATGTGGACTTTGGTTGACTTGCCCGATGATCGGCAAGCCATAGAGAATAAATGGATCTTCAAGAAGAAGACTGACACTGACGGTAATGTTACTGTCTACAAAACTCGACTTGTTGCGAAAGGTTTTCGACAAGTTCAAGGAGTTGACTACGATGAGACCTTCTCACCTGTAGTGATTCTTAAGTCTGTCCGAATCATATTAGCAATTGCCGCATTTTATGATTATGAAATTTGTCAAATGGATGTCAAAATTGCATCCCTTAATGGATTTCTTAAAGAAGAGTTGTATATGATGCAACCAGAAGGTTTTCTCGATCCTAAAGGTGCTAACAGAGTGTGCAAGCTCCAGCGATCCATTTATGGACTGGTGCAAGCATCTCGGAGTTGGAATATACGCTTTGATAGTGTGATCAAAGCTTATGGTTTTATACAGACTTTTGGAGAAGCCTGTATTTACAAGAAAGTGAGTAGGAACTATGTAGCATTTCTAATACTATATGTGGATAACATATTGTTGATTGTAAATAATACAGAATTTCTGGATAGCACAAAAGGATACTTGAATAAGAATTTTTCAATGAAAGACCTCGGTGAAGCTGCTTATATATTGGGAATCAAGATCTATAGAGATAGATCAAGATGCTTAATTGGACTTTCACAAACCACATACCTTGGTAAAGTTTTGAAGAAGTTCAAAATGGACCAGTCAAAGAAAGGGTTCTTGCCTGTGTTACAAGGTGTGAAGTTGAGTCAGACTCAATGCCCGACCACTTCAGAAGATAGAGAGAAAATGAAAGTCATTCCCTATGCCTCAGCCATAGGTTCTATCATGTATGCAATGTTGTGTACCAGACCTGATGTGTGCCTTGTTGTAAGTTTAGCAGGGAGGTACCAAAGTAATCCAGGAGTGGATCACTGGACAGCGGTCAAGAACATCCTGAAATACCTGAAAAGGACTAAGGATATGTTTCTCATTTATGGAGGTGACAAAGAGCTTGTTGTAAATGGTTACGTCGATGCAAGCTTTGACACTGATCCGGATGACTCTAAGTCACAAACCAGATACGTATTTATATTGAATGGTAGAGCTGTCAGTTGGTGCAGTTCCAAGCAGAGCGTCGTGGCGGGATCTACGTGTGAAGTGGAGTACATAGCTGCTTTGGAAGCAGCAAATGAAGGAGTCTGGATGAAGGAGTTCATATCTGATCTAGGTGTAATACCTAGTACATCGGGTCCAATGAAAATCTTTTGTGACAATACTGGAGCAATAGCCTTGGTGAAGGAATCCATATTTTACAAGAGAACCAAACACATCAAGAGATGCTTCAATTCCATCCACGATCAAGTCAAGGAGGGAGACATAGAGATTTTCAAAATACATACGGATCTGAATGTTGCAGACCCGTTGACTAAGCCTCTTCCACGAGCAAAACATGATCACTACCAAGACTCCATCGGTGTTAGAATCATTACTATGTAATCTAGATTATTGACTCTAGTGCAAGTGGGACACTGAAGGAAATATGCCCTAGAGGAAATAACAAAGTTGTTATTTATATTTCCTTATATCATGATAAATGTTTATTATTCATGCTAGAATTGTATTAACCGGAAACTTAGTACATGTGTGAATACATAGACAAACAGAGTGTCCCTAGTATGCCTCTACTTGACTAGCTCGTTAATCAAAGATGGTTAAGTTTCCTGACCATAGACATGTGTTGTCATTTGATTAATGGGATCACATCATTAGAGAATGATGTGATGGACAATACCCATCCGTTAGCCTAGCATAATGAACGTTAAGTTTTATTGCTATTGCTTTCTTCATGACTTATACATATTCCTCTGACTATGAGATTATGCAACTCCCGAATACCGGAGGAACACCTTGTGTGCTATCAAACGTCACAACCTATCTGGGTGATTATAAAGATGCTCTACAGGTGTCTCCGAAGGTGTTTGTTGGGTTGGCATAGATCGAGATTAGGATTTGTCACTCCGAGTATCAAAGAGGTATCTCTGGGCCCTCTCGGTAATGCACATCACTATAAGCCTTGGAAGCAATGCGACTAATGAGTTAGTTATGGGATGATGCATTATGGAACGAGTAAAGAGACTTGTTGGTAACGAGATTGAACTAGGTATCAGGATACCGACGATTGAATCTCGGGGAAATAACATACCGATGACGAAGGGAATGACGTCTGTTGTCATGCGGTTTGACCGATAAAGATCTTCATAGAATATGTAGGAACCAATATGAGCATCCAGGTTCTGCTATTGTTTATTGACCAGAGATGTGTCTCGGTCATGTCTACATAGTTCTCGAACCCGTAGGGTCCGCACGCTTAATGTTTGATGATGATTTGTATTATGAGTTATGTGTTTTGGTGACCGAAGTTTGTTAGGAGTCCCAGATGAGATCACGGACATGACGAGGAGTCTCGAAATGGTCGAGAAGTAAAGATTCATATATTGGAAGGTAGTATACGGACACCGGAATGGTTCTGAAGAGGTTCAGGGATTTTCCGGAGTACCGGGTGGTTACAGGAACCCCCCGGGGAAGTTAATGGGCCTCATGGGCCATAGTCAAGAGAGGGAGGAAGGCCGCAAGAGGTGGCACGCGCCCTCTGCCCAATACGAATTGGACAAGGGGTGGGGGCGCGGCCCCCCTTTCCTTCTCCCTCTCCCCCTCTTTCCCCTTTCCCTTCTCCGTTGGAAGGAAGGGGGCGAATCCTACTAGGAGTGGAGTCCTAGTGGGAATCCCCCCCATGGCGCGCCACCCCTAGGGCTGGCCACCTCCTCCTCCCCTCCTTTATATACGAGGGCGGGGGGCACCCCAAAGACAACATCAATTGTTCTCTTAGCCGTGTGCGGTGCCCCCCTCCACAGTTTACGCCTCCGGTCATAGCGTCATAGTGCTTAGGCGAAGCCCTGCGCGGATCACATCACCATCACCGTCGCCACGCCGTCGTGCTGGCGGAACTCTCCCTCGACCCTCTGCTGGATCAAGAGTTCGATGGATGTCATCGAGCTGAACATGTGCTGAACACGGAGGTGTCGTACGTTCGGTGCTAGGATAGGTTGGATCGTGAAGATGTTCGACTACATACCACGTTAACCTAATGCTTCCGCTTTCGGTCTACGAGGGTATGTGGACACACTCTCTCCGTCTCGTTGCTATGCATCTCCTTGATAGATCTTGCATGATCGTAGGAATTTTTTTGAAATTGCATGCTACGTTCCCCAACAGAATTGTGGCCGAGGCCGTGAACCCTTCGAAGGTCAAGTATTCTCGGATATCAACGATGTAATTCTGGCTCTCGAATCTGATCTGATGACCAGGGGCGTAGCTGGCGATCTGTTCAAGGTGACCAATTGAATTGGCACATAGGGTGAAGCCGCCAAACACAAAAAGTTGACCGGGGAGGAAAGTTTCCCCGGAAACAGCATCGTTGTTGATGGTCGAACAAGCCATCGAACCTTCTGCCGACGACACAGTGGAACTCTCAATGAAATCACCAATGTCGGTGTCAAAACCGGCCAATCTCGGGTTGGGAGTCCCGAACTGTGCGTCTGAGGATCGAAGGTAACAGGAAACAAAGGGGACACGATGTTTATCCAGGTTCGGGCCCTCTTAATGGAGGTAAAACCCTACTTCCTGCTTGATTGTCTTTTATGAATATAGGGGTTACAAGAGTTGATCTACCTCGAGATCGTAATGGCTAAACCCTAGTTGTCTAGCCTATATAAATTCTGGTAGCCTCGGACTAAACCCTCCAGTTTATATAGACACCGGAGGGGCCTAGGGTTGTACAGAGTCGGCTTGCAGATGAAGGAAATTACATATCTGGACGCCAATCTTGCCATCCACGTATAGGAAGAGTCCCATCCAGACACGGAGAAAGGTCTTCTATCTTGTATCTTCACGGCCCATCAATCCGGCCCATATCACATAGCCCGGACACCCGAGGACCCCCTAATCCAGGACTCCCTCATTGGCAGCAATGAGATTTTGGTAGTCAACCTTATTACTCGAGTACGAGCAAGGTTTAAACGTGGGAAGGTTGATGGCTCTATATTTTACGCATTTTAGAGCTCATATGTTGCATGTTCTCTTCATATATTATGTTCCATTGAACTAAATATATGTCCATTATGCATGATTACCGATTTTTACACTTATCATTGTGAGCATTGCACATTTGTGCATTTATTTGGTTTTTATTAGTTTTTGTTTGTTTTCTTGTATCTAAGGTGTATTGGAGCAACCTAGGACCAAGCACCATGAAAGGACCAAGGATAGGTTCAATAGAGAGTCAGCCAGGGGTTAGACTTAGCCATTTCGGAGGTCTGAAAAGTCATTTTTTTAAAGTGCTCCAAATCAAGATCTAAGACCATAAATGGATCCACATCGTTCATGCGAATCCAACGAGCCCAAGAGTGTCAAATTATGAGTTTTTATGAAGAAATGGCGACCGTTTTACCGGAGGAGGTCACATCAAAAGACGAAGTTCCATATGGACCGCTCGCGGTGGTTTCGGCGGTAGTTTGACGTGCAGACAGCTCCGAAAGTTGCCCTTCCAAATGGAATTCTTCACCAGTTTCGTCCCCAATTGTTCCCACGGGATCCTTGGCTCATAATGAAGGAATTGGGAGAAGATAAGGCTCATCTTGAGCCCTTGGATGACCACATCAATGGAGGAGATACCGAGAGGCCTTCATATAAACACCATCAATCCTAGCCGCCGCCTCCTCATACATTGATTCATCCATGCAGCTGTCAACCATCACCATCCTTGCTCCAAGACCACCTCCATAGAGAATAGGAGGGCCAAGAAAAGTGGAAGAAGGGGCGCCTCCACAATGCGCACAGGCCTTCAGGCATGTGCGGTCTTCATAGCCGTTGCCACTGTCATCACCACCACTGGCGCCACCATGCCCCTCCCCACCACCGGCTTCGCGTTGGTTTGTAACTTGCTCTCTCTCTCTCTCTATGATGTTCAGGAGTTGTATTTGTTCTTAAGGAATTGGATGAACCCTTGCATGATTAGTACTTTGTTGAATAAGCGATCCGATATTCTCTTTATATGTGTTGTGTTGATTGTCTCATGGTGTTGTGAAGAGCGCTCACGTAGCATTGGCCCCTTATGGACTTGGGGCAAGTCATATTGGTGAGCATCATGGTTATGTGTGGTGACAGTCTTATTCTCCCTTCATCCCTAGTCATTTCAATAGGGATTAGTGGAGAACCCAAGAACTTAAGGTCGTGACCACGGGGATTTCACTCCCCTTAATCATCGTTGTGATAACAGGAGTGGGGAATCAAAGTGGTGGCACGAGTGTACAAATAACCGGAATGGGGAATGCGTACTTTATTGGCCCCTCCCACACGAGATCATGTACAAGTGGCTTAGTGATATAATTAGAGAGCCATATCTATCATGTGATGTCAGCATCATACTTGTGGTGATGACTCTGGTTCCCTCGAGAACATTTACTACTAAAGCACCGTTTCACCTAGTTTAGTCTCTTTATTTTTCTTTCTTTTATTTCCCATTTGTAGTTTAGATAAACACTATCCTTTTATTTGTCTTCCTATCAACTTACCATGATAGGCTATTTCTATACTACGGTTTGGGTGTGTACGTAACTACGTAAGTGATAGCGTAGTTGCGGGGTTTGTAATCCTTTCCTATGTGCTCCATGTGGGTTCGACACTTCGCTTATCACGAAAGTGCTACAACAGCCCAGCGCACTTGAAGGTCATCAGTACACGACGGTTCACTATTCTTGAATATGATGAGACACAAAGAACTGTTAGCAGATCGCCGATAGCTAGAGCCGCGCGATTGTCAGAAATTTGTGGAAAGCCTCACCATGCCGTCAATGAATTGAACCAAAACAACACCCGAGGGAAGCATTAGAAAGAACATTAACCCTCACATCCACATGTGATCTAGAGCGCAACCTGCACCTACTCATATAACCACTCTAATAGCAGTGTTTGGAAACGTAGTAGAAAACAAAAAAAATCGCGCCTACGCACACGCAAGATCAGTATGAAGATGCATAACAGCTTGGGATCACGATCGTTACCGTCACTGAGTCGCAGCGGAAGAAGAACATGTTGTAACATCCCAAATTTCCTATTTGGAATGTTTTACAATTATAGCTAAGCATCTATGCATTCTGTTTGAATGGCATTTGAAGTTTCAGAAGTTTTGGAGTTGTTGGAATTTGAATTCAAATTTTGGCAGTGAAAATTATTTCAAAACTATGCCTGATAAATACTTGAGAAAAAGTATGAGAGGAGTTAACATGACACTCCAAGAATATCAGAGGAAAAACATTGCCAAAAATTTTGAATTCAAATTTGAGTTTTATTTGGAATTTTAGAAAAATGATTTTTTATAAAGTTTGGATTTTGCCCCTGGAAAAATGTTCAAATTATAGTGAATATTCCCCTCATCATTTTGATATATATATGTCCTATATAAAATATTTATATTTATATATTTTTCTCTCTCTCTAATTATTCAAAAAAAATGGAAAAGGACCCAGGCGCCAGCCAGGCCACCCCGGCCCAGCCAGCGCCGAGGCCCACCCACCAGCCAGGCCCAGCCAACGGCCGAGCCGGCCCACGCCGAGCCGACCGAGCGCCCGAGCCGAACGCTGCGCACGGTCGCCCGACCGATCGCCCCTCTCTCCCTCTCGCCGACACCCGGGCCCCACCGCGTCGTCTTCCCCTCGCGCAAGCCACGCCCCACGCCGCCGCTGCCGGATCCGCGAGATCCCGGATCCTCCCGATCTCCTCGCCTGATCGCCCCTTCTCCAAGTCGTGCCCCCTATTTATACCCCTCCTCACCCCTCCCCCTCGCCCCTCGCCGACCCTCTCCCTCGCCACAAACCTCGCCAGAGCCAGAGCCGCCCGCCGCCATTAGCTCCGCCCCAACGCATCGCACCTCCCGAGCTCACCCGACCCCACCCCGAGCCCCCTTGCTCCACTGAACCCGCCGGACCTCTCCGCCGACGTCCCCGACCACCGGAGCCGCCGCGCCGTCGCCGCCCGAGCCGCCATCGCCGTCGACCCCGTCGGTAAGTCGACGGAGCTCCCATCGCCATCCGATCTAGAACGAACGGTGTAGATTAGATCCCCCGAAGGGGTACGGTTTAGTTAGGTTAGTTTAAGTGAACCGGTTTTTTTTTCAGGTTTAGATCGGTTTAGTTAGGGTTTAGTTGGACCGGCCGACTCGGTTTAAAACCACGTGTGTAGTTTAGTTATTTAACGCCGAAGCGTTAGATAGGCCCATTAGCCCGGTTTTCGTTTTAGTTTTATTTTTCGTTTTCTGTTTTAACAGAATAGTTTCAGATTTGAAAAATTCATATCTTTTAATCTACTTAATATTTTTAAGTGATTCTTTTTTTGTTGGTTTGCAAATTTCTTGTAGTTTTTGCAGAAAATATAATTAGTCATGTTAAAATTATTTGAAATTGCTTTATTTCAGATTTAGACAGAATAGTAATTCTGCTATAAATTGAGTTAGGAATATTATTTTTTTAGTGATTCTTTTTGTCACAACTTTGTTTTGACATTGCCTAACCGTAGGAATTTATTTGGGCAATTTTAGAATTAATAAAAAATAGTTTTAATAAGAATCATGTTATTCCTATTTATTTAACTAGCTAATGTTTTCCTATTGTTTTACTTAGCAAATAAATTTATTTTTCATGAGAGATAGTTTATTCTAGATTAGTTTCTGTAACTTTAGAGCATGAATTTTTATTTGCAATAAATAAAACTTTTATTTTATTTTTCTTACTAGAATTTGCTTTAGGCCTAATAGGAGTTTTATAATAGCTTTTAAGGTGATTCTTTTTGCTCCTAGTTGCTTGATGAATTCTTTTCTGTTAGGTAGCATAAACCCATGCTTAGGTTCTGTTAAGAAAAATTTTGTAGTACAAAACTATTTCTCGAGTGTTGTTGGATATGGTGAAAACCTTGAGTTGGATTTCTTCAAACTTTCTTTGGGTTTTGATTTGTTTGTTTTGTGTGTTGTGTTAGCATGCTATTATGTTAAGTGATCATATGCTATATGCTTATTATGATTGTTGTTTGCCTCGGTAGAATTTCCGGAGTGCGAAGCTTGCTACCACGAGTCCCTAGCTTTCGAAGATCGTCAGCAAGGCAAGTCATTGATCATGTTTTCTTTACAGTACCTATGATTTTTATTGCATTAGAATTATACCTCCCACCATGCATGCGATGGGTGAAATTTTGAAGTTATGTTCTTGAGTAGTATCATGAGGTAGGATGAACCAATTTCCCCTTGTTACCATGACCCGGGACGAAGTAGTTTATTTTGCTATGCTCATAGACGGGGTTGGTTAAGTGAATTCATAAGGGAGTTGTGAGAGTCAAGATGATGACAACCCCATGAACTTCAAGCTCAAGGTGGACTTCGAAATTCACTACTGGGTGGAGGACGGTTGACGGGCACCCTGGAGAACCCAGTGGTTGGTCGGGATGCATGGAGAAGTGCCATGACATCTTGCGGAAAGCTTCACCCAGCCACGAAGAGACGGATGTATACCCCATTGACCGGAAGCTTACCTGTGCAGCCGCAAGCCATTATGGGCTCTGGCTTGGTCAACCCTAGTTGTGACTCTGGCGGACGGTGCTACGAGATGTAGAAGAACGGTAGGATTGGATGGGTACGGCGGTGGCGGAGGAACTCTTCGAAGACCCTGTTTGTTCGTCCGTCTTCAAACACCATGAAGTGCGAAGACTTAAAAGGAGGAACGATTATTATGGTAAAGTGCATAAACCTCTGCAGAGTTAAAGATCTAATCGATTAGCCGTGTCCCCGGTTACGGACAATTTGAGCCTCTGGAACTTGGAAGTATTCGGAAATCTCAACATTGAAATTAATAAATTAATTGAGGGGGGTTATTGTGTAATAAATGGGAATGAGACATTGGTTGGCGGAACCATCTCAATAACTACCAACAATTTTGTAGTTTTTGCAAACAAGTCCATATTGTAGGGAAAAACTGGCTTTTCGCAAAATGATGAAACTTAGAGCCCCACAGCCAAATTGCATATAGTGTTAGTAATTTTTATTGTTATTCTCTCTTCATGACTTGCCGGCATATTCAAAATGCTGACCTACACGGCTGCAACGTCTTATGTTGCAGAGGAGTATTCCGATCAGGAGTGAGGCTACGCTCCGCGCTTGGCGATTGCCCTATGGAGTCGGATGGACTCGCTATTCTTCTACGCTTCCGCAACTTTACTTAGTTTATTTCTCATGAGTTGGCCTTCGGCCGAATTTATTCTATTGTAATAAAGACTCGACATGAGAATCGTGTAATAAATTCAGGTGTGATTGAACTTTGATTATTTCATCAATGTCTTGTGTGTGCAAAGATGATCTTGGGATGATCTGCATACGAGACTTGACCAATTTTGGGTCCGGTCGCTACAGAGATGGTATCAGAGCACACGCTGACCGTAGGACGTAACCCCTAGGATCGGAAAGCCATAGGAAGAGACTATTTATTTTATATCCTTATCATTCCGTAATTCTCCCTGCTCATTTTCGACTTCTCTCCGATTTTCAACATTCTAGATGGCCGCCGAGTTCACCCCAGTTTGCTACCGAATTTTGCCACCAGATGAGACGATGCCTTTCGGCAGAAGCTGGTCCAGATCGTGAAGAAGCTGAAGATTGCTCGCCCTCGATCACCGGAAGCCTACCAATGCACTTCCGACGGATACCCGCTACAGGATCGAGGTGCACATTCCAGGAGAATCTTCGAGGACATACTGAGCCTATTGACTTTGAGTTTACCGACTTCAACTGGATCCTCGGAAGAGACATGGCGATTTATCATGCACTTGGACATCTCCGAGAAGAGTACAGGCCGAGCTCGATCCATCGACTCGCCATGGTTTCTCGCAGAGCAAGGAATGGAGATATCATCCGCATCAGAGGACGACTCCATTCTCTCGTATGTCTAAGACTTGGAGTGTCTCCTCAGAAATGGGAGATCCGGACTCGCCGAACTCAAGGTACACAGGAGGCTGTTGTTCCGTGAACTGAACCGGAGGAGAAGGCACACGCAGACTTCCTTGACCATGAGGAAGAAATCGCAGATTTCATGGAGAGAGTCGACAACCTGAAGATGAACGTTGCCGCATTAGAAGAGAAGATGGACATCGGAGAAGACCTTTTTCCGAGTGGAGATGACGGACCTCTCGTGAGCAATGATCAGGATTATGAAGGGAGCTCCACCGAAGAAAGCCGCAAGAGGAGGCGCCGCATCAGAGGACGCCCCACCGGAGGACGCCGCACCAGAGGACGCAAGGATTAGTGATGAAGACATTTAGTCGACCGCCATGTTATTTTATTCTCGTCGATCAGTTAGGTCGTTATTTTCGATTAGTCGTGAGAATTTTGTAATCGAGTTTGAACCATGTTTGAGTGGATTGAATAAATGATTGGTGTGATTATGATTGTGCATTCATATGGGTAGTGTTATTTTCTCATTAGACCATTGTTCTACTCTAATTTTCTCATCCACTCCAAAACACCGGATGCCTCCGAGACGTGACCCCGGTCTCAACTTCCCGCCGGAGCTCACCCAGCTGATTCAGCAGCAGAATGCCCTCATGCAGATGCTCATCCAGAACCGAACAACAACAACAACAATCCACCGCCACCACCCCCGTCGACAACTTGACTCGATTCCTAAGGCTGAATCCGCCGGTGTTCTCTAGCAGACCGAGCCGATTGTGGCCGGCGATTGGCTCCGCAAGGTCGAAGGGAGTTAGTCTTGTTGGATGCACGGATGCAGAGAAGGTGCGCTTTGTCGCGCATCAACTTGATGGACCTGCAGCTTCTTGGTGGGAGAACTACACCGCCACTTATCCCATCGCCACCATCACGGGATCAGTTCCAGCAGCCTTCCGCACCGCTCATGTTTCACTGGAGCCATGAGTGCAAGAAGCGTGAGTTCCACAACTTACGCCCGGGAACCGTCATCGTGGGAAATACGTGGATGAGTTCAGCAAGTTAGCTCGCTATGCCCCGGATGATGTGGCCACAGATGCCGCAAAGCAGGAAAAGTTTCTCGAGGGACTCAATGACGAGCTGGGAATGCAGCTTATGGTGGCTACCTTCACCAACTACCAGGAACTGGTAGACAAGGCCACCATACTTGAAGGCAAGCAGCAGCAGATTGATAGCCGCAAGCGGAAGTATGTCCAGGGGAAATACAACTCTGGAGCTCAGCAGAAGCCCCGATATGCCCCATACTCAGGAGGGCATACCCATCACAATCATGGAGGACATAACCATGGAGGAAATGGGAACAACCGCAACCAGGACAACAAGGCAGGCAATGGAAACGGTAACGGAAATCAGCATCGTCATGCCCCGGCTCCGAAGGATCTGAGCCACATCACCTGTTTCAAGTGCCAGAAAACAGGGCACTATGCCACCGACTGCCCGGAGGCCAAGCAGAGGAATGGAAACGGCAATGGAAGCTCAATAAGTAGCCCAACCCTTTCCTCGTGCTCGGGTGAACCACATTGACGTGGAGGACGTTTATGATCAGCCGGACATCGTGGTTGGTAAGTTTTATTGAATTCATGTTCAGTATTGGTACTCTTTGATTCGGTGCAACGATTCATTCATATCAAGGGTAGTTGTGGAAAAGTACGGGTTGCCCACTAAAACCCTTAGAAGCCCCTTCGCCGGGGTTCGCAGGA
The DNA here is from genome assembly GCA_021605205.1 of Aegilops longissima. Lineage (NCBI taxonomy): Eukaryota > Viridiplantae > Streptophyta > Magnoliopsida > Poales > Poaceae > Aegilops > Aegilops longissima. The sequence goes on from CM038680.1 coordinate 387,289,790, forward strand.
GGAGAAATGATGGCAGCTTAGGCTGTCATGCAACCCTCAACATCGGAAACCATAAATTTCCGCAGACCTCATAGTATTGGAAACCCGGACCTTGGATGTAATCCTAGGCATGGATTGGTTGACGAAGTTTGAAGGAACATAGATCTGTGCTCCAGAAGTCGATTCTGCTCACCACCCCGGAGCGTAAGAGGATCAAGTATGTATCCGCACGTATCCCGATGAAGAATCAGTGCATTCCCTCACGGGAGTTGTTCAGAGGAAGTGTCGAGAGTGCAAGATTTTCCGGTGTGTTTCGGAGGAATTACCAGAATGCCACCGACGAGACATTGAATTTCTAATTGAGTTATTGCGGCACAGCCCCAATATCCAAGAGACCCTATCGGATGCCCCCCGAACGATTTGAAAGAGATCAAGAATCAAATTAATGAGTTATTGGAGAAGGGATATATTCGGCCAAGCTCATCACCTTGGGGAGCCCCAGTTCTTTTGGTAGAGAAGAAGGATGGAACCTTGAGAATGGTGGTGGATTATCGTTCATTGAACGACGTGACCATCAAGAACAAGTACCATCTGCCGATGATTAATGATCTATTTGATCAGCTAGTTGGAGCCAAGGTATTCTCCAAGATCGATCTTCGATCAGGGTATCATCAGTTGAAGATCCGTGAAAAGGATATACCCAAAACAGCATTCACTACCAGGTATGGTTTATATGAGTATATCGTCATGTCATTTGGATTGACTAATGCCCCTGCATACTTCATGAATTTGATGAACAAGGTATTTATGGAATATCTGGACAAGTTTGTCGTGGTATTCATCGATGATATACTGATTTTCTCCAAGGGCGAGGAAGAGCATAAGGAACATTTGCGTCTAGTTCTGGAGAAACTTCGAGAACATCAGTTGTATGCCAAGTTCAGCAAATGTGAATTTTGGCTGAAGGAAGTCGGATTCCTCGGACATGTTATTTCAGGAGAAGGAATAGCAGTTGACCCCGCCAAGGTTGAATCACCACCGATTGGCGGCCACCCACATCATCAAGGAGATCCGCAGTTTTCTCGGACTCGCAGGATATTATCGGAGGTTTATTGAGAACTTCTCGAAGATTGCCAAGCCCATGGTGAGCTGTTGAAGAAGGATGCCAAGTACATTTGGACCGAGGATTGTGAAGCCAGTTTCCAGGAATTGAAGAAACGTTTGGTTACAGCCCCAGTGCTGATTTTGCCGGACATACACAAGGATTACCAGGTATATTGTGACGCTTCTCGTCAGGGACTCGGAGGAGTACTCATGCAGGAAGGAAAAGTTGTAGCTTATACCTCCAGACAGCTACGACCTCACGAGATGAATTATGCCACACATGATTTGGAGTTAGCAGCCGTAGTGCATGCACTCAAGACCTAGAGACATTTCCTTATCGGAAACCGTTGTGATGTTTACACAGATCATAAGAGCTTGAAGTATATTTTCACGCAAAAAGAGTTGAACCTCAGGCAGAGGAGATGGCTAGAGTTAATCAAGGACTACGACATGAGATTGCATTACCACCCAGGTAAGGCTAATGTTGTAGCAGATGCTTTGAGCCGTAAGAGTTATGTGAATACTCTTATAGCTGGAGGATTACCCCAGGAGTTAGTCGATGACCTCAGAGATCTCCGACTGGAGATAGTTCCGAGAGGATATGTTGCAACTCTGGAAGTTCAGTCCACTTTGGCCGAAAGAATTCGTGAAGCCTAGAAGTCGGACAAGGAAATTGATGAGATAAAGAAAAAGATGAATGAAGGAAAAGCTAAAGGGTTCCGTAAGGATGAATACGGAGCTATATGGTTCGAGGACCGTATTTATGTGCCCAATGATCCCGAACTCAGGAAGCTAATTCTTCAGGAGGCTCATGATTCACCGTACTCGATTCACCCCGGTAACACCAAGATGTATCTGGATCTGGAGGAAAGTTTCGTGGGCGGTATGAAGAAGGACATTGCCGAGCACGTAGCGAGTATGCGATGTTTGCCAACGAGTAAAGGCGGAACATCGAAGCCAGCAGGTTACTTGCAACCTTTGTCGATTCCCGAGTGGAAATGGGAAAAACTTGGAATGGACTTTATCACAGGATTACCCAGGACCCGTTCAGGTTATGATTCCATCTGGGTAGTGGTTGATCGATTGACCAAGGTAGCTCACTTCATTCCCGTGAAGACTACCTATACCAGTGCTAAGTTGGCCAAGATATACATGACCAGGATCGTATGTCTGCATGGAGTTCCGAGGAGTATCGTGTCAGATAGAGGAACACAATTTACCTCAAAGTTTTGGAATCAGTTGCATGAAACTTTGGGTACGAGGCTGGAGTTCAAGACTGCTTTCCATCCAGACGATGGGATGACCGAGAGATTCAACCAGATTCTGGAGGACATGTTGAGAGCTTGTGTGCTAGACTATGGGTCTAGCTGGGATGATAATTTGCCATACGCAGAATTCTCATACAACAACAGTTATCGCACCATCAAGATGGCCCCTTCAAGCTCTATACGGAAGGAGGTGTAGAACACCATTCTGTGGGATGGTGTTGGAGATCGAACACTTTTCGGTTCCGATCTTATCAGAGATTCCGAAGAGAAAGTCAAACTGATTCGAGATAGACTCAAGATAGCTCAGTCGAGGCAGAAGAGTTATGCCGACAGTAAACGCAAGGAAGTAACTTACAAAGCGGGAGACCGAGCATATCTTCGTGTGTCTCCACTTCGTGGAATCAAGAGGTTTGGTGTCAAAGGAAAGTTAGCACCCCGATTCATTGGCCCCTACAAAATACTCGAACGCCGTGGGGAAGTTGCTTACAAGTTGGAATTGCCGGAAGGATTGTCCGGAGTTCATGATGTCTTCCATGTTTCTCAGCTGAAGAAGTGTCATGCCGACATGGCCGATATTCCATTGAGAGACACGGTGCCCTAGAGGCCATACAGCTCGACGGTGATCTCGACTTATAAGGAGAAACCCGTCCGAATTCTCGAGATCTGCGAACAGAGTCACCGCAGCAAGATCATCAAGTTTTGCAAGGTTTGTGGAGTCATCACCCGAGGAGGAAGCCACCTGGGAGCGAGAAGAAGACCTCCTTCGAGACCACCCGCACCTATTTGCTAGCCAACCCGAATCTCGAGGGCGAGATTCATCTTAAGGTGGGTAGATTTGTAACATCCCAAATTTCCTATTTGGAATGTTTTACAATTATAGCTAAGCATCTATGCATTCTGTTTGAATGGCATTTGAAGTTTCAGAAGTTTTGGAGTTGTTGGAATTTGAATTCAAATTTTGGCAGTGAAAATTATTTCAAAACTATGCCTGATAAATACTTGAGAAAAAGTATGAGAGGAGTTAACATGACACTCCAAAAATATCAGAGGAAAAACATTGCCAAAAAGTTTGAATTCAAATTTGAGTTTTATTTGGAATTTTAGAAAAATGATTATTTATAAAGTTTGGATTTTGCCCCTGGAAAAATGTTCAAATTATAGGAATATTCCCGATCATTTTGATATATATATGTCCTATATAAAATATTTATATTTATATATTTTTCTCTCTCTAATTATTCAAAAAATGGAAAAGGACCCAGCGCCACCAGCCACCCCTGCCCAGCCAGCCGAGGCCCACCCACCAGCCAGGCCCAATAACGGCCGAGCGGCCCACGCCGAGCCGACCGAGCGCCCGAGCCGAAACGGCTCCGCACCGATCGCCCCTCTCTCCCTCTCGCCGACACCCGGGCCCCACCCCGTCGTCTTCCCCTCGCGCAAGCCACGCCCCGCGCCGCCGCTCGCCGGATCCCGTGAGATCCCCGGGATCCTCCCGATCTCCTCGCCCCGATCGCCCCTTCTCCAAGTCGTGCCCCCCCCTATTTATACCCCTCCCCTCACCCCGTTCCCCCCTCGCCCCCTCGCCCGACCCTCTCCCCTCGCCACAAACCCTCGCCGGAGCCCGAGTGCGCCGCCGCCGCCATTAGCTCCGTCCCGAACGCCTCGCACCTCCCCGAGCTCACCCGACCCCACCCCGAGCCCCTTGCTCCACTGAACCCGCCGGACCTCTCCGCCGACGTCCCCGACCACCGGAGCCGCCGCGCCGTCGCCGCCCGAGCCGCCGTCGCCGTCGACCCCGTCGGTAAGTCGCCGGAGCTCCCATCGCCATCCGATCTAGAACGAACGGTGTAGATTAGATCCCCCGAAGGGGTACGGTTTAGTTAGGTTAGTTTAAGTGAACCGGTTTTTTTTTTTTGGTTTAGATCGGTTTAGTTAGGGTTTAGTTGGACCGGCTGACTTGGTTTAAAACCACGTGCGTACTTTAGTTATTTAACGCCGAAGCGTTAGATAGGCCCATTAGCCCGGTTTTCGTTTTAGTTTTATTTTTTGTTTTCTGTTTTAACAGAATAGTTTCAGATTTGAAAAATTCATATCTTTTAATCTACTTAATATTTTTAAGTGATTATTTTTTTGTTGGTTTGAAAATTTCTTGTAGTTTCTATAAAAAATATAATTAGTCATGTTAAAATTATTTGAAATTGCTTTATTTCAGATTTAGACAGAATAGTAATTCTGCTATAAATTGAGTTAGGAATATTATTTTTAGTGATTCTTTTTGTCACAACTTTGTTTTGACATTGCCTAACCGTAGGAATTTAATTGGGCAATTTTAGAATTAATAAAAATAGTTTTAATCAGAATCATGTTATTCCTATTTATTTAACTAGCTAATGTTTTCCTATTGTTTTAGTTAGCAAATAAATTTATTTTTCATGAGAGATAGTTTATTCTAGATTAGTTTCTGTAACTTTAGAGCATGAACTTTTATTTGTAATAAATAAAACTTTTATTTTATTTTTCTTACTAGAATTTGCTTTAGGCCTAATAGGAGTTTTATAATAGCTTTTAAGGTGATTCTTTTTGCTCCTAGTTGCTTGATGAATTCTTTTCTGTTAGGTAGCATAAACCCATGCTTAGGTTCTGTTAAGAAAAATTTTGTAGTACAAAACTATTTCTCGAGTGTTGTTGGATATGGTGAAAACCTTGAGTTGGATTTCTTCGAACTTTCTTTGGGTTTTGATTCGTTTGTTTTGTGTGTTGTGTTAGCATGCTATTATGTTAAGTGATCATATGCTATATGCTTATTATGATTGTTGTTTGCCTCGGTAGAATTTCCGGAGTGCGAAGCTTGCTACCACGAGTCCCTAGCTTTCGAAGATCGTCAGCAAGGCAAGTCATTGATCATGTTTTCTTTACAGTACCTATGATTTTTATTGCATTAGAATTTTACCTCCCCACCATGCATGCAGTAGGTGAAATTTTGAAGTTATGTTCTTGAGTAGTATCATGAGGTAGGATGAACCAATTTCCCCTTGTTACCATGACCCGGGACGAAGTAGTTTATTTTGCTATGCTCATAGACGGGGTTGGTTAAGTGAATTCATAAGGGAGTTGTGAGAGTCAAGATGATGACAACCCCATGAACTTCAAGCTCAAGGTGGACTTCGAAATTCACTACTGGGTGGAGGACGGTTGACGGGCACCCTGGAGAACCCAGTGGTTGGCCGGGATGCATGGAGAAGTGCCATGACATCTTGCGGAAAGCTTCACCCAGCCACGAAGAGACGGATGTATACCCCATTGACGGAAGCTTACATGCAGCCGCAAGCCATTATGGGCTCGGCTTGGTCAACCCTAGTTGTGACTCTGGCTGGACGGTGCTACGAGATGTAGAAGAACGGTAGGATTGGATGGGTACGGCAAGTGGCGGAGGAACTCTTGGAAGACCCTGTTTCGTTCGTCCGTCTTCAAACACCATGAAGTGCGAAGACTTAAAAGGAGGGAACGATTCTTGCGGGTAAAGTGCGCAAACCTCTGCAGAGTTAAAGATCTAATCGATTAGCCGTGCCCCCGGTTACGGACAATTTGAGCCTCTGGAACTTGGAAGTATTCGGAAATATCAACATTGAAATTAATAAATTAATTGAGGGGGGTTATTGTGTAATAAATGGGAATGAGACATTGGTTGGCGGAACCATCTCAATAACTACCAACAATTTTGTAGTTTTTGCAAACAAGTCCATATTGTAGGGAAAAACGGCTTTTATAAAATGATGAAACTTAGAGCCCCACAGCCAAATTGCATATAGTGTTAGTAATTTTTATTGTTATTCTCTCTTCATGACTTGCCGGCATATTCAAAATGCTGACCTACACGGCTGCAACATCTTATGTTGCAGAGGAGTATTCCGATCAGGAGTGAGGCTACGCTCCGCGCTTGGCGATTGCCCTATGGAGTCGGATGGACTCGCTATTCTTCTACGCTTCCGCAGCTTTACTTAGTTTATTTCTCATGAGTTGGCCTTCGGCCGAATTTATTCTATTGTAATAAAGACTCGACATGAGAATCGTGTAATAAATTCAGGTGTGATTGAACTTTGATTATTTCATCAATGTACTGTGTGTGCCATCATGATCTTGGGATGGTACAGACACAGAGACTTGACCAATTTTGGGTCGGGTCGCTACATGTAGATCGCACTTGGAGTCCCTAGAACCATCGATGAACGATCCTGTGAACCGCCCAAGAACAGCCCCTCGAACGGAAGACCGAAAGCACGACCTCTCTACTTGGTTACAAGCGTGCAACCTTCACGATCTGGCAGTGCTTCACCGTCCTGAGCTAACCGTCACCGAAGAATTAGAGGGAGAAGATTAGAACCACACTGGGCTTCTAATTATGAGGATTAGAGAAACTAGACCAAGCTCTGATTAGTCAACTAGGACCAACTAGAACTAGGGCTAGATGAACTAGAGGAGGCTCCAAAACTTGTGTGTCCAATAGAGCAAAAAACCCTAGTATATATAGGTTAGAGGAGAGGGAAGGGCAGCCACCAAGTATGGAAAGTCCCTCTGTGGGGCGCCGACCAAGGGGGAGGAGGATTCCTACTCCCCTAGTCCATTTTGGCATCCCCCTTCCATAAAGGGGGGGGGGGCTCCTCCACTTGGGCCAAGTTGGCGCAAGTTTCGTTCTCCGGTTTGGCCTTCTAAGGCCTGTTGATATTATGTTAAATACAAAAGTTTTATAAATATTTCCAGACCCTTTTATATATAATTTAACAGCCCAAAAACATTTTCCACCTATATATTAATTATCGGTAATACCCGGCATTACCCGATACTCTCTGAAACCCTTCCGGTGACCCTCAAAAACTTCCAGATCCTCCCGAAACTATTCCGAATATTTATGAAACAATTCCTCAAATATATTCTCATCACTCCCATCCTACTAACACTAAGTAGATCGTGATTGCTTAAGCTTGTGACCTCGTAAGTTCGGTAACTCATAGACATGAACGGAGCCCCTTAGTTCAATGACTGACAGTGGAACCGTGGACGTCCATGTTGATCCCTATAAGTACATGAATGATATTCGAGCGAACCTTCGGTTATCATGTGATGCTCCCTTTGCTTCGCGATACTTCACAAAACCCGGGATGCATCGGAATCCTCCTGAGTCATCACATGCTCACTATACCATTATTCTCGTTACTGGTTTTATTCTTCTTTCTCGTTGCCGTGTTCCGGCATCCCCGTCACTTAGTCACCTTTGTGTGGCCAGATGATGATGGATGCCGTCACACCGAGAGGGCCCTAAGAATATTTCTCCATCGTCGGAGGAGGAAATCCCACTCTTGAGCTATCTAGTCCCTTGTCAAACTTTCCAATGAGCCTGTAAGTTGTCGTTATGATCACCGCGTTACACGTGACATTTGAGCAACCCCAAAGTCCACCGAACGGTAAGAAGTGACTAAGGTACTCTCATGGTCTAAGGAGCAAAATCACACGTTAACACTCCATGTTATTATAATTGATTACAGACGATATAAACTCAATTCATAACAAACAGGTTTGGGTCTATACAATATGATCGTTCTTCCAACGTCATAATCTCAATGTTGTTTTAGGACGATCTTACACTTAATGATATCCTAAGATCCCAAAAACACGATCACCAGTAACACTTGAGCTCGTCCTAGAGTCAATAATAGGAACCTTTTATTTTACCGTTTATCACTCCACACGTACATATGAGTTTTCCACTGAATCATATATTCTAGGATCATAGCAGTTACATGATAGAATATAAAGTCTTTAATTATGAACACGGAAATATAATAATATAAATATTATTGCCTCTAGGGCATATTTCCAACATATACGCCTTTGCATAGGAGAACTTTGTAGAGCCCCAAATGTAACTCCATGTATCAGTACAATCCATGTGTTCTGAGGCCTTAATATCATCACAGATGAGTTCCATGTGTTGAAATTCTTCAAAGGCCTAGACTGAGAGAGGCCGATAAAAAGAGGTCTTCTAGGAATTCTGTTTCAGCAACTTGGTGCACAGTAATCTAACTCTCTTTGGCAAAGGAAAATAAATGTGGGAAGTAGTGCATTAAACAGTCTAATGCCCAAAGATCAGTCCAAAAAATACAAATTGCCCATCTCCTAAGTTGCATCTGGCCAAAGATTTATATAAACCCACCAGTTTAAGATTTTCCATCCACCAAAAAGACCCAACCAACTGCTCACCAGGCAGCTGAGCATTAGCATAATAAGATTACCATACAAGATTAACCCAAGGAATGTCCTGTCTGTTAAAGAATGTTTGTAAATTCTTTAGGAGTAGGGCCTTGTTTTGAACACTCAAATTTGCAATTCCTAGCCCTCCTTGATTTTTGGGTCTGCAGACCACACTCCAAGCAACATTGGCTGGCCTATGATCTTCCATGTTAGAGCCTCTCCAAAGACAGTGTCTGAGGTATTTATTAATCCATTTTTGATGGTTTCAGTCAAGTCAAGACAACACATGAAGAACAATGGTAAGGAGGCAAGGATGAACTTCACAAGAAGTAATCGGCTAGCCTGTGTCATGAAAGAGGCTAATCCCATCAGTTTCTTTGCAATTCTTCTAGCCAAAGGCAGATATTGTTCCACAGTTGGTTTACTTAAGCCTAGTGGTAGTCCCAGATATGTAAATGGAAAGTGCCCCCTTTTGCAGTTTAAGGAGTTAATAAATAACTCAGCCCTCTCTTCACCTAATTTAAAAGATCATTCTTTAGTTCTCACAAGTACACAAAATTATCAGCGATGTGTAACTTTGTCCCATCGCCACGAGTGAATGGTAGCAGTGGCGTTTTGTACTAGGTCCGCGCCACAAATGTGGCCCGACCCAAAGGAGGGAGAGTGTGTCTCTTTATATAAGCTCTATCTGTCTTATCCACTAGCTCTCCCTCAACACAAATATCCTCTCCCTCTGGTGCCTCCGGCCTCCCCCATTTTATGCCCCCAACCACACTCTCGCACCCGGTGCGCCGCTGGCCATCGGTCGTCGGCTTCAAACCGTACATGCCATGTTGCCGTACATCGAGCTTGGGGTCGGCGTGGTAGCAACTACCATGACGAGTGCTTCTGGTGTCCACATGGACGCCTTGTCTGAGCCGGCCCCAACCTCTTCTCCGGTTGGGTTGGTGCCGCCATCCCCGACGCCCTCACCGGAGCCTACCCCAACCGGCCTCTTCTTCGGATGGTACACCGCCGCCACCCCCACGCCCTCACCGCCTCCGTCCTTGCCGTGGGACATCAATTTGGTGGGCGAGGTGGTGATGCAGCAGCATCTAGCGACGGAGGCTCAAATCGAGGCGTGGCCCTCCACCGCACCGATCTAGGGTATGAGGAGCTCCAGATGGTCCTCCTTCAAGTCCTTACAGGAGGACGTGGAGGCGAGGGCGGCTCTCGCCGTGAAGAAGCGTCTAAAAATACATTCATCTAGTTGGATTCTCCGAGTAGGTGGTTGCAAAGTTTTACTATGAGATGACATCCGAGGAGCTTGCTACAAAAAGAAAACCAAAGCTCAGATTTTGTCTCAACTTTGGATATTTGTTAAGCTCTGTTTTTTTTACCGACCTCGTCGGATGCCATCTCAACATAAAAATTTGCAAAAATCTTGAAAAGTCTCTCATCTTTGATGTGTAAAAGATTCAGTTTTTAAAAATGTATTTGTATCTTTTTAAAAATTTAAGAGCTAAATACACTAGAGGTGCCTCAACTTGTACGGTGCAGTCAGTTTAGTGCCTAAAGTTATAAAATACACAAAACTGGTGCTCGAACTTGTCCGTCCATGCGGTGCATCTATCCGCATCTAGACGTACATCCAGCCCCTCTGGTGTGTCAGCATGGCAGTAGCCCACCTGGTATGTGGATTTCTTTATAGAAAACTTCCTCATACCTTTTTAATCACGTAGAAAAAATGCACAATTTAGATTTATTTTGCATGATGTAGAATCGAACTTGAGACCTCATGATCATGAATTGCATTGCACGCACGAGTTGTCCACTGTGCCATATTCTGCTCTGTAAATATTGCCGAGGTCTAATTCTATATATTATGTTGCTACGCAAAAAGTAATTTTGGAGCACAGTCGCATTGTGTCCTTTTTTTCAAAGTTCAAAGAAACAGATTTTTATAGATAAAAATTTCTGATTTTTTAACGTGCACGCATAGAAGTGTAATATATCCATGTGCATTCTCATCAAAATCTATGTTTGTACGTGGGAGATAAAAAGAAAAATACATGCAAAAATCAACTTGTTTTTTGGCCGGATTTTTGTCTCCTTTTTTGCAGGCTATAAAATAATATAATTTCATATGAAATTTGAAAGTTACTTAGAGCACATGCATATGTTTCTGTGTGAAAACAATCAACTCTTTTTGAAAGTTTTAAGTGCTTGTTTTTAGCCTTTCAAAAAAAAGCATGCTCAGTGGCCACCGTTCTTTTAAAATCTGCTTTGGTTGCTATCTACCTCTTCAAGCAATTTTTATTTATATATGGCGCTTATGGACCCGGACAAGTTATATTTTTTGTTTTTCAATATATTTATTTTTATTTTTTGTATTATTTTCACCATACAAAAAATGTAAGAAAAAAAGTACAACTGCCAAAACTTAAAGAAAGTGTTAGTGCATTTGAAAAATGTTCAACATGTTTTTGCAAAATGTTTCACATGTGTTAAACTTATAATGTGTGTTTTGAAAAATGTTAGCTTTGCATTAAAAAAATTGTCAATGTGTATTTTTAAAAGTTCAATGTTTATTAAAAATAATTCTGTAACATTTTGAATAATTGTATTAAAAAGTTCAACACAGTACTTTTTAATGCATGTTGAATAGTTTACAAAATACAAATTTGTCAATCTGTTAATAATTAAGTATTTTAGGAATAAAATGAAGATAAACAATAACGGTGTGTGCTTGTTGTCCAGAATGAACAGACATAAATTGACACAATAATTTCTAATATAGATTGAACTATTTCAATCCCCATAATGTTTTGAAAAGCTCTTGTCTACCTCTTCAAAGTTCACAATAAGTAAAATAGAAAAATATTTAAAATAAGAAATAATTTCATATTGTATTTTTATGGGAAAATTTACGTGCAATGATACTAACAGGAACTTTGAAAAAATAACGATAGATAACTCATTAGGAATATTGCAGAGCAGTACGTGGAAAGTGTCTACATAGCTTTCTAGCTAATAGGTGAACACATGTCAAATTTCGGCCCAGTGGACAAATTGAGCCGTAATTGAGCAGGAGCTGTCGGGTTCGAAACCCCTCCAATATGATTTTCTTTTCATATTATTTCTCGCTAGCATACACTGTATTTCACGTCTTTCCTATGTGAATAAATAAAATACAGGCGGGTTTTTGTAAAAAAAAATCCTCATGCGCAGAGCACCCGGCACTTTCTCGCCACGTGGGCTGGACGTACGTTCAAATACGGAAGGAGGCACCATATTTACACGGCTGGACAAATTCGAGCATCAGTTTTATGTATTTTGCAATTTTAGGCACCAAACTGCTCGTGCAGGACAAGTTGTGGCACCTCCAGTTCCAGTGTTCACTCAGGTGCACCTCCGAAACGCCGCTCTCAGTCTCAGCCAACTCGTATTTTCTTCTTCTTTTAATTGATTGATATACATGTAAAGTCGTACCACATAATAATACTATCAAGTGGCTTCATGTTCAGCCACCGCCCCTCCAAAAAGCTAGGGTACTCTGCCTCCCGCCGGCGCCGGCGCAGGTCCGTCCCGTCTCCGGTGGCCTTAGGGCCATGGAGGCGGAGTGGATCTCGCCCCTTGCCGGTGGGAGGGCTCCGTTTTTAGATCTTTTTTCGATTTTTGTTAGGGTTTGTGTCCTGCTCAGGAAGGCGAGACGGCGGCGTCTCACTGAAGATGGAATAAAGGTCTCCCCGTCTAGCCCCCGTTCCGGTAATGCGTCCAGCATCATCGGTGGGCGTGTGGAGTTGTGTCTCCGGCTGATCTGTCCTTGGTGGATTTGCTCGGATCTGTTCGTCGTTCGTCTTCGTTCGTGTGTCTTCAGGTTGGATCCTTTTAATCTACACTCTTCATCTACGGCGGTTGCTGTTCTAGTGCGTTGGTTCTATGGGGCCTTAGCACGACGACTTCCGACCGTCTACTACAACAAGGTTTGCCCGCTCCGATGAGGAAGAGGCGATGGCAAATGGCGCCTTCGGCTCGTTCGGTGCTTGTAGTAGTCGCTAGGTGGTCTACGGATCTGGATGTAATTTTTATTATTTCTAGTATTCGTTGTACTACCATAATTAAAGATGAATAGATTGGAAGTTTTTCTCGCAAAAAAAAGTGGCTTCATGTTCATTAACTCCATTAATTTAACTGCTGCCGGCATTCTGTGCAGGCTTAACGTGACATTGGCCTAGTGGTTCAATTGTTGCTAGCTGCAACTTGTTTCGTTTTGTGATACATCTCGACTTGTCGTCCTATATATCGGCCTCGGGCATTTAATTGCCGCCGTGTATGGTGATATGTCAGTTTCTCGGAGTATTTTAATTCGTACTCTGGCAGTGGCAGGTGCTAGCTTCTGCCGTGATGTTTACTACTCATGCATGAAGATAGTTTGCACTCTATTTCCATTTTCTGAAATATGTTTCTTTCCTGTGAGAATAATTTCAAATAAATGTGATGCTAACATGGATGTTGACGACCATATGCTCTCGCGTGGACAAATAATTAACTACACATACGAGTATACGACATGGAATGGGCACACGGGAAGTGCGCTAATGCTAGCTTGTACACCTACCAAGATATAAACAAGTACTACTAAATATAGTATATAAACAAACAAATACTAAATAGAGTATATTATTAGTTTCAGAAAGTTGGTAACGATTTAGACCCCGCTGGAAATGGGTGTAAATTTATACACTTGTATTTATTTTACAGGTGTAAGTTACCGGTCATAGCTGATTTTTCACCTGGAAACAAAACGATCCGCCCAGGCGTGTATTCTAAACCAGTCGTCTACAAACAAAACCGCTAATCCAAGCAGGACCTTAAATAATGTATACAACGTAAACTTACACCATCACTACACGTGTGATTTTATCCGGTGAACTCGGGGTACCACCACTATTGTATTGTATGCTCCCGGCCATTCAATTCCATGTTGATTTTCTGCGGTCAACTTTATTGACCACATATATGAGAAAATTATTTACGTTTGTAAAGTACTTCTTCTGTGACCCTTCAAATTTTGGATCAAGTGTAGACCATTTGTATGACTAACAAAACATTGTATGTATATGCCACAAAAAGGTATACTATAAGATTTATATTCAAAGAGGATTCTCATGATGTAATTTTTGTGGCATATAATTCATTTTTATTAGTTAAATCCATGATAAAAAATGGCACAAAATACGAGGGTACCAAATAAACCCGGACGCAGGGAGTACAAATATTATTACTGTTAGATTGTTCTTGAACAATATTTTCATAACATATACATGCATACATATAATATACTAACAATCAGATACAATATACCCGAGAGAACACATCAATAATGTCTAGGGAACAATTTGTATTGAGGTGAATATTGAATGATGTTCAAAATATTCTGAAGTAGAGTGGTCACAAAATACTAAAATTTTAGAATTTGATTGAAATACACTAAATGTTTGAGAATCAAACATATTTTTTGATGATTAAGATGGTGGATGTATCGCCTCTCATACCCCGGGTCCACCAGGGATAAAACCGTAATGGTTGGATGGTTTGGCGCCACGTGTATCTCATCAAGTTATAATACTCTTTCAATGTGATATGAAACGAAACACCCATTGAAGTTTCACAACTCCAACTTCAGAATGTTCTGTGAGTTAATGTATGTGTGCGTGTGTGATGGTGGTTTTTCTGCCTACTAGTTGACCCGTTGCGCCAAATGGCGCAGAGACCCGCTAAAGATATGTTGTCGATGAAAATAGTTTCATTTTGCAAGAACATATTCGATGTTGGTAGTAGAAAGCCTATGTGTTAAGTCATACTATATTGATAATATGTTTATGACGCTGAGAAATCTGAGTTTGCAAAAACAAATCTTATTTCTATAACATGCATAGACCAGCTAAGGAAGCATTTTTTTAGTTGAAAATATAGTTACACGCTGAGAAATCTAAGTTTGAAAAAAAAATCAAGTTTGCATAATATATATAGACCAATTAAGGATGCATTTTCTTAGCAGTGTTTGCACTAAACTTTTATTTTCCATGTGCACGAAAAGAAAAACCCTCTCTGTGTTGTGCATATGGAGGCATGGGTATTTGAAAGGCTCATATGCTACCTAGCCTAGTCCAGGAACAATTCTTTGTGTGGGCCGTCCGGATACCTAGCCCGGTCCAGGAACAATTCTTTGTGTGGCCCGTCCGGAGTAGAATATGAAGCAGCAGCGCCTGCATCCACCATGCATGTGTATTTATTTTCTTCCTCGGTTTCTCCTTTGGGCAGGAGAAGCTTACTCAACTGGTGATATTTTTCCTTTCTATTATTTCGGATTACTCGGCATGCATGGTAACACAAATGGCCCATTACGCCATATAGCACAATGTCCATTTCAAACACAAAGTTTTTTGAAAATTAAATTAGGTTTTAGCATGGAGGAATAGTCCAGACTTGAAACAGCGGATGCAACCACTTTACCAATTCAAACTCTTTAGCAACCACTTATGATTATCATGTCAAATGGCACAAGGTGTCGATTTAGAGTAAGAGTTATTTGAAAAGTGTTTCATTTGTTCTTTACAAAATGTTAGATGCAATTTCACTACACATAAGAATTTTCAAGCTCAGTTAAAATGGTATTTTTAAGCATACAAACCACAACTCGGCGATGCCAAATTGTGGTTTAGTTGTGGATGTCAAAATGCTTGCTATAAAAAAGGCATTAGTTAGTTTCCTCTAGTAGGGACAAACGATGTAAATACACATCTTGGTTTGGTAGGAGAAAGCCCTATTTAAAATTAAATATATGTTTAGTTGGTTTAGCTGTGGTCAAGCACACGTAGCAATAAATATAATTTTCCTTAGCAGAAAAAAATGGTGTTTGTTGTTCACAACTGGATGATGCACATTCTATTTTGATAGCAGAAAGCCCAAGTTTAAACCATCCCGTGTTGTAAACACGTTTATTTTTTCTAGTACTCATTTGTATGGGAAATGCACACGCTAAGAATTTCGAGTTTAATGTATGAAAAAGAATATATTTTTACAACATCTATAAACCTGCTAAGGAGGGTCTTTTAGCAGTGTTTCTATTAAACTTTTATTTTGCATGTGCATGAAAAGAATAACTTCTGGCACACATGGAGGCACATGCATCTGAAAGGCCCATATGCTACATCAACGACCTGCTCCTTCTTCCTGTCAGTTGGCCGCGTCCCCTCCCCTGTAGCCATACCCCATTGCGGAGGAGTGCCGCTGCTTGCACTCCTCGATGGCATGCTCCTTCTCGTATTGTTATCCGCCTCTCACCCCCTGCAGCTCCACCCTAGACAGCACAAGGTCACAATTTATATTCAGAGCTATTTGAAAAGTTTTGGTCCCAAATTCGTTTTCACTTTTAGTGCCAACAAAAATATAGATCTGCTCTGCAATTAATTTACATGACATGACAATGGCATCAATTCATATCTATCCATTACAACATGAACATTTATATTTTGTTCTGCGGAAAACAAACTGGACATATAAGGAAATATACTAAACCGAAACAGAAAAAAAACATGGCAATCTCTTTGCATAATCTGGAATGTAAAAAGGCCATTCTCAAAAGGTAGTTATTGGTGCTGCCATATTCATTCATGAATACTACCTTATACCAACTATTATTATTTAGCTTTCTTAAGATATGCCTCTTTCATACTCTACGAAGAACAAATTATGCATGCATATCTTCATGCGTGATATGCCTCCTTTATTTTAAGAAAACCATTTTTTGCAGGTTTAAACTCCACATGGTCAGTAGAATGGGTATCTAAAAGGACCAAGATTATAGCATCAAAATGCAAGAACAAATGTTCAAAAGAGGGAGGAAAATCACCTTGATCTTCTTCACCCTTTTAGATAAATTCTTCTTCTCTTCATCCTCAGGTCTGTACACTTCATGTTTAGAAAACCTGACGAAAAATCGAACACAATGCTTAAAGAAAGTGCCATTGCAGAATTTAGCGTTTGCCATTTCACAAAACAGAAAATCTAAATAGGAAAAGAAATAATGGAGCACCTATGTAGAAGTGAGAAAACCTTCAGCGGATGAAAAGGAACAACACCCTCAGAGATGAATTCATTAGAACACAGGCGGGCTAGAAGTAGAAATAAAGTAGGTGCAGAAATAATTTAAATTTAAGTACAGAAATACAGTAGAAGTAGAAGTAGAAGCAAAAATAAACTGTAGATGCAGTAATCAAACTAAGTACTCCTCCATGCTAGGAAAGAAGACACACAAGTTTGTTGGATTAACTTGGTCAAACTTTACATTGTTTGACTTTGACCAAAACTGGCATGCCTTCTTTTAAAGAAGGGAGGGAGTATTAAATTTAAATATGAAATGGTGTTGTGGTAATTAACAAAGTGAGCTGCAGGTACCCAGGACAAAAAACCTTCCAGCTCATTGGTGAGAAACCTCACTGAAGCTCCTACGAATAGGAGGAGGAAGCGGAGGCGGCGCGGAGGCTGTGGCTAGAACGACAGGAGGTGGACTCACTCCACTCATGAACCGCTGCTGCTTCCGCACGCAGACAGCGGAATCACCATGGCCTTCTGCCTCTGGCCGACCCAGCTGCCGTCATGGTCATACGCAAGGGATATGGAGAGGCTAGGGTTGGTGGTTTCATGGCAGCTGGCGAGGAAGAGAGTTCGAGGAAGGAGCGAGGGAGGGGTGTGGCGTGCATCGTGCGGGCGAGGGGATTGGGCTTTCAAGGACATGGCTTGCCCCACACTCCCGCAAATGGCGCGACATGCACGCGGCGCGCAGGGAGAGGGCGCACCTGCAGATGTTAACTGAATAATATAGTACTCACTGTGATAAGAATGATATTAGTTAAACACAAAATACTTTCAGGTTACTGGTTTAGTTTAAGGAGCAGTTTAGACCGCAAAAAGAGCAGTAACAGGCAGGTACCTGACTCCTCTCTATTTCCAGCTAGGCATAATTATTCCAAAGAAAGAAAGCATAAATTACTGACACACAATGTTAGCTAGGCCAATGACATATATACATATGTAACCGACACAAAGGCTAAACCGATCGACCATTACTTGTGATGTTGCACAAAAATTCCGACAGAAAAGCATCTAAGCATGTTGAGAAAGGAACTTGACGAACTCATGAGAGAAGATATAGCAAATACAAATTATTAATAGTGAAACAAGTATATAATTAGTGCAAAATTCAAGAGTGAGTTCACTCTTTCTTCACCAAACTATTATGTGAGAAGGCGTATTATATAAGGCATAAGACACACCAATCAATGTAAGAAAGTAAACTGATGTGCAGGGGCGTTCTAACTCTTAATCATGATTGTACTTGTACGATGAATGTGCCTTCATAAGCCAAACAAAATTAGAGTTTTGTAGAAGCAATGGGCAAAGAGAGAGGACACCTAATTGGCTGAGGCCGCGCTATGTTGCGCCTTCCCACGGTTGACCTTCCTGCTGAGCCGTACTCATGTTGAAATAACGAAGTATATCACATCATTTGTGGTCCATATACCCCTGGAAAACATGATGACATCAGTTAATGGCATACACATATTTCAAATAAATGTGAGCATATTTTCAGTAACAACACAAACACCAACACCAAAATCAGAAGAAACAGAATTAAGAATATGGAAGTGAACTTGGCACCCGATAAATTTAACAGGCCAATATATGAAAACTCTTCATGTTGATATGGCAAAAAAGCGATACTTGAAACAAATGAATTTATCTGTAAAAATGACATAAGGAATGTACTCGATAAGCATGCTAAGATACAGTCGAGTATCGGATGGGTCAATTCAATTCTGATATAACAATTACGCAGAAAATATAGTTCATAACAGCATGACAAGTGAAGTGAAAGCATTAATATATCTGAACACTTCATCTTTTTTACTGAGAATTAGTATTTGTATGCTTTTTCTATTTGCGAAAGATTTGTATTCTTTGACCATGATATATTATGTCAAAACAGAAGATGATATACTGAACTTACTGACAAGTGTCAACTTCTTGATTTATCAGAGATCTAACAGAATGTAAAGTGACAGTTAACAACTTATTGCTACAATGCGTGTGTACTGCATTTAGACAGCAAGTACCAATCATTTAGACAGCAAGTACCGATCATCAGTCCCAACAAATGATGCAAAACAAAATAATCAAATGAACTACTTACCCTCTGGCAAGGTCAGGAGCTTTCTATATACCCTGTCCTGGGATATATAGGTCGGCAACTGCGTACTACCTGTAGTGTTGTCTAGGCTAACAAGGTAAAATTATCCACTACAGAATGACATTTCATTTTGCCTTTCAATTCATGTGCTTACAGGATAACACATGCATTTTTTTCAACCTTATGACAGTCCATATTTTTTGGAAGAGGGTTTAAATTGGTTTCCTTTGCGAGCAATGCATACATACAGTTTGGGGAAATGGTCGAACGTGGAACAACTCCTTGACGAATCAGTAATCAAGTGTAACAAAATGCGGAGGTGAGAAAGATGGTTGGCATGTGTCTGAATCATTTAGCCTCTCATTATTTTGAGCAAATAGGCTCAAGAACGGGTATCATCTATCAGCCTGTTTAAGTGAGTTTCGTTGTGGAGTGTTCCCTGCTGTTCAGAATTTTTTTTCTTTCTAACATTTGGAAAAGGGACACATAGCTCAGGTGCCGGCTTCCCTCGCCACCTGCTCCTTTAGTCCTCGTGCAGAGAGATGGAGTCGGGTCGACCTGCTCCTTCCCCTTGTCCTCGACTGCTGCGCTGCTAGGGGCGAAGGGAGAGGGGAGGATTGGCAACAAAGGACGTAGCAAGGAGACAAAGACAGGCGGCGGACCTCCTTCATCTCCGGCGCAGCCGCACCCCACCATGACTGGAGCTGCTCTTCTCGCACCGCCTGCCTCAGGCGCACGTACGGTGGTGGAGGGGGAGGGCGGAGGCCATGGTGAGGCTCCAAGGGCGGAGGCCATGGCGAGGAGCGAGCAGGAGGGAGGGGCTGTGGGAATCGGCCATGGCGAGGAGCGAGAAGGAGGGAGGGGCTGTGGGGATCGATGGGAAAGGGGCTAGGGTTGTCTGGCGGCTGGTGTGGAGCGAGACAAGAGATGGGATTGGGCGCGTGGAGCGGATTGGGCAAAGCTTTTTCCACGCGAAGACAGGCAACCCAGCCAATGAACGCATGGCGCGAGCCCACCCGTCATTGGCCAGCGAAAATAACTGTGAGGTGAAAATTGATTTTTACTGCTGTGAAGATCCAACGGCTGAGACGCGCCAGAGGGCAGATCGGACGGCCGACGAAGCTTGCAACCGGGGGAGCATTCTGGAGGAGGGTTGGCTAGCCTCTTTTATGTTTTAAATATCCATCTATATTGTACTCGGTGCTTAAAAAAAAGACATCTTAGACAGTCGGTTTAGAAGACAAAACAGTCAATAAAGTTCATAAACTATAATGATAGTGAAAATTAACTAATGTTCGGAGTTTGTTGTTTATGTATTGCATACTCTAGGTCTACCGAATATATCAAAGCTCTGACTGGAATATAGGAGCTTAAAACATGAAGACGGCCACAAGTTTCAGGGCATTTTTAACGTAGATTACAAAACGCCCGCAAATGTTTAGATCGGATGGTCGGGACACTTTTAGTCATCCAACGTGATTCATCAAGTCGGTATGGTCTTGTCCGGGCGCCCGAAATCTTACAAATCGTTCTCAAACTGGGGAAACTCTTTGGGGTTCGGACGTCTGTCCGGCCCACTTGGTTAAATTGGCTCACTTTCAGTCATATCTCACCGTTTGAATTTGAGGTACACGATTGAATGGTGAGGTCTCCGCGAACCTATCTGAATGTGTCCATGGACATTTGATAATGTTTGTTCGGTGATCCGCCATGAAGATGCCCTCAGAGCATCTCCAACAGTTTGTATGTTAACTTGTTGTTAAAATATGATATGTCATCAACCAACACCTTAACATACAACAACTCTAATGGGTTGTATCTAGTTTGCCCAATAAAATGTAAAATTAATAAATAAGATGCTCTTTCATTCTATATTCGAGCTTATGCAAGAGGTGTTGGTTCATATACATACAACCTTCATCTCTTTCCTCATTTATTATACTGACACATCATCAAAAATCCTATGTGACAAAGTCTACCAACAACTATCTTACAACCATTGGAGATACCCTCACTCCTATCAACCAGCTTTCGTTTGGTCTGGGTGGGAGTACTATTTTGTAGGGCGAACTCTATATAAATGCACCTATACCATTTGAGATAGTAGAGTCCAAGCGGCCGCCATTAACGCGCTACGCAGGTGAGCTAGACGCGCTAGCTAGCAAGTAGCTCGACGCTGCCAGTGCACGCAGAGAGAAGACGACGCGACTGAGCCATGGCGTACTCTTGTCTGCCCTTGTATGGAGCTTCCTTTCTTGCAGTGCTTCTCGTTTTGCCTCTCATGACCGTGGCATCCGCCGCCGCGCCCGCTGCCGAGACGTCCTACGAGACCAAGTCCATGGACCCCGGCCTCGCCCTCATGACGCTGCCGCAGCCGGTGTCCGGCCCGGAGAGCCTCGCCTTCGACCGCCGCGGCGGTGGGCCTTACGCGGGCGTCTCCGACGGCCGCGTCTTCAAGTGGCGCGGCCGCCGCCTCGGCTGGACCGAGTTCGCGTACAACTCCAGACACAAGCAAGCATCGATCCTGTGCATCCATTGTGCATACATGCACGTACGTAGTGATCATAACCTTTGCACGCCTGTGTCCGTTGGTGTCTTGTGCAGGAGCGTCGGGATGTGCGCGCCGAAGAAGAAGCTGGTGGTGCCGGAGAGTGTGTGCGGCCGGCCGCTGGGGCTGCAGTTCCACCACAAGTCCGGTGACCTGTACGTCGCCGACGCCTACCTGGGGCTGTTGAGGGTGCCGGCGCGCGGTGGGCTGGCGCAGGTGGTGGCGGCGGAAGCCGGCGGCGTGCCCTTCAACTTCCTCAACGGCCTGGACGTCGACCAGAAGACCGGCGACGTCTACTTCACGGACAGCAGCAGCACATACCGAAGGAGGTACATATAAATCTTGATTTATATTTTGACCAAAGCCGAAAATTACGCCAATATTTACGAATATATATACTCTCTCCAATGCAAGTGGTACTAAAACAGCGTCGATCAGTGTGGATCGGAGGGAGTGGTAATATTAAAATATACTCCTTTATGATGAATTAATTTTGAGAAAAAAAGGAAGTACTTGATTGACCGGGCTGTTGGTTAATTTTGTCTTGCTTTTGCAAAGTTATTACGATGCAGCATACCTTTTATAGAGGGCATATGCATGACGGTCTCCCTGGTGTACATCGCAGCGAGTACCTACTGGTGGTGGCTCTGGGCGACGAGACCGGGCGGCTGCTCCGGTACGACCCGCGGACGCGCCACGTCACCGTGCTCCAAGCCGACCTGTCCTACCCGAACGGCGTGGCCGTCAGCCCCGACGGGTCGCACGTCGTGGTGTCGCACACGGCGCTGTCCGAGCTCCGCCGGTACTGGGTGCGCGGGCCCAAGGCCGGCACGAACGAGACGTTCGCGGAGCTCTCGGGGTTCCCGGACAACGTGCGCTCGGACGGGCGGGGCGGGTACTGGGTGGCGCTGACTCACGGTGGCGACGAGGGCGTCGCCGCGCCGACGGTGGCCGTGAGGGTGGGCCGCGACGGCGCCGTGGAGGAGGCGCTGGGCGGGTTCAGCTTCGAGACGGTGAGCGAGGTGGGCGAGCGGAACGGCACACTCTGGGTCGGCTCCGTCGACACGCCCTACGCCGGCGAGCTCCAAAGATACTAGTGTAGTGCTGCGGCTTCATATATACGAACGCCGGTCATCATTCTGAATTCATCGATCGCCATTGATCGAATATGTCCTCTGAACGAATTGCACGCGACGCTTTCGTGATGTAGTGAGTGTAATGTGTGTACGTGATGCGTAGCGCACATGTGCATGTGTATGGACTCGCAGTGATGGCATCAGTGTGTGGTTGCGATGGCGCTAGTACTACGTGCCATATGTGTGTTCTTTGCAGAATATTTTCTGAATGGGTAGTTGTTTGGTGTGCATGCAGTGCAGGTGCAATTCATTTCATTGCCTAAACACTGTGTCCAGGTGCGGTGTAGGCCAGGAGTACTGAAGTAGTAGTAAGCGTAGCAGAGGTCAAAGAAAACGCATGGATCAGGTAGATGGCCGCTGGTCTCTGCCAGTGCAATCAATCGCCATGCAAGAGGCCACGTCCATGGGCCCATGTGGCTTTACTGCCGGATGACCGGCTTTCTTCGCCCGCTCTTGAGCATCAAGCAATTAGACCAATGCTGGCCGAGCCAAACGGACGCCCATTTATCCGCTGTTTGTCTATTTGGGTCGGCCGTCCGCCCCCATCCAGTTTTGCATTTGGATCGGCAGTGCGTTCAACGCATCGACTTATTTCATGTCTGCATTCAACTTTTAAATAAAAAAAGTCCGCGGCCGATCATGCCAGCGGCTATGTCTCATGCCGGCACCATTGCCAGCACCGACATACAATACCGGCTTCAGAAAATATCATCACAGTTCATGCTGGCGCACTCGCCAGCCGGCCGGCACATATGTCAGCACAAAAAAAAAGGTGGGACTTAAGTTCGACCACGCCATCGCGGCTCCCGTGGTCATGCCGTCACACCTGTCGGCATACAAAAAAGATGGCCCTCGCGGCCATGGATCACTCGTCGTCAAACTTGAGCATGTCGGCCTGCATCTTCTCGAACCACGACCTCTTCCTTGGCGACCGGTGTTGAGATCCACCTTCATGATCTCCACCCCGGTCACCATGCTCGTGAGAGCCACTTCTTTCGCCTTGGTCTTGGCGTTGGCGGGCCTCGATCTCTAGCATCTTGGCTTGCTTCTCGGGGTCAAGATCAAGCCTCCTCCTTTGGATCTCCATGAAAGTATCCATTTGCTCCTCCTTGAAACGCCGACGCTCCTCCTCCCTTGAGTCCTTCTTATTCATCATGCCGTCCACGCTTGCGATCAAGGCGTTCGTGGCTGCATCTCGCTTGTCCTCCTTCTTGGAGTTGGTCTTCCCCCACGGCCGTGCCGGCTCGCCCTCCCCAACATCCTCCACGGCTTTCTTCCCCCCGCGTGCCTTGAGTGCGGCATATTGCGCCTTGAACTTCTCCTCGTCCTTGATGACCCGATAACAATGGGAGAGGTTGAAGCACTTGCCATTGTGTTGAACCTTGAATGCCTCCAAATCTTGAAATGCCTACAAATGTTTCCATGCAAACATATGGGCAAGTGATATGCAAATGAACACGTAAAGGATGATCTTGATGACACAAAAGAGGGCAGCTTGATTGCTATCATACCATGTCTTGCATGCCGATGCCGCTCACGGGGAGGTCCTTGACGCTCTCAAGGGTGGCGCAAAACTTGTTGCACTCTTGTTGGATCACCCTCCATCGCTTGAAAATGGAGACCCACCCGCGCGTGCTCACAAATTGGTAAGGTGGAAACTTGCGCTCATGAAACTCTCGGTGCACACGAGTCCAAAAGGTTGAATGCTTTTGCTCGGCGTCCGTCTTTGGGTCTTGTCCAATGTCTGCCAACACTCGCAGAGAAGCTTGTCCTCGGTAGCTTACGCCTTCGTGCGCTTGCTCTTGCGCTTCGGCTTAGGACCGGCGGCTTGGTTGGCGAGCTCGTCCTCGAACAAAGGCTTCACTTCGATGTCGCACTCGTCCTCTTCCTCTAGCCCATAGTCGTCCGGGAACTCGTGGTCGAGGGGGAAGCCGTCCAGGTCGATGCCGACCTGATCACGCATGAAGGCCGCCTGATCGGGATCATAGCCAGTGGCCGGCGTGAACACCTCGCGGCCGTCCTAGCTTTGTGTCTCGTCGGGATCGTAGCCAGCGCCCGGCGCACCACCCTCGAAGATGAGGTTTTGCATGTAGTCCTCGTCGACGGTGGACAGCATTTCCTCAAACAGGTTACGGGCGTCCGGGAGCCCGCCGCCGGCGCTCGCCGCGTCGCTTCTCGTGCCGCCGGATGACGAGCCACCGACCACCGGGGTGGCGTTGAGGTCGATGGGCGCGGGCGCGGGCGTGGAAGGCGCGACCACGCTCACGTCGGGCGAGCACTCCCCGGAGAGGCGGGAGGCCTGCTGGTAGATGTGGAAGCCGGGGATCGGGTTGCAAGCCGGCGCGCGGGGTGAGTCGGGCAGCACCATCCGAGGAAACGCAGACGAGCCGGTGCTGGCCGCGGCGACGGCGGCGACGGCGGCTTGGACGAGGCTTTGCTGGCTAGGGTTTACCTCTAGCATGTAGAGCGCCTCCCTCGTTGCCGCCGCGACGCGGGAGTTGGTGAACTCCTGCTGCGCGGTGGCGACAGCGGCAGCCGGCGCGGCGGCCTCATCCCTCGCGTCCGCGGCGTGCCTCGGGCCCTTCCTCTTGGCCGCCTCCCTTGCCCGATGTTCGGGCGTCAGCGCCTTCTTCGGCGTGGTCGCGGCGACGGTCTTGCGCGGGGCACGAGGCTTGCCTTTCCCGAAGGGGGCGACGGCGCCGGACGAGGCGAGGCCGGCGGCGGCGTCGAGGTCGAGGTCGATGGGGTCCTTCATGGCTGGTTGGGGGGTGGGAGTGCACGCGGGCGGGAGCGTTTTTGGAAAAATG
Source organism: Aegilops longissima (assembly GCA_021605205.1). Classification (NCBI taxonomy): domain Eukaryota; kingdom Viridiplantae; phylum Streptophyta; class Magnoliopsida; order Poales; family Poaceae; genus Aegilops; species Aegilops longissima. Next base: position 387,315,112 of record CM038680.1, read on the forward strand.
AGGGGAAATGGTGGTGGCTACCACCAACCGGCGGGCCCAGGGAGAGGAGTAGGCGCGCGCGCGTCCGTCTCGTGTCTGCGCCGACGCAAATCCGGCTCAAAATTGGGGCGGGAATGGGTCGCCTGCGGACGAAAAACGGACGCTTGTCCGTTTGGGTCGGCGCGTTGGGGCACCATTTTTGTCCGCGCCGACCCAGACGGACGCGGGCGAATAAAATGGGTCGCTCCATTAGAGTTGCTCTTATATGACCTAGATTCGGAATGGTTATTCTGGCTTTCTATCTCGTACCAGAACGAGGAAGTACGGAATTTCAGAAAAAGAAATGAGGAACTACGGATCTACTCCCTCCGTTCCCAAATGTAAGTCTTTTTAGAGATTCTAACAAATGACTACATACGGAGCAAAATGAATGAATCTACACTCTAATATATGTCTACATACATCCGTATGTAGTAGTCCATTTGAAATATCTAAAAAAACTTATATTTAAAAATAGAGGGACTAATTCTCAAGTGTGGTTCTAGTTTTTATATCAGGATCAACATAGATTTCCTCCTTCGTAAGAAGGGACTCTCACGTGACTAAACTTTTCCGTTCTCCTCGTCTTAGTTGAGGCTGTGTGGTGCCTGGGCCTATGGCGGCAGGCGCAACTTGTCGGCTAGCGCGCCCGCCGTCACGGTTCAATTGATCTCTTCTATCAATCTGATCTAAGTGTGGTCTTTTTTGTCAATTGCATTAGGCAGGTGATCTCTTTAGAAAAAATTCCCCTCTGCGAACCAGTGCGGACTGGTGTCTGGACATTGATATAACAATCGGTCATCCGTCGCTATTACTCAAATGTACTCCTTCTGTTTCAAAATAGATGACTTAACTTTATATTAAAGTTGGTACAAAGTTGAGTCATCTATTTTGGAACGGAGGAAGTAAGGTTTTATTAACTTAAATAAGACTCCATTCCGCCGAATCATGCATTAATCATTATAATACTAATGTGTGATTAGTAGCTTTGTTTCACCAAACTCTCATTTTACCAAGCACTTGAAAGGAAAAAGTGGCACGTTTTGGCGGAAGCCTTTCATCAAGTGGCGGAAGCTACTAATCCCAGTGTTCAAGTGTTGGCAAAAGCTTTCACCAAGTGTCAGGGCAGCCTTTCACCAAATACTAATGCATGAGTTGATACTAATGTATGAACTAGTAGCTTTCTGCACCCAGCATTTGAAGAAGAAAATGAAACAAAGTGGCTTCCGCTGAAGGGTTTCAAAGCCTTCCGGCAAAACACTAAACTAATTTTCCACTAAGCACAATAGCTAGTGGCTTCCACCATTCGGACGGAGAGGAGAGGGTACGTGGCAGTTTTTGATTTGTTATGTAGATGTACGAACTCCCACAAAGCCCCCCTTTGTTTGGTTCCGATTTGCAGGATTTCAGACATCCGAACCAGCTGGGAGACAGACCCGTGTTGAATGGCAAAACACGTCCGGACCGCCTGGTATGGACGGCTGGGAGCGATTTGAGGGTCTGCGTTGGAGAGGCCCTTACTGCCGGGTATATGAGTATTGACTGGCTTTCTTTGCCCTCTGCCTTTCTATCTCTCACGGGAAGGTGGAACTACCAATCAACACTGAAGTGTGGTTCTAGTGTTTATCAGGATCAACATAGTTTTCCTCCTTTCCAAGAAGCGACTCTCACGCAACTAAACTTTCCTGTTCTCCTATCGGCGCCTTTGCCGGTCCGCCTTACCTTTGATAGTCTTTGGGTCGTGAAGGTACGGAGGACACCCCCACGGTGGCGGCAGGGACCCTACTCTTGCTCTTGTTTGGTTTAGCATCTCACTTGGGGCTATGTGGCGGCGACGATGTCCCCTAGTAGGAATAATGTCTCTCACGCCCGATCGTCGCCCCGATCGATGGTGTGTCTGTTGGGGAACGTAGCATGCAATTTCAAAAAAAAAATCCTACGCTCATGTAAGATCTATCTAGGATATGCATAGCAATGAGAGGAGGAGAGTGTGTCCACGTACCCTCGTAGACCGAAAGCGGAAGCGTTAGGTTAACGCGGTTGATGTAGTCGAACGTCTTCGCGACCCAACCGATCTAGTAGCGAACGTACGACACCTCCGAGTTCAGCACACGTTCAGCTCGATGACGTCCCTCGAACTCTTGATCCAGCAGAGAGTCGAGGGAGAGTTTCGTCAGCACGACGGCTTGGTGACGGTGATGGTGATGTGATCCGCATAGGGCTTCGCCTAAGCCCTACGACGCTATGACCGGAGGAGTAAACTGTGGAGGGGGCACCGCACACGGCTAAGAGAACAACTGTTGTGCTTTGGGGTGCCCCCTTGCCCCCATATATAAAGGAGGAGGGGAGCAGGCGGCCGGCCTAGAGGGGCGCGCCATGGGGGATTCCTACTAGGACTCCTAGTCCTAGTAGGATTCCCCTTTCCTTCTCCGGAGTGGGAAAGGGGGAAAGGGAGAGGGAGTAGGAGAGGGAAAGGGGGGCGCCGCCCCCTCCCCTAGTCCAATTCGGACTCCCATGGAGGGGGGCGCGGCCACCCCTTGTGGGTTGTCTCCTCTCTCTCTCTCTCTCGTGGCCCATGAGGCCCATGACTTCCCCCGGGGGTTCCGGTAACCCCTCGGTACTCCAGAAAAATACCCGAACCACTCGAAACCATTCCGGTGTCCGAATACCATCTTCCAATATATCATTCTTTACCTCTCGACCATTTCGAGACTCCTCGTCATGTCCGTGATCTCATCCGAGACTCCGAACACTTTTCGGTCACCAAATCACATAACTCATAATACAAATCGTCATCGAACGTTAAGCGTGCGGACCCTACGGGTTCGAGAACTATGTAGACATGACCGAGACACATCTCTGGTCAATAACCAATAGTGGAACCTGGATGCTCATATTGGTTCCTACATATTCTACGAAGATCTTTATCGGTCAAACCGTAATGACAACCTGGATATTCTACGTCATTCCCTTTATCATCGGTATGTTACTTGCCCGAGATTCGATCGTCGGTATCCTCATACCTAGTTCAATCTCGTTACCGGCAAGTCTCTTTACTTGTTCTGTAATGCATCATCCCGTAACTAACTCATTAGTCACATTGCTTGCAAGGCTTATAGTGATGTGCATTACCGAGAGGGCCGAGAGATACTCTCCGATACTCGGAGTGAGAAATCCTAATCTTGATCTATGCCAACCCAACAAACACCTTCGGAGACACCTGTAGAGCATCTTTATAATCACCCAGCCATTGCTAGACATTTGATAGCACACAAGGTGTTCCTCCGTATTCGGGAGTTGCATAATCTCATAGTCAGAGGAATATGTATAAGTCATGAAGAAAGCAATAGCAATAAAACTTAACGACCATTATGCTAAGCTAACGGATGGGTCTTGTCCATCACATCATTATCCTAATGATGTGATCTTGTTCATCAAATACAACACATGTCTATGGTTAGGAAACTTAACCATCTTTGATTAACTAGCTAGTCTAATAGAGGCTTAGTAGGGACACCGTTTTTTGTCTATGTATCCACACGTGTATCAAGTTTCCGGTTAATACAATTCTAGCATGAATAATAAAAATTTATCATGATATAAGTAAATATAAATAACAACTTTATTATAGCCTCTAGGGCATATTTCATTCAGTCTCCCACTTGCACTAGAGTCAGTAATCTAGTTCACATCATCATGTGATTTAACACCAATGGTTCAGATCTTTGTGTGATTAGTTCAGATCGCCATGTGACTAACACCCAAAGGGTCTACTAGAGTCAATAATCTAGTTCATATCGCTATGTGATTAACACCCAAAAAGTAGTAAGGTGTGATCATGTTTTGCTTGTGAGAGAAGTTTAGTCAATGGGTCTGCCACATTCAGAGTCGTATGTATTTTGCAAATTTTCTATGTCTACAGTGCCCTGCATGGATCTACTCTAGCTAATTCCTCCCACTTTCAATGTGTATCCAGATTGAGACTCAGAGTCATCCGGATCGGTGTAAAAGCTTGCATCGACGTAACTCTTTACGACGAACTCTTTATCACATCCATAACCGAGAAATATTTCCTTAGTCTTCTTAGGTAACTAAGGATAACTTTGACCGCTGTCCAGATCACTATCGTACCCCCTTGCTAAACTCATGGCAAGGTATACAATAGGTATGGTACACACCATAACATAATTTATAGAACCTATGGCTGAGGCATAGGGAATGACTTTCATTCTCTTTCTATTTTTTGCCGTGGTCGGGTTTTGAGTCTTACTCGACTTTACACCTTGCAATACAAGCAAGAACTCCTTCTCTGACTATTCCATTTTAAACTACTTCAAAATCTTGTCAAGGTATGTACTCATTGAAAAATCTTATCAAGCGTCTTGATCTATCTCTATAGATCTTGATGCCCAATATGTAAGCAGTTTTACAAAGGTATTTCTTTGAAAAACTCCTTTCAAACACTCCTTTATGCTTTCCAGAAAATTCTACATCATTTCCGATCAACAATATGTCATTCACATATACTTATCAGAAAGGATGTAGTGCTCCCACTCACTTTCTTGTAAATACAGGCTTCACCGCAAGTCTGTATAAAACTATATGCTTTGATCAACTAATCAAAGCGTATATTCCAACTTCGAGATGCTTGCACCAGTCCATAGATGGATCGCTGGAGCTTGCACATTTTGTTACACCTTTAGGATTGGCAAAACCTTCTGGTTGCATCATATACAAATCTTCTTTAATAAATCCATTAAGGAATGTAGTTTTGATATCCATTTGCTAGATTTCATAAAATGTGGCAATCGCTAACATGATTCGGACAGACTTAAACATCGATACGAGTGAGAAAAACTCATCGTAGTCAACACCTTGAACTTGTGGAAAAAAATTGCGACAATTCGAGCTTTGTAGATAGTAACACTACCATAAGCGTCCATCTTCCTCTTGAAGATCCCTTTATTCTCAATGGCTTGCCAATCATCGGGCAAGTCCACCAAAGTCCACAATATGTTCTTATATCACTGGTGCGCGTCGGTCCTAAACAAACGGTTTTTACCCCTTTCCGTGATGGCATTTGGAACCGTCGCCAAGTGAGTGTGGGCGATAGGGGGGGTCCTTCCCACACGACCCAGAAACCGTCGGGGATATGCCCTCCTGGCACACACGTTCGGCAAAATGAGGTCGGGTGCGACCGACGAGCGCTCAAATACGGAAATACGTACATTAGAGCTAAAAAATAAAAATATGGCGAAATTGTTTTCGGTCGCAAGTACATCCCACACAGTCAGTCCCTGCTAAACATTTCCATTCGTATGCACATCCCACACAGTCGCTCCAAGGAAAACGTTTCCGTTCACAGGTACATCACACACAATTTTTCCCGTTAAATCGTTTACGTTATTGAATGTATCACACACCGTCCGCAGAAGAAACTGTGTGGCAAAGGTTGTCCATTAAACACAGTTTTTATGTGGTAAATGTTTGCGCAAGGTGGCCTAACGCAAACAGTTTTCAAGAGAAAATCGTGTGTGATTGTTCATTGATCCAACACGGTTTATTCCTAGAAACTGTGTTCGTTGCTGAGGTCATCGCCCACGGTATTTTTTCAACAACCGTTTGCAATAGCAAAACACGATTAGTAGGATAATTCGCCATTAGCAGGCTAATTCACCATTAGCAGGCTAATTATCCGATTATTCATAATCCATTTATTAATCTAATTGACATTTCATATTAAGCACACACTATATTTCATTTCCATATTAAGGAAGCAGAATTTCATAATTGAAATACATCAGAGTACAACATGATATAGCTTCAACACTCAGCTACCCCATTACACAACTGCACCAGCAGCAAGTTCCACATGCAACATGTAGAACCTTTCGAAATTAGCATCACAGACGGTATATAGACAGATGCATCTCATCTGGAAAACTGCTGAAGAGGAAGGCGGATATTGAGCCTTCATTCATGTTGAAGGTCTTTGCAACTTTAGGCCAGTGCATGTGGATGATTGACCGTCCGTCCTTTGTCCTCTTCAGGAACACTTGAATATTGAACCGTGGGTGTTGTATGAAAACCTTCCTCGCCTCCTGAACATAGAGGTGGTTTGAGAGGTAATCATCAGTGAACTGCTTTGGAAAGGCCTGAAAACAAGGATGTGCATAAATATCTTCTCTATATTGGAAATGGGGCAAAGGAATAAAAAAGGAAAGGTATAATAGTTAGTACCATCTTGTAGTGAACTGATGTCTTCTTCATTGTGCAGACAAAGCTCTTATTGTTTTTTATCGCTAATTTCTTTATCCTAACAATCTTTCCGAGTTTCTTGATTTGATTGATATTCATGGACAACTCATTTCCCCATATGCAAAAGGGGTCAAACAGTGGGTCAAAACCTTTGACAGCAGGACCTACATGTGGAAGACAAAATTGTTAAAAACCAAAATATTAGAATGGTTCCTGCAATTGCACAATAATATGCTATTAGACAACGGACCATGCACGTGCTAACCTCGATTGTAAACCTCAGTGTTTCCCATTGTTTCCCTGCAACACATATAAGGTAATTAGTCATCAGGTTAAGTAAGGATTCACATGCTATCAGTAAAATATGTTGATGAAAAATAAGCACATTGCAGATTCATCAGATTAATTCAAGCCACACGAAAAACCCATTTACCCAAACCAAGCATGATTAAGAACTAGGAAATATAGCACTTGTATATGTTTCTCATGTATTAAGTGCAACCAAATTCGATTATTCCTCACATGCACAACAATACAAAATTCTACCCACGACAATTGGACATCGCATTTCAGAATTGAACCAAGCAGTTAACTAAACACCACAACAAATGAACCAGACATTAACTGAGCACCACATTGAACAATATGATATACTCCTAATAGAAGATCAGAGAGTTAACCAAACAGTTAACTACAACCAATTGTAGCAATTGTATTTGTTTCTCATGTATTTACTACAGCCAAATTCAATTTATTCCTCACATGATATACAATAACAGAATGCACCCGCAATTTTGTAAAGATAAATTAGATTTATTTCTTACATGGAAGACAATACAAAATTGCAGCCTGAAGAATTGAACATCACATTTGCAGAATTGAACCAAACAGTTAACTGAAGACGACAACTAATTAACAAAACAATTAATAAGTGAGCACCACACTGCACGACATATAGAACATATACACTAGAGCAACAGATTGCATGGTAAGATTAGATAGCACAATTCACTAGAATTTGTGAAGGAAAGGCAGGAGCAGCACACGCAACGGGTAAACGAACATGCTTAACCGGCATAGCTAGCAATTGGCAAGGTGATCCTTCAAGATATGGGGGTCGGCACAAATGGCAGCCATCGCGACCTCATCCGCGCGTGCGGCCGCGATTTGCTTCTCCACTGCCAAATGCTCCTTGAGGTCCTGGCTATACTGCGTGCACCATGGCTTAGGCCGACGCTTATTTGGTGGAGGGGTCAGTGATTTGGGTGGAAGGTGTCGCGCTCGCGCCGGCGGTCGAGGTATGTGGGATGTGGAAGGAGGAGGAGGATGGGGGTCGGGTGTAGATTACCTGCCTGGATAGAGGAGGCCGAGCAGCGTGAAGGAGGGTCACCGGCGAGGAGGCGGCGGCGCTGCAAGGAAGGAGTGAAGGTTTCAACTTGGAAAGGAAGGCGGAAAGAGGGGAAATGTGGCTTTTGGTAAGGGGGAGGGGGCGGGGAGGTAGATATTTCCGCGGAAGCCGAAAAATTGGAATCGCTTCAGCCAAAAAACTGCCGCTCAAAGTGTCATCAGACACGATCCCTTATTCAGAACTGTGTACGATATGTGGACATCACAAACGATTCAGATAGCTTAACCTGTGTGTGATGAGTTTGAACGTCAAAAGTTTTGGTTTAAATTTCCATGGTTATAGTGGTCATCCACGTCATTGCATAATTTGGGTACACAAAGGAAACTACAACACACCCACACTTCTTAATCGAGCAAGTTCAGCAATTAAATAGAGCTAGCCGACCTAAACATTACTCTAACAAATTAAAGACTGACGCTCTTAATTAAACAAAACAAAGACTACTACTACGGCTGGTGCTCGTCGATCTGCGCCGCCGCCTCCATGTCCAGCTCGCACCTGACGATCTCCTGGGGAAGGGGCTCCATGGCATCCATCACACCATACTCGGCAAGCATCTCGCCATCCGCGTCCGCCATCTTTTTGGAAAAGGCCGCCACGAGTTGGGCGTGGGCCGACGCAATTTGGGCTTTGACGGGCTCCATCATCGCAAGGTATGCGGTGGAGGAACGGATGGCTGCTCGAACGCTCTCGGCGATTGCCAGCTCTTCGGACGTGGGTTGCCGACCGTTATTGGAGAAGCTTCGTTCGATTTGTGCGGTGACCGCCAGGAGCTGGGCGTGGGCGGCCTCAACATGGTCATGGGCGGCCTCCATCAGGGCTAAGGCCGCCGCTGCGAAATGGATAGCTGTTGTGCTGCTCTCGCCAGTTGCTATCCCCGAGGCAGATGTTGCTGCCACCACCTGAGAAGCAACAGTGGCCGTTTGGGCTGCCTTTGCCGCCCGGTCGCAAATTGCGGCCGCGCTCATGCACCTTGTTAGCACGCGCATGGCGGCTGCGGCCGTGCTCTCGCCGGAGTGGGCCACTGAAGTTGCCCTCATGACGCGGGTCCACGTGCCCATCTTTCACGGCGACGATTGAATAGTGAAATGATATTTGGGGAGCGAGCTAGTGTGCTTGAGACGCCGGCTGTGGACTGTAGCCGACGCACCTTCTCATGTAAGCCATAGGTGTACTATACACCGACGGTGCTCCAAGATATTTTGTACTACATCTCACACGGGTGCTGATAATAAACTATGTGCGATATACTTGATTTTTCATCTTGATTTGAATTACTTAATGGGGTCACAACGGCAATGGATGGTGTTTGAATTGCTAGACCTTTTATCTGGAGTGAACATGCAACTATATGTGTGTCGTAAAAGAATTGGAATTATTCAGGGTTCGTTTGAACATTTTATACATTAAATTAGTTTTGTAGCCACTTCAGGGAACAATTCCAATTTGAACTACATGCACATGCTCCCGTGCATATAAATTGGTTGAAAAATCAAACATGTCCTTGGGTGCATGCTTAGGTCCCATGCAAGAAATGGGAATGAATTTCAAACACCAGGGCACCGTTGATTGCCGGAAAAACATTGAGATGCCTGGTTTTTTAATTCTAGTAAATCAAAAACTCGTCTGAAATTCATGAAACTTGGTATGCTATCATGGAGCAGCATCAACATGCTGTGGCAAATTTTTTGTCCCATTTGGGGCAGGTTTGGGTATATGCTTCTCACAAACCGGAGTGTCGGTGTCAAAACCGGCGGATCTCGGGTAGGGGGTCCCAAACTGTGCGTCTAGGCGGATGGTAACAGGAGACAAGGGACACGATGTTTTTACCCAGGTTCGGGCCCTCTCGATGGAGGTAAAACCCTACTCCTGCTTGATTAATATTGATGATATGGGTAGTACAAGAGTAGATCTACCACGAGATCGAGAGGCTAAACCCTAGAAGCTAGCCTATGGTATGATTGTTGTTCGCCCCACGGACTAAAACCCTCCGGTTTATATAGGCACCGAATAGGGTTAGGGTTACACAGAGTCGGTTACAATGGTAGGAGATCTACATATCCAGACGCCAAGCTTGCCTTCCACGCCAAGGAAAGTCCCATCCGGACACGGGACGTAAGTCTTCAATCTAGTATCTTCATAGTCCAGAGTCCGCCAAAGGCTATACTCCGCATTCGGACACCCCTAATCCAGACTCCTCAAGAGCTCCCTAATCAGGCTTCAATGACGACGAGTCCGGCGCGATATTGTCTTCGGCATTGCAAGGCGGGTTCCTCCTCCGAATACTTCATAGAAGATTTTGAACACAAGGATAGTGTCCGCTCGCAAAATAAGTTCCACATACCACCGTAGAGAGAATAATATTTGCACAAGTTCAATCTGCTGACGTATTCCGCAGCGTGACATCACACCACAGCCAAGCCTTTATTCGAATCATTTTTACTGTCCAACCTCAGCGCGTTTAGCTAGGCGGTTTCTTGGCACGCCTTGTCAAAGCAGAGATCGTGTCCCTTATTCCAGGATTCTCATCAATACGGGCGGTAACCTAATCGTGCTCGCTGGCACGCCTCCTCTATCGGCGAGTCCCGAACGGTCACGGGAGGGCTCTCGGTATTCAACCTCTTTATAAAGAGACCAAGGCCCCGCTCCTTTTCTCAATCTCCATTGAATCCTACCGCTCAATTCCAACACCAAGCTCCAGATTCAGCGCTTTGGACCTTCGATGATGTCCGCCCGACCTCCAAGATCGTGGATGCCTTCCTCCGCCACGGAAGAAGACGCCCTAAAGCTAAGAGATGCTGTGTATCTAACCGCAAAATCTCGCATAGGCTGCCTGCTCAAGGGCAGGTTATTCCCACTCCCAAGCCTGGTGAAAGCATGGAGTTCGCGTCTCAGTTCCTTCGGGGGCTAAGTTTCCCGACGGACCCCTTCGTGAGGGGGCTCATGTTTTATTACGGGCTGGAATTTCACGACTTGGATCCGGAGTCCATCCTCCACATCTCATCGTTCATCGTCGTGTGTGAAGCCTTCCTCCGCATTACCCCTCACTTCGGATTATGGCTCAAGACCTTCAAGGTGGAGCCGAAGATGATCAAGGGGCAACAGGCAGAGTGCGGAGGGGCTGTTATAAGCAAGAATGCTGACGCTCCATGGCACAAGGGCTCTTTTCAAGAGGAGCTCAGCCTATGGCAACAAGAGTGGTTTTATATCACAGCCCTGTGGGCACCAAATGGGTGGCGCCACCTGCCTTTCGCTCGGGTCCTCCACCGCGGCTGGCATCATGGGTCAATAAAGGGCTGGACTGGGGGCCGTCCAAGGACGTGCCCTTGTTGCAGGGCCGTATTCGAGACCTCCTAGAGAGAGAGATCAATCTGGTCGTAGTAGCGCAAGTCATGCTGATTCGTTGCATCCTGCCCTGCAAATGTCGCCCCCTCCGCCTGTGGGAGTTCAATCCGGAGGGACCACGAGCTCTTCAACATTTTATGGGCGCAACGCCCGTGGAGATGTACAAACTGTTCTTCGGATCACAAGCAATGTGTCCGTACTTGACCAAGGACGCAGGTCTGAGCTGCAATCGCCCGGATGCTCAAGTAAGTAGTCTCGTACCCGGACACACTATCCGTATATTTATCATAAACTTGCCCTTAAAAGAGCTGTCCCCTAAACATGAGTGGATAGCGAAGCAAAACTGATCAGTGTCCAGCCCTCCCCGAGACCACGCCGGATCCCGTGTTAACCAAGATGTTGGAGGCTGCGCCTTTAGAAGAAGGCGAAGGGGAACAAGGAAGCTACTGCTCCGCCAAGGAGGTTATCAAGCAAGAAGGGATCGAGAATCCTCCATCCAAGGGGAGAAGAGGACCACCTCAAGATCCGAGACCAAGGCCTCAAAGCGCTGAAGAAATCCTCGCCAGAGGGTCCTGCGCCGAAGATGCCCGGCTGCATTATTTCCCCAAGGAGATCAGCCCTCCAGCGAGAAGTAAGTAGAGAGGGGAGTTTTTCCTAAAATAAGAGACATCCCTGTTTTATCTCCGAAGATGACCGATTTACCTTGTAGTTCGGATCTCAGCCCTTCTCAGCAGAGCTCGTCTTCGGGGGATCTTCGTTCGGAGATGATGGAGAGCGAACGCCTCCCCGCCGCACCGCCTAGCGAGGCGGACGATCCTGAGGTGTCGTCCCGGAGGGTTTCCCCGAATCCGGCAGGGGTGGAGGGCGGTCGTAGGGCCCCCCAGAGCCCTCTGTGTCCAGCCTTCGAAAAAGGCCATCAGACGAGTCCGGCACCTCCTGGTGCACGGTCGGAGGAGTTGAATGGTCTGCTCGGGCGAGTGTCAATCTCAGAGGATCACCGTGCATTGATGGGTACGGTGATTGAAAAGATTTCGTCCACGGAAAGCGGGTTGTATGAGGCCGCCAGGAGTTTACTGACGGGTTTTGAGGTATGTGCAATGATGTACCTTTTGGCGGTTCCACATATATAAGATGTGCCCTGTGTAGATAGTAGCCCCTGAGACTCGGTGCGTTGTCAAAAATGACGGCGTGCCGAGGATCATAATCCCAGCTATAATATGTCGCCCTTCCTATGTAGGTGGCGGATCGTCCGGTGGCTAGCCGGACTGATGAATTTGCCGAACTAAAGCGGCAACTTGACATGGCGGATGCCGACATTGCGCTTGTCAATAAGCGGCTGGACGAGTCACAAGGTATGCAGTTTCTCCGCGGACACCTAGTAAGGCAGCTTGATGCCCGTGCCTTACAACATGTATGATTGATGCAGATGGTGCCGCTGCCATGGAGAATATTCGGGCGGAGCTTGCTCGAGCCAAGGAGCAGGCCAGAAAAAGTGATGCGGCTGCCTTAAAGGCGGCCAAAGAGCTAAAAGCCGAACAGGCTGCTCACTGCCGAAGCAAAAAGGAAATGGCCGTGAAGTTGAAGAATGCTACCGACCGCTGTGAGCTTCTTGAGAAAGAAGGTCGAGCGGAGCAAGAGGACTCAAGAAGGCCACCACCGAGGCTAAGGATGCTCGCTCTGCGATGAGAGCTATGAAGGAGGAGCTACGCCAGCCGAGATATCACGGCCGGAAAGCCTTTTTCGCTGCGGAGGAAGTTCACGGATCCGAAATATGCTCGCTTGGACCGGCTGTGGAGTAGTGAGGATGCTTATCTCGACTTGGCGGCGAAAACGCGGACGCGCCGAACACTTCGGAGATCAAAAGATCATGGGATGGAAGAGCTTTTTTGGTCGCAGTTCCGTAGTCCAGAGCGTCCACTTCCATTAACCGATCGTTTGGCCGAATGGGCGGAGCTGAATAGGTTGTCCGGACTTGCCATGAACAATGTCGTGACTCATTTGTGGCCGAAAAGGCCTGAGCCGAAGAGTTATTTTGGCTTGGTGCAGAAGTTCCTTGGTGCGGTGCTGCATATCAAGGCAATGAGGCGGTCAGCATGCATAGAGGGTGCGCGGATGGCTCTTGCCCGTGTCAAGACATACCGGGCGGAGATGAAGGCCACCGATGTTGCATCCCAAGATTCGGACGGAAGCCGAGTATTGCCGAGCACTATTTTCGGAAGTTCTGCAGGCGCCATTTAATAGAGACGCAGTGCTCAAGGATATTATGTTCAATAACATGTATTATTGTGAAACAATGTTTCGATGGAATATAAAAGCTTTTTATACTTGTGCCTTCAAGAATTAAAATACCTCATGTGCGGCCGTTAATGTATATGTATATATAACCTGAAAGATGGCAGTCTTCGGCTTCAGCCCCCACGCATATAATGCGGGGGTGTCTGCAAAAGGCGCATTTTCACACTTGATCCAACGTCTTGGTCCTATTAAGGAGGTGATAGTGCAGCAAACTAGGCAATCGGACTATAATGCTTTATCACTTTCACTTAGCCATAGGAGTTTGACAGTGGGGCTACTATATAGCCCCTAGGGGCACCACGCTCACCCGAATTCGGGGCGCATATGTGCCTGGCCGGGAAACGGCCCTTCGTCAAAGCGGAGGAATTCTAAGGATTCCAGCGGGTCATCGAGTGGTTGACCAGTCTCACGCTATATCATGATAGTCAGTTTTTGGCTTTCTCTACTGAGGTGCTCCCCTGGCCGAACCGGGGGCACAATCGCAGTAGTTCTCCTGGTGCCGCATTAGCCGATAGAGCGGAACGTAAGGCAGCAAAACACAGGAGCCGGGCAAACTTTGACCAAAGACATGTTTCGGAGCTGATGCATATAAGGCCTAACTCGAGACGCCGAACACTCCCTAAGGTATTCGGTCTTTATGAAAACGGGTCGAACAATCGCCCTTGGTTAAAAGCCCCTGGTGTCTAGGTACGCGCGAAATTCTGACATGGCCTATGCCAAAACGCCAGCCTCCTCCTTGGTTATAGCAAGAAACCGGGGGATGTGTATCGACAAGAGACAGTGAAAAAGGTTTACGCAGGGTATTAATCTGAAGAGATTCCTTGCAACGGGTCCCTACTGCATGTCTGCGCCTGTGTCTCTGTTGTGCTGTATCCTGGACGGGTGTAGCACGGTGTTCATCTGTAAAAGAGAGGAACTTAGTTGAAAAAGATTGTGCGAAAATGTACGTTATACTAAATAAACAAAGTACAATTCAAAGAATGAACAAAATTGAGCTTTATTGTCTCTTGTTGCGGAGCCCCTTGTACGGGGGTATGCGTCTAGCGAGCCCTTCTATGTTTACGACGGACTCGTCCAGCCGTGTACGGGGTCTGGACGACCTGTCTAAGTGCTTATATTGGTGAAGCCGGTTTATTGTGGGGCTGTCAAGGCATCCGCACAATTTTTCGGACTCGAGGAACCCTCGATGTTTCCCTTTAATGAGATGACGCCGCGTGGACCGGGCATTTTAAGTGTAAGAGATGCATAATGCGGTATTGTGTTGAAGCGGGCGGAAGCTTCGCGTCCCAATAGTGCTTGATAGCTACTTGTAAATGGGGCGAGGTGGAAGGTTAACTTTTCGCGGCGGAAGTTGTCGGGTGAGCCGAATACAACTTCTAGCAGTAGAGAGCCCGCACAATGGGCATATGGGCCTGGCATTACCCCTTGAAAGGAAGTGTTGCTATGGCGAAATTTTGTTGGGTCTATCCCCATATTGCGGATTGTGTCCTGATATAGCAGGTTTAGATCCTGCCGCCGCCCATTAGGACTTGTGAAAATTGAGTCCGCCAATTATCGGATCTAATATCAAGGTAGTCCAACCTGCGCTCAGATACTTCTAGAGTAATCCCGATGGTCGAAGGTGATTGGTTTTAACAACCAAGGCGTGACTCCTCCGGATAGGCCGCCCGACGCTGCACTCTATGGGCGCCGCTCTATTTTTCCCTTTTGTCACGTGAAGTGAGTTCACTGTTTTGATTTCTTGTGGGAAATTCTTTTGTTTTCCGATGCTCTGCTTTTGGGGTTCGTCATCGTCCTCGCTTGGTGTGTCGAGCCCCTTGTGTTCGGCGTTGAGTTTGCCGGACTGCTTGAAGACCCAACAATCTCTGTGGGTGTGGTTTGCATGCTTCCCGGGAGTACTGTGGATTTGGCATATCTTGTCCAAGATTTTGTTTAAGTTAGATAACTCATCCCTATTATCCTTAAGGGGCAGGTTTTTATGATTCTGCCGTGAGCTTTTGAATCCGGCGTTAACTGCCGTGCTCTTCGGGCTGTTTCCCTTGGTCCGACTCTGGTCCTTGCTGCGTCGTGGTTTCCCGTTTCCATCCCTGACTTCGGATGTACTTGGGTCGCTGGTGCTGCATCTTGCTAGCCAGCTATCCTCTCCGCGCAAAAGCGGTCATGAGGCTTGTTAATGCGCCATTGTTCTTGGCTTTTCTGGCCGAGGTGTCTCGGCGAGCCATTCGTCTCTGGACGTTGTGTTTGAAAGCTGCTAAGGCTTGGCGTCCGACAATCGACTATTTGGTTCTTTTTAGTAAGGAATCTGTTCCAAAATTTCCGGCTGAGTCTCCGGTTGTTGAGCTATGTGACTTAAATCATCGGCATCCGGAGGTCGGACATAAGTCCCTTGAAAATTTGCCCAAAAGCATCCTCGAGCTCCTCCCAACTTCCAATGGTGTTTTCGGAAGGCTTTTAAGCCAATGCCGGCTGGCCCTTTGAGCTTGAGGGTAAGTATTTTATGGCGTGGAGATCATCTCCTCTAGCCATGTGTATATGGAGGATGTAATCCTCAATCCGACTCTGTGGTTTGTTGTTCCGTCAGATGCCTCTATGTTTACGGGTTTGAATCCCGCTGAAATTCATGATCCAAAGACCTCATCGGTGAAACATAGGGGTGTGCGCACCCCTATATTTAGGTGTACCATGATGTTCGGATACTTGATGTGTTGCCTTGCTTACTAGAGTTGCTTTCTTGGCCCGTAGATAGATCTAACTGGGCCACCTTTTTGATGCGAATCTCAGCGGATCGCGTCGGCTTGTGTGCGCGCCATTTGCCGCCTCTCTGTTTGCCATGGGGTCGCCCATCCGACCGGTGGCCTCCTTGCTTTTTGATTGTGGGGGCTCTCGGCCTCCTCATCAAATTCAGCAGTAGTTTTGCTTTGGGTAGTTTCTTTGTTCGGCGATCGCCGCCATATTTGTCTCATGTGTTGAGTACTTTGCTCCATCTGATTCTCGAGTGCATCTTCCGCTGTTTTGAGCTTCCGCTTCGCTTTTTCAGGCTACGGCCGTGTGGCGACGAGCCTTTTGTGGAGGTTCTTCGCTCCAAGAACTTGTCCGCGTGAGATCGTCCGGACTGTTATCTTCGCCGGGGACGGGTTGTTTATCCAGATTGTCCTGTTCGGATGGTTGCTCGATAGCATGTTCATCATCCACCGGTTCACCCTGCTCTTTAGCTGGGTCTGTATGGCTGTTGTCTTTGTCGAGGTGGGACTTTGAGCGCGCTTACGCCGCCATTTTGACTCGCCGAGGAGCGATCCTTCGAAGCGCCCCGTTGTTCCTCGTCGTCGCTTCCTTTAGGTGTGTCCACCTTGTATACATCGTGAGATGAGGTGGTTCTCCAGTGCCCTATAGGCGCTGGTTCATGCTCCTCCTCTACATCGTCGTCCATACCGTCGATGTCTTCGGAGTCGAAGTCGAGCATGTCGGTTAAATCATCAACAGTGGCTACGAAGTGGGTGGTGGGTGGGTTTTGAATGTCTTCGTCGTCCGCATCCCAACCTTCCTAACCATAATCCGGCCAGGGCTCTCCTGATAAAGAGAGAGACTTTATTGAATTCAGGATGTCGCTAAAGGGCGAGTGCTGAAAGATGTCTGTGCATGAATTCCATGATCGGCGCCCAATCGGATTCGATTAGCGGGCGCGGAAGGCTCGGAGTCCGGAGAGGAGTCCGCACCTTGAGTCACGAAGCCAGCAGCGAGGGGTAGGTGTACGGCTCAATCGCCGAGATATCGCAGCCCCGAGGTGGTGTCCAGCCACCCGTCCTCGACCGGTATGATCGGCTCCGAGCTAAAGGTCGAGCGACACCGGTGCGGCCTCCGTGACACCGCTCGCGGCGGAGCTAGATCATGCCCTCGTGATGATAGGGCGCGCGCTTGGCTGTGGCTCGAGCCCGTCAAGATCAAGTCTCCGCGGATGTCAGCCATGTAGTTCAAACTTCCAAATCTGACCTAATGGCTGGGGCGTAGCTTTCAATCTGCTCCAGATGGCTGCTTAATTGGCCCTTGATGCAAAGCCGCCGAATACGAAGATCTATCCGGGAGAAAAGTCTCACCGAGCGCATCATTATTGATGATCGGAGGATCCATCGGCCTAAAGATGACGCATACGAGGAACTCTCAATGAAAGCACCAATGTCGGTGTCAAAACCGGCGGATCTCGGGTAGGGGGTCCCGAACTGTGCCTCTAGGCGGATGGTAACAAGAGACAAGGGACACGATGTTTTTACCCAGGTTCGGGCCCTCTCGATGGAGGTAAAATCCTACTCCTGCTTGATTAATATTGATGATATGGGTAGTACAAGAGTAGATCTACCACGAGATCAGAGAGGCTAAACCCTAGAAGCTAGCCTATGGTATGATTGTTGTTCGTCCTACGGACTAAAACCCTCCGGTTTATATAGGCACCGAATAGGGTTTGGGTTACATAGAGTCGGTTACAATGGTAGGAGATCTACATATACGTATCGCCAAGCTTGCCTTCCACGCCAAGGAAAGTCCCATCCAGACACGGGACGAAGTTTTCAATCTTGTATCTTCATAGTCCAGTAGTCCGGCCAAAGGCTATAGTCCGGCTATCCGGACACCCCCTAATCCAGGACTCCCTCACGGAGCTTCTCATAACAAGCATGATGGTTTTCGGTAGGGAATGTCCCACCTTTGGGGACGAAACGATATCCATTGCCTCTTATTGCTTTCAAAATTTTTCTCGTGTCAACATAGAACAACATGAGTGTTGTGTGAATTTTTGTGGTTTTTCGGGGTTCGTTTGGACGTCTTTATGCATTAACTGAGTTTTTAATGCATTTATGTGCAGAATTCAATTTTGAACTACATGCACATGCTCCAGTGCATATAAATTGGTCGAAAAATCAAATCTGTGTCCTTGGGTGCATGCTTAGGTCCCATGCAAGAAATGGGAATGAATATCAAACACCAGGGCACCGTTGTTTGCCGGCAAAACATTGAGATGCCTAGGTTTTAAATTCTAGTAAATCCAAAACTCGTCTGAAATTCATGAAACTTGGCATGCTATCATGGAGCACCATCAACATGCCGTGGTAAATTTTTTGTCCCATTTGGGGCAGGTTTGGGTATATGCTTATCACAAACCGGAGCTTCTCACAACAAGCATGATGGTTTTCAGTAGGGAACGTCCCACCTTTGGGGACGAAACGATATCCATTTCCTCTTATTGCTTTCAATTTTTTTCTCATATCAACATAGAACAACACGAGTGTTGTGTGAGTTTTTGTGATTTTTCAGGGTTCGTTTGGACATTTTTATGCATTAACTGAGTTTTCAATGCATTTATGTGGATAATTCAAATTTGAACTACATGCACATGCTCCAGTGCATATAAATTGGTTGAAAAATCAAATATGTGTCCTTGGGTGCATGCTTAGGTCCCATGCAAGAAATGGGAATGAATTTCAAACACCAGGGCTCCGTTGATTGCCAACAAAACATTGAGATGCCTGTTTTTTTAAATTCTAGTAAATCCAAAACTCGTCTGAAATTCATGAAACTTGGCATGCTATCATGGAGCGGCATCAACATGCCGTGGTACAAATTTTGTCCCATTTGGGGCAGGTTTGGGTATATGCTTCTCACAAACCGGAGCTTCTCACAACAAGCATGATGGTTTTCGGTAGGGAACGTCCCACCTTTGGGGACGAAATGATATACATTGCCTCTTATTGCTTTCAAATTTTTTTCTCGTGTCAACATAGAACAACAGGAGTGTTGTTTGAATTTTTGTGACTTTTCGGGGTTCGTTTGGACATTTTTATGCATTAACTGAGTTTTCAATGCATTTATGTGCATAATTCAAATTTGAGCTACATGCACATGCTCCAGTGCATATAAATTGGTCAAAAAATCAAATCTTTGTCCTTGGGTGCATGCTTAGGTCCCATGCACGAAATGAGAATGAATTTCAAACACTAGGGCACCGTTGATTGCCGGCAAAACATTGAGATGTCTGGTTTTTAAATTCTAGTAAATCCAAAACTTGGCTGAAATTCATGAAACTTGGCATGCTATCATGGAGCGGCATCAACATGCCATGGTACAAATTTTGTCCCATTTGGGGCAGGTTTGGGTATATACTTCCCAAACACCGGAGCTTCTCACAACAAGCGTGATGGTTTTCGGTAGCGAACGTCCCACCTTTGTGGACGAAATGATATCCATTGCCTCTTATTGCTTTCAAATCTTTTTCTCGCTTCAACATAGAACAACATGAGTGTTGTGTGTATTTTTGTGATTTTTCGGGGTTCGTTTGGACATTTTTATGCATTAACTGTGTTTTCAATGCATTTATGTGCATAATTCAAATTTAAACTACATGCACATGCTCAAGTGCATATAAATTGGTCGAAAAATCAAATCTGTGTCCTTGGGTGCATGCTTAGGTCCCATGCAAGAAATGGGAATGAATTTCAAACACTAGGGCACTGTTGATTGCCGGCAAAACATTGAGATGCCTAGTTTTTAAATTCTAGTAAATCCAAAACTCGTCTGAAATTCATGAAACTTGGCATGCTATCATGGAGCGGCGTCAACATGCCGTGGTGCAAATTTTATCCCATTTGGGGCAGGTTTGGGTATATGCTTCTCACAAAACGGAGCTTCTCACAACAAGCATGATGGTTTTCGGTAGGGAACGTCCCACCTTTGGGGACGAAACGATATCCATTGCCTCTTATTGCTTTCAAATTTTTTTCTCGTGTCAACATAGAACAACAGGAGTGTTGTGTGAATTTTTGTGATTTTTCAGGGTTCGTTTGGACATTTTTATGCATTAACTGAGTTTTCAATGCATTTACATGCATAATTCAAATTTGAACTACATGCACATGCTCCAGTGCATATAAATTGGTTGAAAAAATCAAATCTGTATCCTTGGGTGCATGCTTAGGTCCCATGGAAGAAATGGGAATGATTCTGACAGACTTAAGCATCACTACGAGTGAAAAGCTCTTATCGTAGTCAACACCTTAAACTTGTCGAAAACATTTTGTGACAATTCGAGCTTTGTAGATAGTAACACTACCATCATCATGCTTCTTCCTCTTGAAGATCCATTTATTCTCAATGGCTTGCCGATCATCGGGCAAGTCCACCAAAGTCCACACTTTGTTCTCATACATGGATCCTATCTGAGATTTCATGGCCTCAAGCAATTTATCGGAATCTGGGCTCATCATCGCTTCCTCATAGTTCGTAGGTTTGTCATGGTCTAGTAACATGACTTCCAGGACATGATTACCGTACCACTCTGGTGCGGAACATCACTACAAAAAAATACACTTCCGTGATGATACGTGTTTTTCACAAGAGGTCAAGTTTTTGTCATGCATGTACATCCATGACAAATTTATGATGTAATCAAGATAGTCATACCGTCTTTGTCGAGAAGTGTTCCATGACATTACCAAAATTATCATCACGTATGTCCACTTCCATGACGATAAATCGCGCTACCACCGAAGTGCTTTCGTCAAGGGTGACCGACACGTGGCATCCACCGTAACGGAACGCCGTTAAGCTATCGGGTCGGGTTTTGGATCCGATAACCCGTTAACAGCCTCGACCAATGGGGATTTTCCACGTGTAAAATCATCATTGGCTGGAGGAAACAAGTGTCGGCTCATCGTTGGGACAGATGTCATCCACTCATTGGACGGAAGGCGCCTATGATACGTCGACACGTGGCACGGCCCAACAGAGGCCCATTCCTATGAAAAGGCCGGCCCAGTAAAAATTAGCAGGCCAGCCCATATAAGGCCTACTTGTGTCCGGTCCATTTAAGCCCACGACCCATACGAGATGTGCCAATTCGACCCGTCAACGGCCCGTTAAATATTTGATACCATTGCAGCCCATCGTCAGTTCGAGCCCGTTAACAGCCCACTATATATTTGGGCTCAATATCGGCCCGATGAGATTTCGGCCTGTTAACGGCCCATTTAATGGATGGGCCAATTTTCAGGATGTACATCTTTCGGCCTTTTAGCGACCCATTTAAATGTTGGGCTAGTTTACGGCCCGGTGTGTCTTTCAGCCTGTTGACGGCCCATAAATCTGATGGGCCATTTGTTGTTAGACCTGAGTTTTGGCCTTTTAGCGGCCCATTTAAGTGTTGGGCCAATTTTCTGGCCCGGTGTCACTTTCAGCCTGTTGACGACCCATAAATCAGTTGGGCCATTTGTAGTCGGACCTGAGTTTTGGCCTTTTAGCGACCCATTTAAGTGTTGGGCCAATTCCCGGCCCTGTGTGCCTTTCGGCCTGTTAACGGACCATAAATGAGTTGGGCCATTTGTAGTCGGACCTTAGTTTTCGCCTTTTAACGTCCCATGCCCTTCATGGTCCAATACCAGCCCGATTTCTCTTTTGGCCTGCTAAAGGCCCAAAACACAGTTGGGCCATTTACAATACGACCTGACTTTCGGCCTCTTAGCGGCCCATGGTCTTCATGGTCCAGTACAAGCCCGCTATATCTTCGGCCTGCTAAAGGCCTACAGTATAGTTGGGCCATATATAGCCCAAACTTAGTAACAGCCTGTTAACGACCCGTGAAATAAACTGGGGCCACCTGTTGCCCGCTTCAATGTCGGCCTGTTAACGACCCGGGAGGTAAGAGGGTCGACCATTAACTTTCGGCCTAGTAACGGCCCATTAACTTAATGGGCCCACTAAAGTTCGTACATGTCTTTAGGCCAAATTAGATAATTTGAGCCCATTACAATGAGCAATTATGCACAGGACCAAAACCGATCACGCAAAGGTACGACATACAGGGAATAACGTTGCACATCCAGCATATACTACAGGAAATTACATCCACTAGGCAATCAAGATTGATGCGGTGCAAATAAATGAGCGAACCTAACCATCTACAACGTCACAACTGCAACCTCAAAGACGAGATGACGCCCATAAGCATGTTGGCAAGTTCTTTCGCTTTGCTACACTTTCTCTGAAAACATTGATCGCTTGTTTTGTCGCACGACTCTGCTCCTCCGATTCATCCACCATTTCCATCATTGCTTCAGCCATTAATTGGTTCACAAACATACATTTATTCCGTTGCATTGAGATGAGGATCTTGAATGATTCAGATGGCGATTTTGGCAGGCTTGTATTATTGATAGTGGAGAGTGTCTCACCACTGCATCATAACATAAATTAGGACGGAACCAAATAGATTAATCATGAGTTATTGCCATATTACCTGGCCTAGATTTACTAGAAAGAAACAATGGGGTTGCCTTGCTGTTTTCAGAGTTTGTCTTCTTATCTTCAGCAGCCTGCACAAAATTAACACACTAGCATTGCTATCATTGGCCAAGTTAGATAATAGGAAAGCAGCATTGACAAAACGAACGTTTGGGCAACTAGCCTAAACCAAATCAACACAATATGACACAGCTATCATCAGCCAGGTAAGGTAGTACGAAAGCAACATCGACACAATGAATGAATGGGCAACCAGAGAAGCACTACAATTCAGTAATGTGCGTGATATGAGATAGTACATTCATGCAGCTCAGTATGCAAAAATACCAGGCAATTTTCCTTACAAAAATCAACATTGGCGCCTTTAACATTTTGCTACAACTAATTTTAGATCAGATAAAGGTTAGATTCACGCCGATTAACAAAATACATGTTGATGTAAAAATATAGTGACATACAACAGTACTTACATCAGCATTGGAGCACGAGAATTTCAAGAAGATATTTTCCTCGAATACGATCCCAATGGAGGAAGTATTCTATCGTTTAACCTTATTTTCTAAAAGAGAGATGGGTAAGAAACATGTAGAAAATATGATCAGAATGCTATAAAATTTAATGATGCGAGGATACGCACACGCTTCTTAGAATGGAATTGACATTCTTTTGCTGGACTGGAGCGGACTAGTTCTTTGGCCACTGGAATCTACTTATTATCAGTGGGACTTGGGTTTCTCTGTGCTGGAGCAGTATTTATGCAAAATGGAGTTGGTTTATTATCTCCTGGCATTTGGATCTTTTGCAAAGACCTGGTTTGTAACCCTTCAGATTCTAACATAGTCGTCTTCCCCTTGCGTGCCTTATATAGAAGAATGGTGATTCAGTTATGAAACATGCTACAGCAGAGATGGAATAGGTACTAAAGAATAGAAAGGCATGACATATTGACATGTATTCCCTCCATCCGGAAATAAATGGACGGGTCTAGGCGTATTTCAGTTCTAGATACATCCAGTTTTATCCATTTCTGCAACATTTAATCCGGATGGAGGGAGTATGATGTAAGAGCTAGGGATACGACAGGACAACACAGTAAAAAAACACTGAAAAACCCACTGCAGAACCAAAGTATTCAAACCCACTGATATGAGATAGTACATTCATGCAGCTCAGGATGCAAAACTACGAGGCAGTTTTCCTTACAAAAATCAACATTGTGGCCTTAAATCATACATTTTGCTACAACTAAATTTAGATCAGATAAAGGTTGGATTCACGCTGATTAACAAAATACATGCTGATGTAAAAATATAATGATATACAACAGGTACTTACATCTACATTGGAGCACAGAGAATTCCTGCAAGAATCTTTCCTCATTGCAGAAATTCTTCTATCTGTTAAGCTTATTTTCTAAAAGAGAGATGGGTAAGAAACATGTAGAAAATATGATCAACATGCTATAAAATTTCATGATACGCACACGCTTCTTAGAATTGAGTTGACATATTTTTGCTCGACTGGAGCGGACTAGTTCTTTGGCCACGGAATCTGCTTATTATCGTAGGAGTTGGGTTTCTCTGTCTTTGGAGCAGTATCTATAAAAACTGGAGTTGGTTTATTATCTTGGCGTTTGGATCTTTTGCAAAGGCCTTGTTTGTAACCCTTTAGATTCTAACATAGTCGTCTTCCCTTGCATGCCTTGTATAGAAGAATGGTGCTTTGATTATAAAACATGCACAACAGAGAGATGGAATAGGTATCAAGAATAGAAAGGCATGACATATTGACATGTATTCCTCCATTCGAAAAAATGGATGGGTCTAGGCGTATTTCAGTTCTAGATACATCCTTTTTATCCATTTCGCAACATGTAATCCGGACGGAGGAGTATGGTGTAAGAGCTATGGATACGACAGACAACACAGCAAAAAAAACACTAGTTGAATGTAAAACTATATGTTAGCGGAATACGTCAGAAATAACTAAGGCAACATACGTGTATGATTGGGAAAATAAGATGGCATTGCAACAGAGCACTAGAACAGCACTTCAATGTAAAAAACATGGTATGGCGATGATGAAGTACATCTTGATGAATAACAATGCATAAGATATTTAGAAGCGTGATGTCCAAATTAAGCGAGATGGCATTGCGATAGAGTACAATGACAATGCTTGAATTTGAAAACATGTTATCATGAATGGAATAGGTCTTGAAAACAGGAAGGCATGACATATTTACATGCATGATCAGCATGCTAAGCACATGGCATTGCAATGAGTAGATACACTCCAGGTCATTATATGCATGTTGTACTCATATCACATGCCAAGTTAGAGCAAGGACCTTGTGGGGTGAAGAGGATTCATCATCTTTCCGCAAGTCTTCAAGAACTGCCTTTACATGTTCCATCATATTGGGTATCATTGACATCAAGTTTATTGGCCTTTACATTGCTCGTGAGGTTCTTGTGGATATATCGGTGTGTGCAATTATATCTGACATGCATGGAAACCAACTAGTAGTTAGATTATGTAAATGAGTGGCCTGTAGGAGACGACATAAATAGTAGGACTGGGGTTAACTAGCAGCAACATGTCTCATAAACTAAAGGGAGAACACAGATGAAAGCTACAGAATATGTATCGTTTGTACTCGAGATTAACTAGATTGCACACAAAACTATTAAAGAACAACATAGGTAATACTAGAAGTGGTATAATACTATTATCACCAGCATGTGGGATAGCATTGGCTGATGGATGATAACTATGGAACAATGTTACCTAAAGAACAAGTATCCTAGCTGAACTATGGAACAACGTGAACTCCTGAACAAGACTCGTAAGAGATCAGCATGAACATACAGTGAAATGTGATGATCTATTTTCCGTGCTTAAATGAATAACAAAGCCATAAATGTTGCACACAAGTAAGATGAGGGTACAACCTATCTGGCTGCCATCCATAGGAGTGAGCATCATGTGCTGACTTGTCGATGGACCTGCAGTTGTTGTGGCTGTCCATGTCGGGCACGCGCATTCGATGGAGGGAACTGTTGAGTGGGACTGTGGCTCCCTTCTGGTGTATGCTTCCCTTGTTGGAGCAGCTGCGGTGAGTCGAAAGACGGTGTGTCTGAAGATGCAGATAACGCATAATGTTAAGAACGGCATATCTCTTTGATCCGAAGAAATACACTAAGAGATCAACAGCAAGGTACGAGAGTGGTCACACGTCTCTTGACTGAAGACTAAATTGGGGTCACACGATTTTATTTTATTTTGG
The DNA here is from genome assembly GCA_021605205.1 of Aegilops longissima. Taxonomy (NCBI): domain Eukaryota; kingdom Viridiplantae; phylum Streptophyta; class Magnoliopsida; order Poales; family Poaceae; genus Aegilops; species Aegilops longissima. The sequence continues at coordinate 387,341,004 of CM038680.1, forward strand.
TACTGTCCGATCTACGCCGGATGGCTTGATGGCCGTCTTGTGCCTCCCGGCTGACACTGTTCGGAATCTTCCCCGAAGAGCCAGCGACCAACGGCAGAGCAGCCTGCCTCCGCCGTCCGTGGCCCCGCCAAAACCCGCTCCCGCCCCATCGCCTTTGTCGTGGTTGCGCCGCCCTCGGGCCAATCCACAAAGACTCCCCGTCATCCAGATCCGGCGGCGGCAGTACCTTCAACCCACGCAACTCTAAAAGATAGCCATCTAAGCGCTGCTTCCGTGGCAAACTTGCGGCCCCGCACCCTTACGTTAGACACCAGCCAACCGGCAGCCTAGGAGCTCCGCCGCCTCGAGGGGTGCTGCTTCCCATTGGGAATTGATTGGCCCAGAATAAAAATTCAGACAACTGACGCCTAAATAAAGTGATTTCAGATGAGGGTGCGACCTATCTGGCGGCATGGTGAAGTAGGCAGGTCCAGCTGCCGAGTCGGTGAGGCCGGGCGGTTCTGCGGTGGCGACCGCGGCAGGAAAGAGCGATGTCGCCACGGTCGACGGCTATGCGGAAGCAGCGCCAGACTCGGACGGATCCGAAGTTGGAGCCGCCCGGCGCCGTGAACAACGGCGGGGTGAATCGGCTCCGGTACGGTTCACGCGGCCGTCGTCGAGGCAGCACCAGCAGCACGGAGTAAGAGGCACACGCCCAGTGCATGACGGCAATTGGACAGCGTCTCGGCATTAGGGAGGAGGGCGGCTGTGAAATTGGTGCGGTGGGGCGCCATGGAGGTGGGGCTGAGGTTTGTGGCTCGGGAGAAGGGAGCTTCCGGGGAGAAGGTGATTTGGTGCCCACGAGGTATGAATGGGGGGCGGGGGGGATTGGGAGGGTAGTGGAACCATGTCTTACGGACGATTTGTGCGAAATGTCGGGGAGTTACAGTTCTACCCTTGCCTATAGGCTTCTCGGCTGGGTCTGTGTCTTGAGGGTCGTGGATAGTAGAGTAACTTTGCTTCTCCCCAAATAGTGGGCGGGAGCGATTTCAAGTAGGAGGGCGTGTTTTGAACTATAGTGGGCGCGAGCGATTTGAGGCGAGGAGAGCGTGTTTTGAAATAGTGGGTGCGAGCTATTTCGGGTGAGGAGAGCGTGTTTTGCCGACCATGGTTTATAAATTATTCGGCACATGTCATTTCGGCCGAGGATAAGACGCGCTTGGATGAAGTTACGAACCTACCCTCGATGTACAACGGGCCAATTGATGCGTGTCCCACATAGGACGGTAATTTCGCGTCTCCCATTTATTTGCTCAGGCGAATTCCACAGAGCAGAGAGGATGTTTAGCGGTTCGTTCAAATTTTGGGAGAACGAGCATCCACGTCTACTTACCAAGTCGATTCAAATCAAATTTTGAAATATTAGCTTGCCACTTCTTTCTTAGATGGAGAGATGATGCTCAGGAGTAATGTGTTTTTACATGCTCGTTGCTAGCGATTTACTATATGACAAATAGCTGACCCACTCAAAAACGCAAATCAAACCCAAAATGAAATATCTCGATTCAATGAACTAGCTCGTTCAGTAGGTCAAAATAGTGAACTAAATCCAAAATTGAACACCTCAATCAAGTAGCATGTTGTACAGTGTTATAGTACTCCATGAACATGTTGAAAGTCAAATTAATGAACTTGTTTGATATACGCATATATCCGTTCATGTGTGGATTGCAGACAACATGTTCTCCAATTTAAATATTTGAATGCAAGTTTATATCGAAACATGGTTTATATCAGTCTTTGATGCATAAAACGCGACCTCCCCCTCTCCCGGACTCCTGTTCTCTCTCTCACTCTCTCGCCGACAATCTTCAATTCTGTCGCACGCATCCGACACAAAAACCTTGTTGGTCCCTCTCCCTTTATCTCTCTCTCTCTCTCTCTCTCTCTCTCTCTCTCTCTCTCTCTCTTTGTGTGTGTGTGTGTGGGGGATCTTTCTAGTTCACATTCATATATACACCATCTATAGGTCTCTCTCGCACACTATGTATGATACTCTAGCTAGTCCAAGCTAGATATCTTGGGTGCACTCATCGTACGCACACAAATTCCTTGGCTCTTTGCCCGTAACTCTCCCACGCACTACTATGTCATCTCGGAGCTCTTCCCCCCTGAGGGAGTCCCGGATTAGGGGGTGTCCGGATAGCCGGACTATGACCTATGGCCGGACTCCTAGACTATGAAGATACAAGATTGAAGACTTCGTCCCGTGTCCATATGGGACTTTCCTTGGCGTGGAAGGCAAGCTTGGCGATACGGATATGTAGATCTCCTACCATTGTAACCGACTCTGTGTAACCCTAACCCTATTCGGTGCCTATATAAACCGGAGGGTTTTAGTCCGTAGGACGAACAACAATCATACCATAGGCTAGCTTCTAGGGTTTAGCCTCTCTGATCTCGTGGTAGATCTACTCTTGTACTACCCATATCATCAATATTAATCAAGCAGGAGTAGGGTTTTACCTCCATCGAGAGGGCCCGAACCTGGGTAAAAACATCATGTCCCTTGTCTCCTGTTACCATCCGCCTAGACGCACAGTTCGGGACCCCCTACCCGAGATCCGCCGGTTTTGACACCGACATTGGTGTTTTCAATGAGAGTTCCTCTGTGTCGTCGCCATCAGGAAGGATGCCTCATCCCGTCTTTAAAGACGGCACTGTTGCTAAAGAAGCTTTGGCTGTCGGCCAAACTCTCCAGCTAGGCGGTTTTCTTATGATCGCCTGTTCGGCCGCCGCACCGACGATGACTTCTCGGGTCATCGAAAGCAATCTTCACGTTAACTCGGATCTCGCCGAGCAGTCAGATCCGATGGAGCTCTCTTCCTTAAACGACCTCTTGGATCACATCGCCGCCCTAGGAGTCGCTATAGACTATGATCAGATTGGGCCTAAACCCGATCTGAGAGAGATTACCTCTCCCCAGGTTACCCACCACGTTGCTGTGGTAGAGGAACAATACGGTGACCCTTCTTCTATCTTAAGGACTAGCTACGTCCGGATTCCCGATCCCTCCATGCCGGATTCCCGCGGAGGAGAGGACGTCATGCAAGCCCTGAACCTAAAGTCAGGCAGTGGGCTAGATTCATTGGACAACATCCAAGAATCCAAGCTTCCAAATTCGGAAGCTCCTTGGCCCTTAAGCCTCAGATTGGGCGCGGTTCCGTATTTAATTCCACCCGCCCACCAAACATAAGCGACCTATCTCAAATTCGGCAAGAGCCCGCAGAAACAGTACACCATTACTGGGCCAGATTCCTCCTGGTTATGGACAGGATAAAGGACTGCCACGAGGAGGACGCGATCTCATTCTTCTGCAATAATTGCACGGACAACATGATCCTTAACGCTATAAGTCGTCGTGACATCACACGCTTTGCCGACTTGGCGTCCATAGTACAAAAGTACTGTGTGATGGAAAGCGCCTGGAAAACCGAAGCAAGATTTTGGGACAATCCGGCCTTGAATACAACCCCAGTCCGAAATCAAAGGGTGCACCATCGCCAGGCACATGGGTTAAACACCAAAAAGCAAAAACCCTCTATAGGGCATGGAACCGTACTGGAGGGATGGCTCAATGGACCCTGTAAAATTCATAGTACAGAGGGCGCCACTCCAACTCATAGCCTTAGAGCATGTTGGATACTATGACAGGTGGCCAAAAGTGGCGAAGAGCTTCTAGCTCTAGAGCACCAGCCCAGGGATACCAGTACGGTATTAACAGTCTTCAAGACTTTCGCATCAAATAATATACGGAAACAAACACTCCGTAGCCTTGCCGAAGTCTACCAAGTAGCAACAATAAATCCATGGAGTGACACAGCTATTACCTTTAATGCCAGTGACGAACCTAAATTCCGAACAGCCCGAGCACCATCCGCATTGGTCCTCAGTCCGAGAGTGGACGGCTTTCGCCTTGCCAAGGTACTCATGGACGGCGGCAGCGGATTGAACCTCATTTACGAGGAAACCCTCCGAAAAATGGAAATAGACTAGAGCTGCATTGAGCGAAGCAGCACAACCTTTAGAGGAATAATCCCCAGTCGGGAAGCACGCTGTACAGGAAAAATCACACTGGATGTGGTGTTCGGCATGCCGGATAATTACAGGTCTGAGGAAGTCACGTTACAAGTGGCCCCGTTTAGCAGCGGATACCACGCTCTATTAGGGCGAGAGGCATTCACAATTTTTCAAGCTATACCCCATTATGGGTACATGAAGCTCAAAATGCCCGGGCCCGACGGAATCATCACTCTTGCTAGTGATCCGGACATAGCACTGCTACCGAAAATAAGATAGCCCAGACCGCCCTTGAGGCACTATCCGAAGCCCTAGCGGCCGAGGAACTCACTACGCTGCGCTCCACGGTGAATAGGGACGATGTGATACTCGATAAGAGATCCAAGTCCACTTCCTTCAAACCAGCAGACGAAATATTCAAATTCCAAGTCCATCCAACGGACCCTACAAAAACGGCCTCCATCGGGGCACAATTAAATCCGGATGTAGATGCCGCACTAAGAGAATTCCTACGCGAAAATTGGGACATTTTTGCCTGGCACCCTTCAGACATGCCGGGAATCCCACGCCGCTGGCGAGCATAGCCTAAACATCCTAAAGGGTTCAAGCCCGTCAAACAGGCTCTTGGCATTTCTCTCGAACCCAAGAGATAGGCCAGGGAGAGGAGCTAGCCAAACTATTGGAGGCGGATTCATCGAAATATAAAACATCCGGACTGGCTAGCAAACCTGGTGATGGTACCAAGAAGGACAAATCCTGGCGCCTATCGCCGATTTCAAGGACCTCAACAAGGCTTGCCCAAAGGATCCCTTCCCCTCCCCGCATTGATCAAATCATCGGCGCTACCGCAGGACACGATTCATTGTGTTTCCTCGATGCATACTCGGCTACCACCAAATTAAGATGGCAGAGCCTGACCAAGCCGCAGCGGCATTCATCACTCCATACGGCCCATTCGCTTCAACACAATGCCCTTCGGGCTCAAAACGCCGGCGCAGCATATCGGCGCATGATTCGGACATGTCGGCAAACCAGATCGGCAAAGCAGTGGAGGCATACGAGGCGATGTGGTCGTCAAAAGCAAGCATGTCGAAACTCTAGTAGATGACTTGAGGCTCACATTCGATAATCTCCGAACATATGACATCAAGCTCAACCCGGAAAAATGCGTTTTCGGCGTACCAGCCAGAAAGCTCTTGGGCTTCATCATTATCCGGTAGAGGAATTGAAGCAAACCCAGCCAAGATCCGAGCTCTGTCACAATTGGATATCCCAAAGACCTCAAACAAATACAAAATTATTTGGATGCGTGGCGGCTCTAAGCCGCTTTATCTCCCGTTTGGGAGAAAAGGCATTAACCCTTTATCGCCTCCTCTGACGCACCGAACACTTCGAGTGGACGGATGCCGCCACGACCAGACTCGAAGAAATAAAAGCCATATTGGCAACAAACCCGGTCCTGGCCGCGCCCAACATGGGCGAACCAATGCTATTATACATCGCGGCAACTCATCAAGTTGTAAGCGCGGTGCTCGTTATCGAATGAGAAACGGACGGACACAAGTTCCCCCTTCAAAAAACAGTTTACTACGTGTCCACTGTCCTAACTCCATGCAAGTCACGGTACCCGCATTATCAAAACATAGTGTATGTGGTGTTTATGGCATCCCAGAAGCTGCGACACTACTTTCAAGAGTGTTCAATAACAGTAGCCTCCGAAGTACCCCTTAACGACATTATAAACAACCGCGACGTGACGGGCCGGATTGCCAAATGGGCCATTGAGCTCCTCCCGTTCGACATAACCTATAAGCCAGAGAGAGCTATTAAGTCGCAATTTTTGGCCGACTTCGTCGCCGAATGGACCGAAGCCGAACTCCCTAAAGAGTACGGCGCATATTCCAACTGGATAATGCACTTCGACGGCTCCAAAATGTTGGCTGGCCTGGGAGCTGGCGTCGTTCTGATGTCCCCAACCGGAGATACAGTTCAATACGTACTCTAGATAATGTATACGGACTCCAACAACGCAGCCGAATACGAGGCCCTTCTACATGGTCTCCGGATGGCAGTCTCCATGGGCATTCAACGCCTAGAGGTGCGCGGGGATTCGAACCTTGCGATATCCAAAATAAATGGAGACTTTGATGCCAAGGATCCGAAAATGGCAGCCTATCGCAATGCCGTACTAAAAATGTCAGCTCGGTTTGAGGGGCTCGAATTTCACCATATAGCCCGGGATAACAGCCAGGCAGCAGATGTGTTGGCACGCATCGGCGCAAAGCGTGATGCTGTCCCCCCCCCAACATCTTCCGAGAGAGGCTGTTCAAGCCATCCGTATTATGGGAGGGAGAGTCCGAAAATAACAACCCGGACCCAACCGCCTTGCCCCACACGAACATTACGACACGGTTGGTGGTTACGCCAGCGAAATAACACCCTCAGCCCACGTAATAATGGCAGTCATTACCCGTGGACGAACCATTCCTAGCCTACCTAACCAGGAAGGAACTTCCCGAGGACCAAAACGAGGCCTGCTGCATTGTGCGGCGATCTAAAGCCTATAAAGTCCATGAGGGAGAGCTTTATAAGAAAAGCACAACCGGAGTCCTTCAAAGGTGTATCTCCGAAGAGGAAGGGCGGAATCTTCTGGCTGAAATTCATGCCGGACTCAGCGGGCACCACGCAGCGGCCCGGGCCATTGTAGGCAAGGCCTTCCGTACAGGATTTTATTGGCCGACGGCCTGGGCAGATGATCAGGACTTAATCCAACGATGCGTCGGATGCTAGCTCTTTGCCAACCAAAGCCACATGTCACCCACCGCCCTCAAAACTATACCCATTACCTGGCCCTTCGCGGTCTGGGGGCTTGACATGGTCGGACCCCTTAAAGGGGGAACCCAAAAGCAAAAATACCTACTGGTCATGGTGGATAAATTCACCAAATGGATAGAGGCCAAGCCTGTCAAGACAGCCGGATCCGGACTGGTGATAGACTTCATATCAGGGGTCGTACACCGTTACGATGTCCCCCACAGCATCATCACTGATAACGCCACGAACTTTATGGCCGACGAGGTAAAACTCTGGTGCAAAAACATGGGCATTAAGGTCAACTACGCTTCAGTCTATCACCCTCAAACTAACGGTCAAGTTGAGCGAGCAAATGGTCTAATTATGAGCGGCATCAAACCCAGATTAGTGTGGTCCCTCAAGGAATCTAACACGCACTGGGTAGAGGAGCTCGACTCCGTACTCTGGGGGTTGCGGACCACACCGAATCGCACGACCGGATTCACACCATTCTTTATGGTATACAGCGCAGAGGCAGTTCTGCCCTGCGACATAATTCATGACTCACCTCGCGTGCGCATGTACGAAGAAAGAGAAGCCGAGCTCGATCGGCAGGACAGTTTGGACGCCTTGGAGGAGGAGCGTGACGTAGCAAAAGCTCGTTCCGCATTCTATCAACAGCAGGCTCGAAGATATCAAGGCAGAGAAGTACGGGCCAAAATTTACAATGTTCTAGTTCTACGCCTGCCGGACAAGAAAAAGGACAAACTAAAGCCCAAATGGGAAGGTCCATTTATCATCGACCAAGTCCTGACCGGTGGAGGGTACCGTCTGCGGGATGCATCGGATAACCGACTCGAGCCGAACCCATGAAACGCAGCCCGTCTTCGAAGATTCTACGCCTAGCGCCGGATTCTGAGTTCGTCTCCTTCTTCTGTCCATATTTTACATTTTAGCTGTCTTCTATTTTTCTCCTTCTCCCTCCTTTTTCTTTCCAGCCTTTAAAGGCTCGTTAGCGCATTGTTCGCACACACTTGACGCGCTATCCGCGCTCATTGTACCTGGGGGCTTCTTTCACAGAAGCTTAATTATAAGGGCTTCATGCCCAATACATGTGTCACACTTCCGGATGTACCTTTTATTCACCATTATATGCATCGATATGACTCAAGTTTTGGCCAAGCTGGGTTGCCCGGCTCCTGTGCTTACCCCTACGTTCCCGATTGTTCAGCTAGGTGGTAAAGGGAGGACCTCTGCGATTGTTACTGCCGGGTCAGCCGGATGTGTACCTCACACTGGGTGAAGCCAAAAGCTAGCGTTCTTAAGAGAATATTCGGTCGGTGAACTAAAAGAAGATTTCTTACCTATTTATTTATCGGCCCCCAGATGTTTTTCTGCTTTTTTCGCAGTCCGTACATGCACTTTAGGGCATGCCTCCGAGGGAAAGGAACCCCTAACGGAACTATTCTCCCTGGAAGATGTTTCTTACTAACCATGTAATATAACATAACTAGTTGGGCACTTGTCTGATAAAGCACTAATGACCCCTACGCCTGGTCTCCACACATGCCCTGGTTTTTATATAACCACGAGGGTATTCGGACACACTCCGGACTATTGGGTCCCGAGGTTGAAGCGAAAAGGTCCGCTATGACAAACGATCTACAATCCGGCTAGAAGGCATTTTACATGTCACCTTAAATTACATAGTCAATTTGGTGATTGTATTCCTCTTCAATGCTATCCAACAGGCTGTCTAGTTTATCCTGCTGGGAATACTTATGACCAATTCTACGGCGTACACTAAGCTCACGAGATCTCCTTCCCATCTGCCCCAGCCCCACAGGTCCGACCTCGGCCATGTGGTTTGGGTCAACCAACCGTGTCAGCGTCTTCACCATGGCCCAGCCTCCTGGCGCCTTGATGACAGCCGATATCTTCCATAATCGGAGCGCCTCCGCGCTCCTGGAGCCTCTCTGCAAGCTCCCCAAGGCCTTGAGGGGGGAGGCAGAGATGGCCACAAGGCCTGGGCGACACCTTTCATCACCTGCCGAACTCGTTCGTGTAGTTGTAAGAGCTCGGGAAGATGGTCACTGTCGGTGTTCTGGGAATGGGGGTCCCCAGACTTGCCTGCCTGCGGCCTGCGGTGTGGCCCAAGGGGTGGCCTAGCATGGCCCATCTTCATCAGCACAAGCTCAAGACCCTCGCGAGGGGCCAAGCCTCATGAGGCGGACGACAGAAGCTTCCTCGAGCCGGCCTCGTCAGGCTGGCTCGCGAGGAGGCGGAGAGATCAAGCGGGGTAACTCACGAGGTGCCCATGGCGCAAGCCATGGCGACCCAAGGCGCCGGTGGGCGCCAGCCAGCAGTGTCCTCCTTTCCTCTTTGGTGCAAAGGGGGCAAGCGCGAGCAAGAGCATCAAGCAAAGGCATCCGTTTGATTGCAACAAGACCAAGACCGTCATAACGGCAGGAAGGAAGTCATCGTGGAGCCCAAGCCAGGCGTCACCACGAGCCTTTGACAGCGAGGACCAACTTTAGTCAGGATAAGTGTACTAGATGTTCCCCTTCAAAATGGCCAATTGTTGGCGCCCTTCCCGCTCAATATTTGGGAGGAGGCTCAGGGCCCTTGCCTATAAATAGGACTAGCCACCCACGGGGTAGAGGGGGAGAAATCTGAGAGGCATCTAGAAATCTTGGAGATCGCTTAGAGAAAGAGAGAGAGAGGGAGCGACTGAACTCCCCTAGCAGTTCATCGCACCAGCCAAGAACAGACCCTCGCGAGGCTGTTCTCCCTTGTGTTGTTCATCATCAGCCCAAGAGGCAATCCACCACACCACAAACTAGAGTAGGGTATTACACCACAATGGTGGCCCGAACTAGTATAAACCCTGTGTCTCTTGTGTTGTTCTTTTCATAGTTTAGATCCTAGCGAGGCGGCGAGGTGCAGGTAGGTAGAGGGCGAGATCTCTGCGCGCACCCCAGTGTTGGAACCTAGAGGGTCTGCCGGAACCCAAAATCCGACATTTGGCGCGCCAGGTAGGGGTGCGCCGGAGCTTTCCCTTCCACCGACCCGCTCTCCACCGACACCGCAACTCGCCCTACGATGAGCAGCGCACAGCCCACTCCGTCGGCCAAAGACGGGGCTGGGGCTCGAGCCTTGGCCCCAGCCTTGCGACAGGTGCGGTGGCCGGACAAGTTCAAGCCGGAGACGCTGCCGCGCTACAACGGCACAACTGATCCACTAGCCTTCCTGCTGGCATACGAGGTGGCCATCCTCGAAGCAGGAGGTGACGACAGGGTCATGGCTAACTGGCTGCCCGTGGCCCTCACTGACGCCCCGCGCGCGTGGCTGCTCCACCTACCTGCGGCTTCCGTGGCCACTTGGGAAGAGCTGTGCAACCTCTTCCTCGCCCAGCACGCTGCACCAGCGCCCCCAGTCGTCGCGGCTCTCCTGGGCGGCTCGCGGGCGCCACCTTCAGGCCGCCACGTCAAGCCATTCGTCCGCCAGGTCAGCGCTGCTTCCTCGCGGCAGGGGGCTCCTCCAGGTCGGTCGGTGCCCAAGGCCTATCTGGCCTTCAGCTCGGAGGACCACCCCTCCAACTCAACCTGTTCGGGCGCGCTCCCAATGCTATGCACCCCCACCATCTGCCAGGTGGCCGTCACCAGGACTCTCATCGACGGCGGCGCGGGCCTCAGCGTGCTCTCGGTCGAAGCCTTCAGCCTCCTCCACATACCGCCGGAGCGGCTTCAGCCCAACCGGCCTTTCTTGGGCGTCGGCGGCGGGTCGTCCAGCTCCCTGGGGCAAATCCGTCTCCCGGTAACCTTCGGCACCTACGACAACTTCTGCACAAAGCTAATCGACTTCGACATCGCCCCCATCAGCCTCCCATACAACGCCATCCTCGGCTACCCAGCACTAGCCCGATTCATTGCCGCGACTCACCCAGCGTACAACCTCATGAAGATTCCCAGGAGCAACGACGTCCTCACCGTGTCCGGCGACACCGGGGATGCGCTGCAAGTGCTCCGGCTCGCCTTCAAGACGGCGGCGTCGGCGCAGCCTGCCGACTCAGACGCCCCTGAGCCCAAGGGGGCTGCGCCGGCCAAGAAGAAGCAACTGTTCACCCAGGACAAGGCGGAAACCAAGCAGATACTTGTCGACGAGGACAGATCAACTAACCCCACCTTCACCATAGGCGCCAACCTCGAACCCGAGCAGGAGGAGGCCCTGGTCAAGTTCCTGCGCGCGAACAAGAAGGTGTTCGCCTGGGAGCCTGATCAGCTGGCGGGGATCCCTAGAGGTATAATCGAGCATCACCTCAACATGTGCCCCAACGTACGCCCTGTGAAGCAGAAGGCGAGACGGCAGTCCACTGAAAAGCAGGCTTTCATCGTCCAAGAGACCCACAAACTGGAAGCTGCAGGGGTCATTCGCGAGGTCCGATATCTAGATTGGCTGGCCAACCCTGTTGTTGTGCCGAAGAAAGGGGCGAAGGAACGCATGTGTGTCGACTTCACCAACCTCAACAAAGCCTGCCCGCAAGATCCATTCCCGCTCCCTCGCATCGATCAGATCGTCAATTCCACTGCTGAGTGCGACCTATTATGTTTCTCGGATGCCTTCTCCGGGTATCACCAGATCAAGATGGCGGTAGAAGATGTGGAAAAAACGACTTTCCTGACCCCGTGTGGGGTGTACTGCTACACATGCATGCCGTTCGGGCTGCGCAACGCAGGGGGCGACCTTTCAGCGGCTGATGCACATCACCTTGGGCCTGCAGCTCGGGAAGAATGCTGAGGCTTACGTCGATGACATTGTGGTGAAGTCTCGCGAGGCCAAGACCCTGATACAAGACCTGGAGGAAACCTTCGCGAGCCTCAACGTAGTGAACCTGCGGCTAAACCCAGAGAAGTGTGTGTTTGGGGTCCCCTCAGGCAAGCTCTTGGGCTTCCTCGTGTCCCACCGAGGCATCAAAGCTAACCCAGAAAAGGTCAAGGCGGTCGAGGTCATGAGCCCGCCAAAGACCCTCGTGAGAAATGCGAAGCTCACTTGGGCGTGACAACACTAGGGCGCTTCATCTCCAAGTTGGGGGAGCGAGCGCTGCCTTTCTTCCAGCTGATGAATAAAAAGAGACCCTTTGAATGGACTGAAGAGACCGACAAGGCGTTCCAAGATCTCAAGAGGTACCTAACCAGCCCTCCGTTAATGGTGGCCCCGCGCCCTCAGGAACCCCTGGTGCTCTACCTTGCAGCCACTCCCTACTCCGCCAGCGCAGCCCTGGTGGTGGTTAGGGAGGAGCGTCGGACCAAAGCCGCGACAGCTGCCCGGGTCGAGGCGAAGCAAGATCAAGGAAGACCCACAGATACCACTACCACAGCCAAGAAGGATCAGCCGCTGCAGGGGAACGCACTCGGGACAGGAGAGACCCCTCCCCCTGGCGACCAGCCGCTGGAGGCTCCACTGTCTCAGGAGGCGCCGCAGTCTCCGGAGGGCACCATCGATACCAGCACCCCCAACCTCGTTGAGCACCACATGTACCGTCGGCCTGATGTTGCGGGATCTTGGCGCGGTACCCATGCCTCGAAACTCCTCCTCGCTATTGGTGGCCTCGCGCAAGCTGCGGCATTATTTTCAGGGCCACCCCATCAAGGTTTTCTCAGCGTACCCCTTGGAAAGGGTGCTCAGGAGCCCTAACTCAGCCGGAAGAGTCGCTGAGTGGAACATTGAACTGCAAGCGTTTCAGCTCGAATTCAGCACAACCAGAGTCATCAAGGGGGCCACCTTGGCGGATTTCGTGGCAGAATGGACGGAGGCGCCGGGCCTCAAGGCTGATGAGGATCGATCCCTCTCCCCGGGAAGCGAGGCGCCGGACGGTTGGGTCTTGTACTTCGACGGGGCATTCTCCAGGCACGGCGCGAGGGCTGGTGCGGTGCTTATATCTCCTACTCAAGACAAGCTCTACTACGCGTGCAGCTCTGTTTCCAGCACGGAGAAAAGGTCTCCAAAAACATAGCAGAGTATGAAGGCCTAATAGCAGGCCTGAAGGCCACAACTGCCCTAGGAGTGAAGCGCCTTACCATCAAGGGTGATTCACAACTCCTCGTCAACTTCTCCAACAAGGTATACGAGCCGAGGGACGAGCACATGGAAGCCTACCTCGTGGAGGTTCGCAGGATGGAGAAGCAGTTCTGGGGGCTGGAGTTGCAGCATGTGCCCCGTGGCACCAATCAAGAGGCCGACGACATCGTAAGCGAGCATCCAGCAGCTACCTCGGGGCTGGCGTCTTGACGGCTCTTCAAGCCCTTGGCCATGCCATCCTTTGTCAGCTGGTGCAGCCTGGGAGGAGCTCCCCAGCCACCAACCTCGGGAGCCCGGTCTATGGCCCGGCCTCGGGGGCGCTTTGCTCTTGATCTTTGGAGCCTCGGGAGGTGCTGGATCACGAGCTCGGAGCTACTTAACGCAAGGGATCTTCGGAGAAAGAGGAGGAAGCGGAGGCGTGTGTACGACAAGCCACAACATACTTGCATCGAGGATGGAGAGGTCACGGAAGCGACCAAATGATGTGTCCCAACGCTGCATCTCCGAGGGAGCAAGGGAAGGAACTGGCTTGGCAGATATACGGTGGAGGCTGTGGGCATCATTCATCATCGCGGTCCCTCGTTGGCAAGGCGTTCCACAGCGGGTTTTATTATTACTGCGCTCAATGACGCCGTCGAACTGGTGAAGGCTTGCGAGGCCTGCCAATTCCATGCCAAGCAGATCCATCAACCGGCGGGAGGTCTGCAAACTATACCCCTCTTGTGGCCATTCGCAGTCTGGGGGCTGGATATCCTGGGCCCGTTCCCTCGGGCGCCAGGGGGCTATCGCTACCTCTATGTCGCCGTGGACAAGTTCACCAAGTGGGCTGAAGTGGAAGCCGTCCGCACCATCCCCGCAGGTTCTGCGGTCAAGTTCATCGAGGCATCGTGAACGGTTAAGGTGCGAACCGCATCATCACCGACAGCGGTTCGCAGTTCATCGGTAACCTTTTCAAAACATATTGTGCTAACCTTGGGGCCTTGAATATGATACGCCTGGTAGTGCACCCACGAACAGCGGTCAAGCGGCGGGCCAGCGTGGAGGTCTTGAGAGGCCTCAAGACCAGAATATTCAAGAAGAATTTGGAGGCTGCGGCGGAGGTTGGTACGACGAGCTGCGATGCGTGTTGTGGTCCATCCACACAACGCGACCAAGCCAAGCTGGCGAGACCCGTTCTTCCTGGTCTATGGGGCTGAGCGGTCCTCCCTCACGAGTCGGCGTCGTTCCACACGGCTCTGGCGTTGACGAGGCGCAGCGAGACACCATGCGGGGACAGACCTCGTCTTTGGGGAGGAGCATCATCGGGAAGCAGCTTCTGGCGGCAAGAGTACCAACAAGCTGTGGCGATACCCTTTGCCTCAACATCCGCCCGGGACTCTCAAGGTAGGAGACCTCGTGCTCGGCGGGTTCTCTCCAGGGAGGGATTGCATAAGCTCTCTCCCATGTGGGAGGGCCCGTTCAAGGTTGTTCATGTTTCCAGGCCCGGCTCCACGTGCTTGGAGACTCGGGAGGAGTGCCCGTCCGAGCGCGTGGAACATCCAGCACCTAAGGAGGTTTACCCTAAAACGCCCGAGCACATGAAGAAGGCGAGCGCTGTGAAGCTGCGGGTTTTGGAAAAGGCCCGAGCACTGTGAAGAAAGCGACGCACAGTGAAGCTGCCGCGTTTTGGAAAAGGCCCGAGCACGTGAAGAAAGCGACGCGCTGTGAAGCTGCAGCGTTTTGGAAAAGGCCGGTGCTGTGAAGAAGGCAAGCGCTTTGTGAAGTGTATCTTTACGAGAAAGGCCCGATGCTGTGAAGAAGGCAAGCGCTGTGAAGTGTATCTTTACGAGAAAGGCCGGAGCTGTGAAGAAGGCCAGCGCTGTGAAGCTTCGCCGCCGTGACACTCTCACGTAATAATGAGTTGGGGCTGTACATACCCGGAGTCTCGGAGTGCGGCCTCGGGCCTGGGGCTCCCTCCGCCAGATGGCAGCACTTAGCTCCATGTTGGTGAGAAAGCGTGAAGGCTAGATTAGGTGCGGACGCGGATTTTCTCATTTGCTATCTGCAGTTGGCTTGTTCATTCCCATTCGAGGTTTTATCGAAGTTGTTGCCGTCTTTGGCTTGTGACTCTTTGCCTTTTCGCTCTCCTGCCTCGATTTCTCTCACGCAAGTCTCGCGAGTGTTTTTCTGCCCTTATCGTTTGAGGCTTCCTTACGGGTCTACTACAGGAGCACCCCTCGGTCCGTGCCCACAGACACCTTGACTGAACACAGGACTGGGTGGTCGCCTCCACAGTGAGGCAGGAGCTACCTCTCTAGACTAACCTTCACGGGACATGAGGCGTTCGACGAGGCCTCGGCCTCGGGAAACAAAGGCCCTGACAGGCGCCCCGAGCTAAGTAATTTTCTGGCTGCAGCGTGTGGCACAAGGCATAATACCGAAATAGCGGAAGCAGTATGATAATTAACAGCAATAGTCCAAGCGCGCCCTCATGGTCACTTACCTCTTGTCTCTTTTGCGGGGAAAAGAAAAAAAGAGAAAAAGCAGTAGCGGCTTGCGACACCAACTCACGGGGAGACTCGAGCGCGCCTCCGGGCTCGAGGCGGACTCCTCTCACGCTTCCTTTGGGGCGAGGCAGTGAGGCGGACCGCTACCTCCCTCGAGGCGGGCGTGTGCGGAGGCTGGTCATGCCACCGCTGGAGGAGCCGCTGCCGAAGAAGAGTCGTCAAAGCTCGGCGAGCCCCAAGCGCCGCCGCCCAGCCGCTGTCGTCTTCAAATCATCCTTTGGGCTGGGCTGCGTCGCGATCGTCGTTCTCGGTCTGACATCGGTAGCGGCGACCGTCTTCCCGAACACCCTCACGTGAGGGTGGCATCACCGTCAAACTTGAAGTGTAGGGTGCACCGCCCGGCTCGAGACCACGGCGAGCAAGCGTTGCGGTCGCGGGTCGGGGCCACACTCCGGCTGCGAGACCTCCAGCGAAGCCCGGAGGCCGGCTGCGGCAACCATCCGCTGAAGCGAGGCCGCCGGGGTACCGGCGGAAGCTCACCTAGGAGGAAGAGAGGAAGCTGGAGCAGTCTTTGGTTGGCTCCGCCGACCACACCACGAACTTCGGCAGCACCTCTGCCGAGTGGAAGCGTGGCCTAGGGGTCGTGCGGACGTGGCGCGCCCCAATGACTGCCGCCCGTCACAGCGTGGGAGATCACCTCCACGACCGCGAGCCACCATAGAAGCCACAGGGTGTTTGCGAGGGCGGCCTCGACCGGCGCTTAGGCGGGGAAAGTCAGGCTCCACCTGGCGAGCCTTTCCCTTCTCATGACGAGAACCTCTTTGGCGAGCCATGAAGAAGAAGAAGAAGAAGCAAGAGGGATGGACTAGAAGGGCGGGCGCCGTCCGTGCTTATAGCGGGAAGGCCAACCACGGCCTCCATGATCGCGGTAATCATGACCTGCTTTGCATGCGAGGACTTTTCAATTCATGCGATCGTCGGCGTCGTGGGGAGCAGGGCGCCACGTCCAATCAACCGCCACCTTGGCGCCCAAAACCATGAGCTGTTAGGGCCAGCGATTGCCGCTGCCTTGCCGCTTCTCTGCTCGAGTCAAGTCCACAGCGCCTTGGGCCGGGGTCTCTTGTCGGCGTTACGGGAGCAGGGGTCCCAGACTTGCCTGCTGCGTCTGCGGCGTGGCCCAAGGGGTGGCCTAGCACGGCCCATCTTCATCGGCACAAGCTCAAGACCCTCGCGAGGCCAAGCCTCATGAGGCGGGCGACATGAAGCTTCCTCGAGCACGGCCTCGTCAGCTGGCTCGCGAGGAGGCGGAGAGATCAAGGCGGGGTACCTCACGAGGTGCCCATGGCCGCAAGCCGGGGCGACCAAGAGGCGCCCGGTGAGGCGCCAGCCCGCATAGTGTCCTCCTTTCCTCTTTGGTGCAAAGGGGGCAAGCACAAGCAAGAGCATCAAGCAAAGGCATCCGTTTCGGTGCAACAAGACCAAGGTTGTTGCAACGGCAGGAAGTAAGTCATCGTGGAGCCCAAGTCGGCGTCACCACCAGAGCCTTTGACAGGCGAGGACCAACTTTAGTCAGGATAAGTGTACTAGATGTTCCCCTTCAAAATGGCCAATTGGTGGCGCCCTTCCCGCTCAATATTTCGGAGGAGGCCCAGGGCCCTTGCCTATAAATAGGACTAGCCACCCACGGGGTAGAGGGGGAGAAATCTGAGAGGCATCTAGAAATCTTGGAGATCGCCTAGAGAAAGAGAGAGAGAGGGAGCGACTGAACTCCCCTAGCAGTTCATCGCACCAGCCAAACAGACCCTCATGAGGCTGTTCTCCCTTGTGTTATTCATCATCAGCCCAGAGGCAATCCACCACACCACAAACTAGAGTAGGGTATTACACCACAATGGTGGCCCGAACTAGTATAAACCCCTGTGTCTCTTGTGTTGTTCTTTTCATAGTTTAGATCCTAGCGAGGCGGCGAGGTGCAGAGTAGGTAGAGGCGAGATCTCGCGCGCACCCGGTGTTGAACCTAGAGGTCTGCGGAACCCGAAATCCGACAGTCACTCGTAGAACCGGGCATTTCCTCTGCAGGACGGCCTGTGAGCATACCTACAGACATATCTCTGTTAGTCGACTTCCTCGCCGAACTCATTTTTCAAAGTTCGTTTAAGCACTTACTAAAAATGTCGCGTCGAAGCCGCCGGTTCTCCATATGAGTCAGACAGTTGAGCACGAACATCTTTTAGTTCCTCACCCAGCTGGGTGTTGGCATCTTGGAGATTATTTTTCTCTGCCTCACCCTCGTAAGCATGTTCTACTTGACCTTTAACGGCGCAAGAGCTGTTGCTTGTCGGATCTACCCGGCGCCATCTGCAATGTTATTATCAGATATATACACGCCGCCCTTCACAACATACTTATCTTTTAAAAGCATATGTTACCAGAGGGGGTTTCTTTGGCTTCCCCTGTCGCGGCTTGTGCGGCCTCAAGTTGGGCTTTGCACTCTTCAAGCTCCTGGGACAGTTGGGTATTCCTTTCCGTAAGATCCTGCACAATAAATGATCCTTAATTCATTTATTCTAACTATTTCAAGTCTCGGGGGCTACTGGCATATATAACTATTAAATTTCCTCACTCATATGTCTTTTACATACTGCTCCGTGGCTCTGGCTAGACCATCTTGAGCGGCACGGAGGTGCACATCTCCCGAATTGAAGGCGTTCAATGCCTCTTGGGAGAAACATGTGTCACGGAGAATTGTCCGGCGGCGCCTGTGATTCATGGCACTCTCCACCTCGGAGTTGGTGGCGGACAATCTGTCGGAGGAGCATCCGGCCTTGCGCCTCGTGTTCGCCTCCGCTTACAGGGCTGGCTGGCGGAGGCTCGATGGGCAACCTCTCCGATATAGTCCGTGGCGCTCTTTTTCTGAAAAAGCACGGCGTTAGTGTGCCTTCGGAATAAAACACAGGAATAAGGTGACCGCCATACCGTTGCACGGCGTTTTGATCCGGACCGCACTTCTTTTTAGCCTGCTGGGCCGCGCTACCCCTCGTTGGCTAGCCGCCGCAGGCTCGGCCTTCCGCCTAAAGGGCTCCCCCTGCAAAACACCATTGGTATACGATGATAAAAAATAAGCACGGATGAATCATTCTCAAAGTATTGGGGCTTGGTCTCGATTACTGCGAGGCTGGAAGTATTCGGGGGTGTCGGCTGTAATGGCAACTAGGGCATTATTAATGCTCGGTTGGTGAAATACCCCATCAATCAGCTCCACCGATATGTCCGGATCCTCTTGGGAGGCGGATCGAGAACCGTTTCGGATCTTGGGTTGTGGAGGCAGGCTGTTTATATCCTTCGGCTGGCGCAGTTCTGCGTCGAAATCACAAAATGAGATACTTGACTATGGGAATATGGATCGGATGGGCAAAAATGTCCGCTTACCCAGCTTGGAGGATTGTTCATAGAAAATCCGTCACGAGGTTGGCGAAGAAATTCCTCCTCTTCTCCCTTGTACAATGCGGACAAGATCTTCATCAGATCGGCGACCGATCCCGGCCCCTTACGGCCATGATGGGTGGCATCATCCTCCCCACTGAAATCCCACATGAGGTGGCCTCTATACTGGAGCGGCTGCACCCCCCGCATAATGCATGTGGCCATGACCCCGATCATGGTCAGTCCGGAATGAGCCAACAACCTTATTCGGCTCATCAGGTAAAGGACATCCCTGTCATTTTCCCTCTGGGGGCTCCGTAGACGCCAGCTTAGGCGTTTCTTCAAAGGAGCATTACTGAACTCCGGGAGGCCGATCTGAACAGCGTCTGGCAGGGGGACATCTTCTATATAAAACCATTCCGAAGGCCAGTCTTCGGACACCTTCTTCGGGGTTCCGGATAGATATCCGGTCCCGGCGATGCGCCATAGTTCGGCACCGCCCACTTGATATATCGACCCCTCCTGAGAAAGGGGTACGAGGCAGAACAACCACTTCCACAGCGCGAAATGAGCCTCGATGCCCAAAAACAGCTCGCAAAGGGCCACGAAGCCCGCACTATGCGAGAATGGAGCAGGCGTAAGGTTGTGCAGCTGGAGGCCATAGAACTCCGAGAGCCCCGGAGAAAGCGGATGAATTGTAAATCCGAGCCCTCTTATCAAATAAGGGACAAGGCATACCGCTCTCCTTGGGAGGGGCTGAGGGGCGCTCTCCGCTTGTTTTCCGCCCTTATAGGTGGCGAGTCCGGCTCGAACCGGAACCATGAAGGCTGGGGAAGAAATCCCTTGGTTTGGGCGTCACTAGCTCATTTGTCGGGAGCGAGACATCTCTCCCAATCTCGGCCGAGGGCTGGGGGAGGCGAGGAGGAGGAGCGCGTCATTGCCCATGATGGAATGGATTTCTGTCAGATGCGCTCCGATGAAAGCTCGCGAAGGGAAGATGGTGTGATTCGGATCTAGATCCTCGTCTCTTATATAGACAGCTCATTTGCGCAGCTAGGGGGGTAAATGTAAAAATACCCTAGCTTTTCGCATTCGTTCAATACATGGAAGATGGCCATTATTGGGCGTGGAAGCCAAGGAGCGCGATATTCATGAGAAGCCGGACACTATTCAAACAGGTACACAGGATTTGGACAAGAACCCGCCTTGCAATGCCGAAGACAATATGCGCGCCGGACTCGTCGTCATTGAAGCCTGGTTCGAGGACTCTTGAGGAGTCTGGATTAGGGGTGTCCGGATAGCGGAGTATAGCCTTTGGCGGACTCTGGACTATGAAGATACAAGATTGAAGACTTCGTCCCGTGTCCGGATGGGACTTTCCTTGGCGCGGAAGGCAAGCTTGGTGATACGGATATGTAGATCTCCTACCATTGTAACCGACTCTGTGTAACCCTAACCCTATTCGGTGCCTATATAAACCGGAGGGTTTTAGTCCGTGGGACGAACAACAATCATACCATAGGCTAGCTTCTAGGGTTTAGCCTCTCGATCTCGTGGTAGATCTACTCTTGTACTACCGATATCATCAATATTAATCAAGCGGGAGTAGGGTTTTACCTCCATCGAGAGGGCGAACCAGGTAAAAACATCGTGTCCCTTGTCTCCTGTTACCATCCACCTAGGCCGCACAGTTGGGACCCCCTACCGAGATCCGCGGTTTTGACACGACACCCCCCTCTCTCAAACTCTCCATCCACAGGTCACACATACACATGCATATCTCACTGCTTTTCGATAGGCCCATCTAAAACTCTATCTCTCTCCCTCGTTCTCTCTCCATCTCACACGCACACACACACACAATATCATGCCCAGCTAGCCAAGTACGATGGCCTCTCACTCAATTGTAGGCACACGCAGTCCCCCCTATATGTATATGACTAGCTAATCTTAGTCTCCATCACAAACATGTGCATTGTCTATCTCGATTTCTCTTGGGGCATCTTTCTATCGCGCACACACTCCCTCGATCTCCCACCCATATAGTCCCCTCACGATCTCGAGGGCATCTCTCTATCACAAACACACCCTCTCTCCCTCCCCATGTGTCCATGCCATCCATGTGTCCCTCTCGACCTTTTTTCCTTGTTGGCCAGACCTCTATTGGACATGTGCTACAGGGGTCTCTCTCTCTGTTGCAAACAATCACACACTAGCTATCTTCGTGTATCTCCTCACCTCGCTTTTCCATCTCGGAGATGCATGCGTGATATGTTCGCATAAGAAACGAAAAAACACACACTCTCTCTCAAATTTATCGTTTGTTGTCACTTTCTCTTTCACGCACATACTCTTTTTGCACACTTACTCATTCTCCTTCACACGCACTTGATCTGTCTCGACTGAGGCACTCTCCTCCGTCCATAGCACATAGATTTATTGAAAAGTCAAACATCACAAAGTTTGACCATGTACATGGAGAAAATAATTACATCTAGTACGGCAAACACATACCATTAGATTCACCATGAGATGTAGTTTTGTATGATGTATCTTTGGTATTGTAGATATAAATAACATTTGCGTAAACCTGATCAAAGTTTCCAAAGTTTGACTTCTAAAAATTTACATACCTTTGCATTATCGGCGGATGGAATATCTCTTTCCCCTCTCAGCTATCGACACACCACTCAGCCTTATCGGGGCTCCTCAATCTCTCTCAAACTTTATTGGTCAGTTTGGTTTGTGACTGACCCTCATGCCTTGATGGCGGTCTTTTGCGGTATGGGCGTGAGATGTAAAATATTTCTGCTGGCCAGGCTTGTGTGCTCTTGAAGCGTTTGGTTCATGCTGGGCGAGCAAAGCATCAACGTCCATCAATCAATCCATGCATCAATTATTTAATGCTAATATCCATCCATGTTGTTGTTAGCCTCGTGGCGCATGACCGAGAACGCGGCGAGCGTTTGAAATCGATCGCTTGGGCGAGGCTACTTGCGATGTGCGGAGTTCAGCTGGCTAATTAAAGTGCAAGGAACCCAGCCAGGCGGGCTTTCTTTTTCACGGGTAGCAACCAAACAAGCGTGCATGAAATCCAGCCACAACCCGAGCCCGCATAAAAGATGCTCACGACATAAGCCAAACTAGCCTTATATCTCCTGGTTCACACATACACATGTCTCGCTTTCGCTATACATATAGACCCATCCAACACTCTCCGCCCTTGTTCTCTCTCCATGTGACACGCGCCCCCCTAAGTACCATAATCCCTCACTCCATCATCGGCTCTATTTGGATCCATGGGTTAGAGTTAGTTTGGGTTAGTTTGGAGTCAACTAACCCAAAAAGATCCAAACATGAGGGTTAGTTTAGGTTAGATGCATCTAACCCATCCAAAAAACTAACCCATCCAAGAGGTGCTTATTTGGGTTAGTTCTTCTTGGGACCACTAATAAACACTTTTCTCTCGCTCTCCCATGGCAGATCCTCCCACTTCCTCGAAGCTTCTCGTCCTCTCCCTCCTCCCTCTCGCACTTTTGCTTAGTGAAGGTGCCTCGCCCGTATCCGTGCTCCATCTAACCCTGCCTTCCAAACACCTCTTTACTTAGAGTTAGTTCAGGGTTAGAATCTAACTCTAACCTCTAAGCGAGTTAGAGTATCCAAACAGGCCATAGGCGCAAGCACCCCCCCTCCTAAGTATGATTATCTCTTACTAGCCATCGGGAACACACGTATTGTCTCCTTCCATCCATCGTCTATCTCGATATCTCTCGGGGCATCTTCTATCGCGCACACACCTTGTCACTCGATCTCCCACCCATGTAGTCCCATCACGATCTCCAGGGGATCTCTCTATGACAAACATACACTCTCTCCTCCCCATGTCTGCATTTTCTCCGTAGGTCTCTCTCGACCTCTCTCCCTTGTTTGTCAAGACCCCTCTTGGCCACGTGCTGGGGTCTTCCTCTCTCGGTTCCAAACAACCACACACTATCTCCTCACCTTGCCTCCGTTGTCGAAGATGCATGTGTGATATGTTTGCATAAGACACGCACGCCTTTTCTCCACTTTCATCGTGTGTTGTCCATGTCTCTTTCCCACACGCACACACACTTTTTTCTCTCACTCTCTCTCTCTCTCTCTCTCTCTCTCTCTCTCTCTCTCTCTCTCTCTCTCTCGTTAGGGACTCTGTCACGTCCATAAGCATATGGATGTTTTGAAAAGTCAAACCTCAGAAAAGTTTGACCATGTATATGTGGAGAAAAACATTTACATCTGGAACGATCATTAGATTCATCACAACATGTACTTATTTCATACTATCATTTATCTTTGGTATTGCAAATATAAGTAATTTCTTTATAAACTTGGTCAAAGTTTCAAAAGTTTGACTTAAAAAAATGTTGTAACTACATTATCGAACGGAGGAGTAGCTCTTTCTCTCTCTCTCGCTATCTCTCACGGGCCTCCCTCTCCTCGAACTCTCTATACCGGCGGATTATCGCTCCTTTGTGTCAGCGTATAGCTCCCTATATTGTTTAGTTGACGGTCAACCAATCCACATGCTGCGTTGTCAGCTCGTGTTACTGTATCTTGGTGTGCTGGCCCATGTGGCGGTGGGTGAAAATAAGTAAACTAGAGGGCAAACTTCTTGCGAAGGGCCTTTTCGCGCACAATTCACCTGCTTCTTGGCGGCGGCATGCATAGAAGGGCCTTTTCGCGCACCCAGCACACAACACACACCAGCACACGTGTACACCGGCATCGCCGCCGGTTGAGATGGACGGCGAGGCAACCAACAAGCGGAGGCCGCTCGAGCCAAAACCGCATCCGGCGAGCCTGGACTTCATCAGCAGCCTCCCTGACGACATGCTGCTCGTCATCATCGGCCTCCTCCCCACCAAATCTGCTGTGCGGACCGCCCTGCTCTCCCGGAAGTGGCACCCCCTCTGGCGCTGCGTCCCCCTCAACCTCACCATCGACAGCTGCCTCTGCGACGGGGATTGCAAGCGATGGCGCGATCTCCAAGATCCTTTCGCCGCACCTGGGCCAGCCAGATGCCTTGACATCCGCATGTTCAGTACCAACTGCAAGGTCCAACCCAAGTTCGGCGAGTGGTTCTTATCCCCCACCCTAGATCAGCTCGAGGAGCTCAGCTTTGAAGCTGGACGATGTCGCTCTCTGCCGCCGTCCGCGCTCCGCCTCACGCCAGCGCTGCGCGCGCCGGCTTCACCTCTGCTATCTTCCCTAGATTAATGCGCGCCCGCCCTTCTTCTCCCTCAACTCAAGCAGCTCGACCTCTTGACGTTGTCATCTCGAAGAAGGCTATGGAGCACCTGCTCCGCAGCTGTCTTGCTTTCAGTACCTTCGTCTTGAGCAGATCCATGGGTTCATTAGCCTCCACATCGCCTCGGCGAATCTCCGATGGATTTATGTGTCTTGCTGGCCCCGCAACAAGACATCAATTGGGAAGAGATCACTCCAGCTGTTCCACGTTATGGTCATTGAGAATCGCCTTTCCTTGAGAGATTGCTTGTATCGGATCTAGAAGGTCCAACAAAATCAGGGTCATTGGCGCCGAAATTGACAGCGTTGGTGTACTCGTCGCCAAATTCTCCGAACTCTTTATTGGATCCGTAATTGTTCGGTACATCACTCATCTTCTTCTCCGTCTTCTTGAAATTCACATTTTAAATTTCTTCTTGATGTATTCGACTATCTTCGAAAATGATTCCCACAAGCTTGACCCGGTCCATGCATACGGTGAAGATCTTAGCACTAAAATCTATCGGCCCCAATCTGGATCAAGTTGTTGGATTCCTTACATGCTTTCCATGCATGGAGAAGCTACTCATCGAGGTGAAACTTCTTTCCTATTAGTAAATGGTAATCTGGCGTAGCTCAATTTTTCATAATTTTCCCAAATTACGATGACAAGTGTAGTGTTCAAAACTACATCTCGCCTTTGCACGAAAGAAATGTTTTTAGTATTTTTTCTCACGTGATCACCTGCATCATTTTATGTTGTACTACTATAGTAGCCTAGGCTAGTCATAGTGGAAAGTAACTTAGACTACTCCGGTAACTCTATGGTTACCCTAAGGGCAAGTACTACCTCCGTCTGGTTTACTCTTCCAATTTTGTAGTATCAAAATTTGACCATAGATTTAAGCGACAAAATGTTAATGCATGTCACTAAGAACTATATCGTTGGATTAGTATTTGAACATAATTTCAAATGGTGTAATTTTTAGTGACATGCATTGGCATTTTCTTAGGTAAATCTATGGTCAAAATTTTATACTAAATCTGAGTAGTATTCCTCCGTCCCAAAATTCTTGTCTTACATTTGATTAGATACGGATGTATCTAACACTAAAATGTAACTAGATACATCCGTATTTAGACAAATTTAAGACAAGAATTTTGGGACGGAGGAATACAAAAATGGGCTATGTAGGCCAAAACACGTGCCAAATTCACTTGTGATGCATTTGGCATCGATGCCCTCCATTGCTCACTGGTGCCCCAATCTGGATCACCTACTTTGCTCGGTGCCAAATTAACTCACGCAATGAAAAAACACTGTGTGGGAGAGAGAGAGAGGACGAGGCAATAAAAAACACTTGTTTGGGAGAGTGAGAGGCTGGTGTAGTTGGTTTGATTGATTTGTTTATACATGTGGGTGCTGTGTGCATAGCGGTGCCAACTCTCTCACATCGCGAGGCGGTGCCAAAATCTTTTGATTTGACATCGATCGTATTATGTGGCATACTTTTGCGAAATATGGCATCGGCCACATAGTGGAAGGCAACAA
Source organism: Aegilops longissima (assembly GCA_021605205.1). Classification (NCBI taxonomy): domain Eukaryota; kingdom Viridiplantae; phylum Streptophyta; class Magnoliopsida; order Poales; family Poaceae; genus Aegilops; species Aegilops longissima. Next base: position 387,366,660 of record CM038680.1, read on the forward strand.
ATGCCCAAGCTCTTCACGTGCTCCTAGTTAAATGAGAGGAAGCAGAAGATAGAGAGAGAGAGAGAGAGAGAGAGAGTGAAAAAATATCACTAGCCAGCCAACCCTATCGTATGAGCGAATGATATTGGTACCTCTTGATGACACAACAATCTTATGCAGCCAGCTGCTCTAATATGTTCTCTTCTTTTGCAGATAAAAAAGACCGAAAGTGAAAAATGTGCTGCACTATAACAATCTCATCGAATGCCTTGATCTCCATCTTACAGAAATTGATTTGATCGACTACCGAGGCAGCACATCTGAGATTAAATTGGCGGGTTCTTTGTTACGGAGGCAAGTGTGCTCAAGGTAATGAGGTTTGGCGTTCTCTGGCGCAACAATGAATGGCGTGCTGATCACCATAGCGTCTAAGCCTAAATGACAAAGTCTCCATGAAGCTGAATTTGTTTTGAAACATCAAGTGGCGGAGACTCGAAAACTTATTTGCCCATTAGTGACTTGTCAGGGCGGTGGATTTTAGTTTGTACGATAACGCTGCATCCACCTAAAGCAACAAAAGTTCTTATGTAAACTTCCTAGTAATTCCCTCTTCCTAGGTGCAACATTACTCCTAACATTTGTAATATCAGTTTGAAACTTGTAATAGTGTCGTGTCCTATTCTTGCATTTTCAAAATCCTGCGAATCAAACAGGTCCTGAGTTGGTGATGATGTTGTGCCTCCCATCTTTCACCAACAGCCGTCGGATCTAGATCGCGCATACAAACCAAGCTTCTCCATTTTTGCAAAAGATGCCGCACTTGTTCCCTATTTACAAACAACTCCTTGTCTCTCACAATCAGCCTTATCTCCTCCCCACCACATCTAGAAGGCCGTGGAAAAATCTGGTGCGATGGCGCTGCGGGCCGTCCACCCCAATCTTGGTGTTCCGTGCAATGCACGGAGCATCTACGCACGGAAATTATGTTGAACAGGGCTAGTTGTAAGCAGGCTAGCTCTACAGCCATGATGATAGTATTGCAGACGGTGAGGCTGACTATGGTATGTCGAACACGGCGCCTATACTCGGTGTCATCTCCGTAGCGAGGTCTTGTCACTTCCTTTGTGAGGAGCAGCACGTAATAATTTGACCAGCGGGTAGTACGATTGCTAGTACTCCTAGAGTACTACATTGGTAGTACTACTACTAGTACTAGTAGCACCACCGTCTGGATTTAGGAGTACTACCACGTCCATCTGGATTTTAGTATTTGACTAGCAATATCTAGTAATGCATGTCACAAAAAATGTACTACTCCCTCTGTAAATAAATACATGGTGTTTTATTCCTATCGGCAAGAGAACTTAATTAATGTTTTTTTGCTAACTAGAGTACTAATAGGATTACATGCAATGAACTAAACACTTCATGTCATGTTTGGTAGTCTCAAGTCATTGAAAGCATGCACGGCCCACATCTCCCATTGGTTGATATGTCATGAAATAAGAAACAAGGAGGGAGCTAATGCACCGTGCCTAAGTGTTTTGGGATTATTTGGTTTTCGTAATGTGACTTACACAACATTTTTTTACATGCATTAACATTTTATTAGTTAAATCAAAGGTCAAAACTTGGCGCAAAATGCAAAGGGACCAAAAACCGATAAACATCAAACTTCTCTCGTTTGGCCCCAACTAGAGGTCGGTGAGATGACTATCTTTGCACCGGCACGAAGGCGCAACTTCATTGACTTCTGACAGCTGCCTTTGGGTGAATGACATGTGGGCCGAGGGGTGGCTGGCCCACCTATCATCTGACCAAAGGCAGGTCGATGAAAGCCGAGGTAATCGAAATCCTACGCACCTATGCACGCTAACCAAGGGCAAGAGTGATCACTCAAATCGCAAGATCAGTTGACTACTACCTCCGTCCTGGTTTATTAGTCTCCTTTGTAATTTGTGCTAAATTTTGACCAAAGATTTAACTAACAAAATGTTGATGCATGTCAACAAAAATTATATTTTTGGATTCATATTTGAACATAGTTTTCAGTGATATAATTTTTAGTAACATGCGTAAACATTTTGTTAGTTAAATCTGTGGTCAAAATTTGACACGGATTACAATGGGGACCAATAAACCAAGACGGAGGTAGTAGAAGCTAAGCTAGACCCATGGAGGCAATGAGCACGAGCATCAGCCGGCTGTGCCAGATGGTCCACGATGCCGGCCTACGGCCCGGCAACGAGGAACGTCTCCAGGTAGTATTGCTTGAGGCCGCCCGAGGCGAGGTCGCTCGACAGGCGGCGGCGACCGTCTCCTTGTTCGACGAGGTCCTCGTCGGTTTCCTCGACAAGTTCACCGTCGTCAAGAAGCTCGCGGGACGACTTTGGCGTAAGCCTCCGGCAGCGCGCCCAGGCTCTGTGATGCCGCCACCCTCAACGGCCACTATGGTGACAACCTCTTGGCCTTGCTGGTGGCCACTGAGACTGCCCGCCGTCGCGCGGAGAATGTCCACCTCGAGTCGCGCTCGCCTCGCGGCGCTGGCGCAACAAGACACCATCGACATAATCACCCGTCTCGCACATGCAAGAGGAGGGCGATAGGGCGCTGGCCTTCTTGGACCGCGGGGCAACCTTGGGCGACAGCATTGAAGCATGTTGAGCTCGCCACCAGCGCCGCTGCTCCTCACCGTCGGTTGGTGACCCGGCGCACTAGGGCGTGAGGATGTCGTTGATGGATCCGTATGTATTTTATCTTTCCGTCAAATCCATGTAGTAGTATATGATACTACAGTAATTATCTTACCTTTGCATCAACTTCATAATTTTAAATGCGTACTCCATGCATGAGCGGCGCGAACAAAACTTCTCATTACTCTATCGATCGCGCCATGGAGCAGAACCAAATTTTACAAATTCACGAGTTCAAAGGAAAAGCCTGCCGTGTTCGCGTCGCACCCCACATGGTTGGTCCGGCACGCCGCTCAAGTGGGAATGCGTGCGGTGTTGCATTTTCACTTACAAGTGGGACCGTAGTTGAGCAAACCGACTATCGGCAAACCCCCATCCCACCCACCGCGCGATGGCTGAGAAAATAGGAGGGAGAAGAGATGGCTGTAGCACGGACTCCAAGAAAATTGGTGTCGGATGGGACTCGTGTGGGTGGCGTGTGCCGTACTGCTAGACGTGAATGCTAGTTATGGCCCATGCCACCCCACTATATCGAGGTAAGTAGAACAAATTTCCTGTAGTCCGTGCTCAGCACTCCTGTATCTCTCTTCTCAGCCAGCCAGTGACGCCTTGGAGCCCATCGTCTGTTTGCTCACATGCGGTCCCACATGTCGGTGAAAGCGCAAGCGGACCCAATGAACCTGCACATCTTTCACCTCGGCGTCTTTGGTGATGAAAAAAAAATCAAGAAAGATCTTGGTGGCGCTTTTGGAGTTACTCAAGAGTAGTAAGATTCTATTTATAGTTTAACCCAAGATGCACATCTCGTGGCTTCAACTACCACTCTATTTTCTTTCATGACATGACCTGGATCTTTGGATGTCCCACGTGTCGGCAAAAGGAGGAAGACCCGACCAAATCTTGGTTGTGCTCTCGGATTAGACTAGTTGTGCTAACTTAAATTTTTATTGTGTACTCCTCCGTTCCAAAATACTTGACTTCCATTTGTCCAAAATGGATGTACCTATATACTAAAACATGTCTAGATACATATATATTTTGACAAATAGAAGGCATGTATTGTGCAGCGGAGGAGTAGAATGGATGCAAGTTTTTGTATTGGGAAGAAGAGTACATCCATATATTGATAGGCGCAATTTAGTAGATGTTCTATCACTTTTAGCTAGCACAGAGGCTATAGATGAGATTAGTGCACTTGTTGATACTCCTACTTGGTATGCGTGTTGCTGCTTAGGCCGAGAGAAAAATGGACGGAGGAGTACTAGAATAGAGGCTAGACATGAGACTAGATGCGAGGAAGCAGCGTCTACTTCTTTACACTCGAAGAAGAAAGAAGCCGCAAGATCGAGCCTCCATGAGATCAACAATGAATGCATCGAGAAGGCATTAATCCAACTTACAGGAGTAGTAAAATGTATTCTTGTGGTTCTTGTTTTCTTTGGTCTTGCTTTTCTAGTCAAAATTATCGTTGGAGTTCGTGCAAAATGGAGGTCCGTTTGGGGTCATGCGTTGCAGTTGGCCTTACAAGTGGGACCGCAATTAAGGAAACCGACTATCGGCAAACCCCCACCTCGCCCTTGTGCGATGGCTGAGTTAGAGAAACGATGAGGTTGAAGAGATTGCTCTAGAACGGACTCCAAGAAATATGGTGTCAGATGGAAGTTGTGCTGGTGGCGTGTGTCATACTCCTGTATGTGAATGCTTGTTCTGACCCATGCCACCCTACTACTCCTACTACTTACTATATAGTACTACTAGTATCGAGGATTCGAGGTGCTGGTTACGTAGTACAATATGGCTACAGTAAAAACACCCGCACGACGCGTGAAGCATGTGAAGCTAGTACAAATAGTGTACTACTATTGTTGATTGGCCTCATCCGATAACCTGTTGCAATGCACGTACAATTATGTATTCAGAAAATATTTTTTTGCCTCGTTGCACCACTCACTCACAGAAGCAACTCGAAAGCCATTCATAAATTTAGTAAGTTTATCACAGGCATATCATTTTGTTACATACAACAGGTCATCAACCCACATCGACAACGAGGATACATTATAAATACTAAAGTTTTCACCACACAACAAATAACAAGCAATGAAATGAACTTCAACTCAACCATTCCTCGGCGTTGGAAATGCTTGCTTTGAACCACAAGTGATTCTCGGGACGAGCCATCCATTGTCGATCTGGAGACCAGCGGGACTGATCATCCGGCTGAAGCGGCCTACTATATCGATGCCGGGTAGGGAACCACCCAAATGTCCGAGGTATAGACACAGTTGCTTCTCATAAATGGTAGTAACGTTGTGTCAACAACAGTTGATCGCCTTTCACCATCATTGGATAGTTTTGTCCAAGGAAGGCGAGTTTTCTCCAAGACTATCAATTCTGTACCGGGGAGAAGGAGTTGGCGCTAGCACACTAGTATCCATCCGAATACCATGCAGCGGGTGTTGGAATAGGTCGGAGAGTGCGACCATGGGAGACTACACCTGCTTCCTTAGCGATAACATCATCGATGGGCTGTATACACACGAGAAGAGGTGATCCATCGGAATTAGTTGCGGGCGCCAAATAGTATATAGGCGCTGCTCGTCCTCATGCTCGTGATCATCACCATCATCATCTCCCCATGGTTATAAAAATCTTCAAGTATAGGTGGTGGAATGTTCACGGGACCTTGGAAACACAAGAAGAAGGTTAATTAGTAAGGCTGGCCATAGTGGGGGTAACATAAGTAGTATCATGCACTTGGGACTGTAAACATGCTTATGTGGCGGCAATTAAGGAAGAGAGAGATGGTTATAGTAACATAGGTGAATCTTGTAACATAATAAATGTGATGCTACTATGTGTCATGCATGGCAATAAAGAGACCACCTATGATACTAATCTAAGATTCTATGCACTAAAGGAAACTTGCTAACCCGCATGCATGTGGATGAAACAATTATAATTATGGTGGAAGACAAGCGTGCGAAACAACGAGGATGCCATGCAAAAACAGTGCCACAGTGGTGGCAGCAAACACAAGGCCCTCGTATTGAATTGCATCACAGTACTCATCCGTGTCTGAAACTGATTTTGAGCAATATCCATCCGGTCAAACCCGAGGGCGGCAACAAGCTTGTCGAAGATAGCAACAACTTCATAGTTGTTGTAATTCCAAGCGGTTGGGGACTTGAGAAATTGCTATCTTCCGTAGAAGGCAGTCACCATGATTGTATTTGAACATGCGTACAATACCGGTGTGCTCAACCTCTGGGCGATCTGCTGAGATTTTTGGAAGTGGAACCGGTCACGAGTGTACACATTCACAAGTTCCCACTGCAGATTGGACCCAATGTAAACAACCCAATCTCCATTTGCGCCTGCCCAAGCCTTGCCCTCAGCGATGGCATCTTAACATCATACGTATCATTATCAAGCGGCATCAACTTGCAGGCGAGGCCTCCGTCGTGGCGGTGCGATCATCGAGTCCGGCGAAGAAGATAGGGAGATCAAACCGCTCCTTGACTCTTGGGTTCCTTGTAATGATGTTATTAGTTGAGTCGAGAATGGGCTTGAGCGAACCTGCCATGCTAGCCGAGGTGATGGCGTCACACCGATCAATGAGTTCCTCCACCACGTCATCTTTCGGATCGGGCAAGAATAACGAGGTCTTTTCCGCCTGTTCCCTCCATGGAGAAAACGATCGAACAATGGCGAAGAAAGGGTGAAGGGCTGAAGGAAAATGGAGGAGGAGAGGAAGAAGCGTCGACAGCAGATTCAAATCGAGAGGAAAAGCGAAGAGTCGGTGGGCGGTTGCGGTTTGCCACAGTTCGCGAAGGCGCCCGGCCTACGTCGGTTGGAAATACTCCTACTACTCGCCGTCATCTCAGCGATATGTGGAGCAGGACCACATGTCAGCGAAACATGGTGTGTAATTTCTCGTGCAAAATGCGATCGGCGCGTTGGCCGAGGTGCCGCATTAGTTATCGACCTTTATTTTTTAATGGCGTGCCGTTCAGTTTTAAACACGACTAAGCTGATGCGTGTGGCGGAGAAAATATAAACTACTCTACCACTACTCCACCTCCGATACTAGTAGTATAAAGAAGATATATAGGCTGGAGCTTGGCGCTTTCTTGCCAAGGGCTGCCCACTTGCTTCTCACACTACCACCCTCTCTCCGGATCTAAAAATCGGCACCTCTCTCCTCCTCACGGTGGTCATGGATCCGCTGGGAAGAAAAGGGCGTGCAGCGTTGGCCTTTTCGTCGTCGGTGGCGAGTCACCTGCGGCGACAAGGCCGTGCTCTCAGACCTAAGCGCCCGGCGGGATGGCCTCCGTCCCCAAGCTTCGCTGCCGTAGTGTGTGCGGAGGGCGGCGACCACGGCGAAGCCACTTCCGCCGACCCTCGGGTATGCTACCTCTTTTGAACCATACCCTTGTTCTATTGCCCCATCCGCGCGTCGTTGCATATGGATCTTTTTCCACTCCACCATCTTCCCAATTTTCTATCCTCTGCTCTGCTGGCCTTGAGATGAAAACCATAATTTGCACTATTAAAGGAAACCCTACTTCATGCGAGACTAATGCATATGCGGGTTGAATAAGGAAAGGAAGGAGGCTGTCTTGTCCAAGAGAGTAGGCATCGAACCGCATCTAGGTTGAAAAGGGAAAATCAGTAGCTAAGGAACGAGTCTCGTGTCTCTTGGTTGAAGAAGGGTAGAAAGGCATGACAACACAATAGAGAATGCAGGTCAATCGGGACATAATCCACATATGCTGCCTGGATATTTGTTGCTCTGGGCAACCATACCTCCCTCACCACTCTGCGTTCGTGGAGGTACATCATATTGGTGCGCCCACTATCCGAATGGGCCTCCCATGCTCTTATTGCCACTTTTTTTTGCTGTTAGTATAACGCCAGTAGTCAAGTCAAGCAATGCTACTGCTAAAGTGATGCCACATTTAACTAATGCCGCTCTCAGTCTAATGCCACAGATAAATTTAAGCAGTGCCATTTAATGTCACTGGATCATTTCAGGGTTAGCTGTTGATTGTGGATGTATTAAAGATTTTTCAGCTAAGGCATTCTAATGTTGTTGCACAGCCAGTATACCAACGATGAAACTTGTTACTACCTTCAGATTTTTGCACTATTAATGCTTATAGATTACATACCTCACTTTCATGAGATAAGTTAATTTTTTTGTACAGTGTCACCAAAATGCCAAGGCGCTGATGTCATTTTATTTTGGTTAAACTACACAGACAATTATGAAGACAAGAGGAAAGGTCAGAGTGGGCACCTCCTCCTCGGCTGTTCTCTTGATTAGATTCGATCAAGTTTTTATGTTTGATCGATTATCAAGATTGGGATAGCAATTTTAAGGTCCCCGAGTTGAAATGATATTTACCTTGGAGGTACATGGTTTTCAATTTTTTATCTGTCATTAGTTAGTAATGCTAGTTACCTTCAGACTTACGTATTTGGTTTAATGCTCATGCACAGCTAGTATACCAATGTTGAAACTTGTTACCTTTACATTTTGTATTGTTAATTCTTATAGAAACCTTCCGATGCTAGAGTTTATTGAAATCTGTTCAGTAAAACCATTGTCTTGTACCTGTAATAAACTAACTACTCTATCGTTGCACTAGCCACTAGATTAGTGTATATTTGTAGTATTGAATGGTGTTGCATTAGCGTATGGACATAAATAAAGTGTGGCAAGCTTTCCCGGATATGTGCTCAAGAAAACTACTACCTGTTTTTTTAAATACTAGGCGTTTGGGTACTTTAAATTGAACCATGAAAGCGTCTTATATTAAGGAACGAGAGGGTGTAGAGTTCACTCAAATTATCCGGTAAAGCTAGTCACACCTTTGTTAAAATTAATGTTCATTATGTTATCGGAGGAATGCGTATGTTTGTCTCTAATGCTGTCTACTACATACCCGACATCATGATGTAATGTTAAGTCATTTCCTTTTGTACAGTGTCACTAAATTGTCAAGGCGGCGATGGCATTTTATTTTAGTAGAACTGCACAAAATTTGCTTAAAAGAAGAGGAAAGGTCAAGAATGGCTCAATTTTTCAGAAAAAAACTATGTATGCCTTCCTGACATCAGCCGCTATTGCTTTATTTATTCCTTCAAATAGGTGGTTAGAAACAGTCTTGCTACCTTTTCCCATTAAGAAATTGGAATGCTTATATTTGTGTTTCTATGCTTCAACTAGTGCCACTTTTATAGTAATCACACTTTCAATATCTATGCAAACAGGGATGCTCGATTTTAGTGGAGCTGCACAAAAAGTCCAACTGGTTCAACATTAGGAGCATGTTTTTTTCCAAACCTTTATATCCAATTGGTGGCACTATGAGCTGTTCATTACGAAGGTACATGGTTTGCTACTATCTTGCTACTCTTTTTGTACTGTCATTAGATAGTAATACTAGTTGTTTGCATGTGAATTTATTGGCAGGGTGGACCTACATTGGAGGTGCAGGACAAGATTCAATGATTCGATGCTTAATTTCGGTTGTATCGGTTTCACCTCTTCCATCACTGCGAACATGGTGTGGTATACGTTTACTAGCTGCTTGATATTTGTGCAGACAAAGATGTCTGCCCGTTGCTATTTGGCAAACAAACAAAGTGTCCGCAATTTTGGTTGAACTGCACAAGAGAATAGTATAGTCACTACATGCAGTGCCATTTGAAAATAGACACAAAGAATGGATAGTCACTTCATGGACTGCAGAAAAGATCTTGTGCTATTCTTGGCCAACACTAGGTGCTTCATTGCTTTGGTCTGATTATACAATGGGCATCATTTTCCCTAAGTTAAAGTTTGTATTCGAAAATAGTCTCGCGGTGTGATCGAGAGAAGACCAAATCATATTGCAGTGGATGTTCCTCCATCATGTGTGGTTCATTCTCATGGTTCCAGCTGTTGGTGAAACCACTTACGTTTGCAAGAGGAATTGTAGACTTCACAAACAAATTTGTCTTTCGATCATCTTGAATGTTGGCCAAGAGAAGCATCCATGTTAGTAGGAAGAACATATGTTTTTCTAGATCTTTACTTTTGGAGATACATATTTGTATATGATCTGTGAATCATTGAGATGCATTAACATGTTGATCTTATGTATGGGAATCGTACTAGTTAGTTTTAGTTGCGATGCAAGATCCAAAGTGGCTGATCTTTGCTTTTGGAGCTACATATTTGTATATGATCTGTGGATCATTGAGATGCATTAACAATTATTTATTTCTGTTCGCTAAGTGTTTACAAGTTACTGATCGATCACTAGCTAGGCTACAAATGCGCTCCTGGCAGTTTCATTTGCGACGCAAGATGCGAAGTGGCAGTTTTTTGAATAAAAATGCCTACCTCTGAAGAAACTGACAAGCTACACTATCGATCCTACGGATAAAAATGCCTACCTCTCAAGAAAGCGACAAGCTACACTATCGATCCTACGGATAAATAGCGGATCACGCACGTACTACCTCCTTTCCGGTTTGCGGCTCAATTCAAAAAGCGACCTACTCGATCCTACACGAATAAATAGCGGATCACGCGCGTACTAGTACCTCCTTTCCTGTTTGCAGGGCTTAATTCAAACCTCTCACCAACCAAGGTACTCCCTCCGTCCGGGTTTATTAGTCCCGTGAGCAAAGCAGCAAGACCAAGGCATGGCAATAATTAACGGCATGCAGAAGTTTAAGCCTAATTAATTCCAGCGATTTAAGTGGCTGCATCGTGCCCTGGCTGCGACTCGTTGCATGCTGCCGCATCTTGCATGCGGCGATTCGAGTGCCTACATGCAGCGGCCGTAAATAAGGCAGCTAAGCGATGCGAAAAAGATCGCTTTAATTGTTGCGGGCTTTTAAATCCGTGAAATCATTATTGACAAGGAGGAGATGATTCGTGTGCACTCGTTTGACCGCCATGCCGGCGTGCGACCCAGACAGGATGGGACGGCACAGTCATAATTTCAGTTTCCCTAGTATTCCACGGCAAGCTAGCGCGCTAAGCCATTATGCATTGAATTCCGATGATCGTCGCGCTACCTTCCCCCTATAAGTACTGTTTCCCGGCCTTCTCCAGTGCCACCGTGACCCAACTCACCATATCCTCATAAGCCCCCACCGGCCCGACGTCGCTCGCCACGTCCGCCATGCCCCCGCCCGTCCGCGGTAGGCGACGCCGGAGGCGGTCACCGCCGGAACTAGTGTTCGGTTTTTCACCGGAAGGCAGACAGAGGGAGGAGGCATTCTATCTGTCTTTAGATGGCAATGCGCAAATCAAGGAGTTGTTGGAGTGCGACTGCATGGCGGAGGAGCAGGAGTTGTTGGAGCGCGACCGCTTGGCGGAGGAGCAGCGTATCGCCGATTTGCGCCACCAGCGGGATATGGAGCAGCAGCGCACCGACGCTCTGAGTCGCAAGCAGAGCGCCCGTAACTGGGCCGACTACGTGGAGGCTGGCGCCCGGCAAATAGCCCTGGAGGCTGTCGGGCACGCACGCGTTCGCGACGCCAATTTTTACTACCAGCTCGTAAAGTGGGTTTCCGGCTGAAAGCGAAGCTTGGTGGACCACGCCCGGCATGGAAAGGGCCCAGCAGCGCAGCAACGCCCTATCGCACATCTGGCAAGTCCGAGGCGAGGCGCAGGACGCCGGTGCCGGCGTTTAGTTTGTTCCGCCGGCATCGTCTAGTTAGCTAGGAGTAAGTTAGTACTTGTCTAGTGGGAGTAGATAGTTAACTTGGCTAAGATGGTTGTCAATGAGGAAGTTCAGTACTCTATATGTGGATCAGACCTGTTACTTTGCTCTGAATGTTGAACTTTTCGTTTGAACGTATGGAATGCGCTGTTATTTTTTTAAATGGGTTGTATTTGTCCTCGACGTGTTTAGAGGCTGGCTTGTTGGCCTAGCAAGTTAACGCGTACACAATCAGGAGATGATTGTACGTGGAGAGGATGTTAGCAGGGACCCGCCAAGGTCATGGCAGTACGCAAGCAAGTGCCTCCTTATTTCAAGCCAATAAAAAAATGGCTACTCCTAGTGGATTTCTGACATATGGGTCCCATGCCATTGTCAGCGTAGTCAATAAGCGAGAGAATTACTGTGGCGGTGACACGAGGGACCCGACAGCTCGCCCAATTATTTTTGTTTTGGGTTAATTTGATAAATGCCTCCGAGAAATGCCACTGCAATTTCCAAACTTTGAAAATTGCCATTTCATGCCATTTCTAGTGGCATTTTTTGAAGTCTGGAGTGGCGTTTTTCAAGTTTGCAAACTGTAGTGGCGTTTTTTAAAGTTTGCAAAAATTGCAGTGGCATTTTTCAAAGTTTGGAAATTGCAGTGGCATTTTTATGAATCGTCAAAATTGGAGTGGCATTTATCTAATTTGTTTTTGAGACGGAAGCAGGGTGTCAACTGGACTGTGCGGGACACTATGGCCTGTCTAGACAGCATTTTCTTTTATGTTTACCACAGACCAACCCAGTAGGTTTTTTTTCTTTTTGAAAATGGCTAGCCCAGTTTTTTTGTGATTTGTCAAGTAAGTCACTTTATCACGCCTGTTGGGCTGCAAATCTTTCAAGACGAGGAGAGCTTCATTCGGCTGGCCGAGAAAATGGCCTATCAATAATGACAAATGGGTTGTACATTTTTAAAACACATCAAACCGGCAATTAGTTTCAAATATCTTTTTTCATTTCGAGATTTTAAATTGCATTGATTTTTATGCGTGGACAATTTATTGGATTTTATATTGATATACATTTATTTTTAAAATCAGTCTGAATGTGACTCGAAATTTCGGGATTAAAAATAGTTCAGACCGCACCGACATATGCAAAATTTCGTATAATTTTTTAACCGTGGCCACAATATGGGCTGTAATGCTAACAAAAAGAATATGGGCTCCAAAAAACCCCATAAGAATTAGCAAATGGGCTGTAAACTATTTGAAATAATGGCAGATGGGTTGTATGCTATTTTCCATAGATTTGAGGCTTTCCATAGATGGCCTGTATACTGTTGGATGTCCATCCAACGGCCGTCGTGCTTCTTCAATCTCTGCTCTTCCTGCTCCGGCCGCTCAAACAAGCGCCAAGGGACTGCACTGCTCCCTCCTCCCATGACCGGCTGTGCTACCGCTGAGCCTCACCGCCCCACCGTACTCCCATCATGGCCTAGCCATCCCTCTACTCACCCACACATGCTGTTATTCTCCGGCGACGGCAGACGAACCAGTAAACCCTCGTACTCCTCCGTGTGGGAAACAACTGCCGAGTATTCCTTGGCTCCGTGTCGTTCCTTCCTAGGCCTCGCCATCGTCCCTTTGCCACGGTGCTCTCGGCGCGGCCTGGTCAGCGTGGTCAATGAGCGACATCCATCGAAGTGGATTTGTCGTGGATAGGCCGACAGCTGGGTCCACGGCCGCACGCAAGGAAATGCCTCCTTATTACGCGCAAAATAATGATTCCTCCACTTGACATCGAGACCCACGAAAGGGCCTACAGATTTCGCGAAAAAAATGTTACCGCCGCTGACAGCTCAGACCCACCAGCTATATCTTTGCACGCAAGGAAGTGCCCCCTTATTACGCCCAAAAAAAAGAATACTCCCCCTGCTAGCTGGGACCCAGTATAGTGGGCCTACTAAGTTGACGGGGACGAAGGGCTTTGTCAACTTAGTCAATATGCAGGATTCTAGCTCGACTGACCATACGATGTCCATCCAACGGCCATAGTGCTTCTTCAACCTCTGGTCTTCTTGCTCCAGCAGCCCAAAGCAGCGCCGGTCGTGCCGCCTGCTCCCGCCTCCCGTGGCCAGCTGTGCTGCCACGGAGGCCTCACCGCCCCCATACTACTCCCACCGCTGGCTAGGCCATCCCTCCACTCCACTCACCCACACCCCCTGTTATTCTGCGGCGACGGCAGCGCAGCCGAACCAGTGAACCCTCGTACTCCTCTCCGCGTGGGCATTCACTGCCGCATCTTCCCCGGCTCCGCGTCGTCCTCTTCCTAGGCCTCGCTGTCGTCCACCACCGTGGTGCTCTCGGCGCGGCGTGGTCAATGTGGTCGCGACCGAATTCCATCGGAAGAATCTTTGTCACGTGAGAGAGGTGACAATTTGGGTCCACGGCAGCCGCAAGGAAGTGCCTCCTTATTACGCAGAAAATAATTATTCCTCCACCTAACAGCAGGGACCCACCGGACAGGCCACCAGTATTTCGCGAAAAAAACGTATGCCCCTGACTGCTGGGACCCACCCGACGGGCCACCGTATTTCGCAAAAAAAAAAACGTTCCCCCTGCTGTCAGCTCGGACCCACCGGAAGTGGCTCCTTATTATGCACAAAAAAATGAATACCCCCTGCTAGCTGGGACCCACCTTGGTGGGAGGCTGACTTGTGGGCGTACTAAGTTGACGGGGACGGAGGGCTTGGTCAACTTAGTCAATATAAACGATTCTAGCTCCAGTGACCGTACGATGTCCATCCAATGGCCATAGTGCTTCTTCAATCTCTGGTCTTCTTGCTCCAGCCGCCCAAAGCAGCGCCGGTCGTGCTGCATGCTCCTCGCTCCCGTGGCCGGATGTGCTGCCGCAGAGGCCTCACCGCCCCCTACTATTCCCACCGCTGGCCAGGCCCTGCGGTGACGGCAGGCTCACACCGCAGCCGAACCAGTGAACCCTCGTACTCCTCTCGGCGCGGGCTTCCACTGCCGCGTCTTCCCCGGCTCCCCGTCATCCCCTTCCTAGGCCTCGCCGTCGTCCATCGCCCTGGTGCTCTCGGCGCGGCGTGGTCAACGTGGTCAAGGAACGACTTCCATCGGACGTGGACTGTATGTGGAGAGGCTGACAGCTGGGTCCACGGCCGCAGCAAGGAAGTGCCTCCTTATTACGCGGAAAATAATTATTCCTCCACCTGACAGCGGGGACCCACCGGATGGGCCACCGTATTTCCCGAAAAAAACGTTTCCCCCGTGACTGTTGGGACCCACCAGCTACACCTTGGCACGCAAGGAAGTGCGTCCGGGCAAAAAAACACCCAAAATGATTCGCCCCCCTGACTGCTGGGACCCACCAGCTACATCTTCGCAGGCAAGGAAGTGCTTGACTGTCGGGACCCACCTGGTCGAAGCGTACGTAGCGTTGTCATTCTGGTCGCGAACGTGTACGTACATACTGTTCGTTGTAGAGGCGTGCACGTGTCGTAGTAGAGGCGCGCACGTAGCATGTACACGTACGTACAACGGCGAGGGTGCAAGAAAGAAAATACGGCCACGTACGTACATACGAGCAGGGTCTCGAATGCCTACTCGCGCATACATACATGGCTGGGTCGGAACGGAGAAACAGCGTCGTCGTCGTGTTCATGGGGAGGCAACAGAATGTGTCGTGTTCATGGGGAGGCAATGGAATGCGTCGTGTTCATGGGAGGCAACGGAATGCGTCGTGTTCATCGGGAGGCAACGGAATGCGTGGGAGCCAACCGGCTGGGTCGGAGCGGAATGCGTGGTCGTGTTCGCCGGGAGGCTTGGGACGGAGCAGGCGATGGAAGCGAGGCTGGCGTACCGCTGGCGGAGAAATGGCCTTGTGTTCGACCGACCACGTTCAAACAGGATCCTGTTCGCCGGGAGGGGTGCGGCGCACCGCAAAAGCAGAGAAGCGGACCTCCTACGGTCGAAGCGGGGTCTGTTGATCGGGAGGGTGTGGCGTACCGCAAAATGGAGAAGCGGACCTCCTACGGTCGAAATGGGGGTCTGTTGATCGGGAGGGTGTGGCGTACCGCATAGCAGACCAAACGGACCTGTGTTGGGCGCCACGGTCGAAGCAGGGGTCTGTTCGCCGGGAGGGTGTGGCGACCGCAAAGCAGGACTCCACGGATACTATTCATCTCCACCGTCGACCTCCTCCAGCCTCCACGGGCTACCGTCGACCTCCTCCTGCCTCCACGGGCTCCTGTTCATCCAGCCTCCACCGTGCGCTTCTCCACCGGCTACTGTTCAACCACCCCTCCACGGGCACCCATCCACCGTCTACTGTTCATCCAACCCTCCACACCACGGGGTCCTGTTCAACCACCCCTCCACGGCCACCCCTCCACCGTCTCTGTTCATCCAGCCCTCCACACCACGGGTCTGTTCATCCGGAGGCAACGCCACCGCTCCTTGTTCATCAAACCCCCATAACACTCCTTTGTTCATCAATCGATCGGCTTGATTAGCGGCAGCGGCAAAGAATCGCTCCATCGGGTTCGATTAACAGCCATCAATCGATCGCTCTGGTTCGATAACGCGTAACTGCGAAGGCTGTCGCTTCGGGTTGATTAGAGCCCAACGCCTCGCTTCGGGTTCGATTAAGCGACGCCGCACACACGCTAGCAGCGTATGTACGAGAAACACGCATCGCTCGGCCCCCGACCTCCCACCGTAACCGGCAACTCCCCAAAATTTTCCTCCCCCTCGCTTCTACCACGGTTTTTTTCCGTCATGGACGGCCTAAAGAATGTCATGCAGCTGCGTCTCCGACCCGCCCAGGACGAAAAGCCCATTTCCTGTCATGATTTTTTGTCATAGAAGTAGGAGCCCACCACATCTATGATGATACCGGGTTTTGTCACCATTATCGTCATAGAAGTGTCATATGTATGACAGAAAAAAAATTCGTTGAGCCCAAAATGTCACGGATGTGTCTTTTTTTTTTGTAGTGCATGCTCTGATTGACCTACGAGGTTTGGTAGTAACTTGATCTGAAGTTTCGTGATCATTATCATTAGCTTCCTCTCTAGTCGGTGTCGGCATCACGGGAACGGTTTTCTGTGATGAGCTACTTTCCAATTCGAGAGAAGGTACAATTACCTCATCAAGTTATACTTTCCTCCCACTCACTTCTTTCGAGAGAAACTCCTTCTCTAGAAAGGATCCATTTTTAGCAATAAAGATCTTGTTGTCAGATCTGTGATAGAAGGTGTAGCCAACAGTTTCTTTTGGGTATCCTATGAAGACGCACTTTTCCGATTTGGGTTCGAGCTTATAAGGCTGAAGCTTTGTCACATAAGCATCACAACCCCAAATTTTAAGAAACGACAGCTTAGGTCTCTTGTCAAACCATAGTTCATATGGTATCATCTCAACGGATCTAGATAGTGCCCTATATAATGTGAATGCAGTTGTCTCTAATGCATAACCCCAAAATGAAAGTGGTAAATCGGTAAGAGACATCGTAGATCACACTAAATCTAATAAAGTATGGTTACGACGTTTGGACACACCATTACGCTATGGTGTTCCAGGTGGCATGAGTTGTGAAAGTATTCCACATTGTTTTAAATGAAGGCCAAACTCTTAACTCAAATATTCGCCTCTGCGATCAGATCATAGAAACTTTATTTTCTTGTTACGATGATTCTCCACTTCACTCTGGAATTCTTTGAACTTTTCAAATGTTTCAGACTTGTGTTTCATCAAGTAGATATACCCATATTGTTGGGGAACGTAGTACTTCAAAAAATTTCCTACGATCACGCAAGATCTATCTAGGAGAAGCATAGCAACGAGACGGTAGAGTATGACCACGTACCCTCGTAGACCGAAAGGGGAAGCGTTATGTAACGCGGTTGATGTAGTCGAACGTCTTCATGATCCAACTGATCCAAGTACCGAACGTACGGCACCTCCGTGTTCAGCAGATGTTCAACACGATGATGTCCCTCGAGCTCTTCATCCAGTAGAGGGTCGAGGGAGAGTTCTGTCAGCACGACGGTGTGGTGACGGTGTTGGTGATGTGATATGCGCAGGGCTCCACCTAAGCACTACGACAATATGACCGAGGTGGTAAACTGTGGAGGGGGGCACCGCACACGGCTAAGACAAATCTTGGTTTACCTTTGGGGTGCCCCCCGCCCCTGTATATAAAGGAGGAGGGGATGAGGCGGCCGGCCTAGGGGGCGTGCCAAAGGAGGGAGTCCAACTAGGACTCCCAATCCTAGTTGGACTCCCTTTCCTTTTCCGGAGGGGGGAAAGAGGGAAGGGAGAGGAAGAGGACAAGGAAAGGGGGGGGGGCGCCCTCCTCCCTAATCCAATTCGGACTCCCTATAGGGAGGGGGCGCGACCACCCCTTGTGGGCTGCCTCCCCTCTCCCTATGGCCCATGTAGGCCCAATATTCCCCCGGGGAATTCCGGTAACCCTTGGTACTCAGAAAAAATACCCGAACCATTCAAAACCATTCCGGTGTCTGACTACCATCTTCCAATATATCAATATTTACCTCTTGACCATTTCGAGACTCCTCGTCATATCTGTGATCTCATCCGGGACTCCGAACAATCTTCGGTCACCAAAACACATAACTTATAATACAAATCATCATCGAACGTTAAGCGCGTGGACCCTACGGGTTCGAGAACTATGTAGACATGACCGAGACACATCTCCGGTCAATAACCAATAGCGGAACCTGGATGCTCATATTGGTTCCTACATATTCTACGAAGATCTTTATCGGCCAAACCGTAATGACAACATACATCATTCCCTTTGTCATCGGTATATTACTTGCCCAAGATTCGATCGTCGATATCCTCATACCTAATTCAATCTCGTTACCGACAAGTCTCTTTACTCGTTCCATAATGCATCATCCCGCAACTAACTCATTAGTCACATTGCTTGCAAGTCTTACAGTGATGTGCATTACCGAGAGGGCCAAGGGATACCTCTCCGATACTCGAAGTGACAAATCCTAATCTTGATCTATGCCAACCCAACAAACACCTTCGGAGACACCTGTAGAGCATCTTTATAATCACCCAGTTACGTTGTGACGTTTGATAGCACACAAGGTGTTCCTCCGGTATTTCGGAGTTTCATAATCTCATAGTCAGAGGAATATGTACAAGTCATGAAGAAAGCAATAACAATAAAGCTTAACGATCATTATGCTAAGCTAACGGATGGGTCTTGTCCATCACATCATTCTCCTAATGATGTGACCCCATTCATCAAATGACAACACATGCTATGGTTAGGAAACTTAACTATCTTTGATTAACAAGCTAGTCTAGTAGAGGCTTACTAGGGACACTGTGTTTTGTCGATGTATCCAGACATGTATCAAGTTTCCGGTTAATACAATTCTAGCATGAATAATAAACATTTATCATGATATAAGGAAATATAAATAAAAAATTTCTTATTGCCTCTAGGGCATATTTCCTTCAGTGTCTAGCCTTTTGTCGGACAGCATGTGAAGGTGTGTGTTTGTTGGATCCCGCGGGATTCGGTAGGTGTTGATCTTCGGTGGATCTGTTTGGATCCAGTCTTCGTTCTCCTTCGAGGGTAGTCCAGACGACACATGAGGAGACGACATGGAAGGGGGCGCGCTCTGCCCCCTTGTGGCCCCCCGGTTGCTCCGTTTACACTAATTCATGGACTATTAATTACCCGATATTCTGAAACCCCTAGGAGGGGTCCTGAAACCATTCTTCTGGGCTACAAGTATCAGTTCTTCCGCGATCCCATCTAGAGGCCTTTTTCTGGTACTCTGTTGGAGGGGGTATCTGAGGGAGTCCTGGACTAAGGGGTCCTCGGGTGTCCGGCCTATTATCCATGGGCCGGACTGGTGGGCTATGAAGACGTGAAGGCCGAAGACTGTACCCGTGTCCGGATTGGACTCTCCTTGGCGTGGAAGGCAAGCTTGGTGACCGACTATGAAGATTCCTTCTTATGTAACCGACTCTATGTAAACCCTAGATCCTCCCAGTGTCTATATAAACCGGAGGGGTTAGTCTGGAAAGCATATACTCATTACCATAGTCATACAGGCTAGACTTCTAGGGTTTAGCCATTACGATCTCGTTGTAGATCAACTCTTGTAATACTCATATTCATCAAGATCAATCAAGCAGGAAGTAGGGAATTACCTCCATAGAGAGGGTCTGAACCTGGGTAAACATCGTGTCCCCCGTCTCCTGTTACCATCGACCTTAGATGCACAGTTCGGGACCCCCTACCCGAGATCCGCCAGTTTTGACACCGACATTGGTGCTTTCATTGAGAGTTCCACTATGCCATCGACGAAAGGTTCGATGGCCCCTTCAATCATCGATAGTGACGCTGTCCAAGGAGAAACCTTCCTCCCCGGACAGATTTTTGTGTTCGGCGGCTTCGTACTGCGGGCCAACTCGCTTGGCCATCTGGAGCAGATTGATAGCTACGCCCCTGGCCATTAGGTCAGATTCGGAAGCTTGAACTATGTTGCGGATATCCGTGGAGACTTGATCTTTGATGGATTCGAGACCGCGGCGATCGCTCCCCCTCACTCCGATAAACATGACTTAATTCTGTCATCGGATCACGTCCAAGAGATGGGTCCTGTTGCTGCAACGGCCTTAGAGACGGAACAGATCATGCCATTCGAGGCCACAGAGTCTGCGGTGTTGGAGCCGCACACAGACTCGACACCTTGCAATAATTGCATTAGTGGAACTCCGGACTCGTCTCCGGCCATAAGTTCCGAACCACGAACGCATGCGGACACCGAGCTGGATCGTTTATCGATTTTTGAATTCAGCGCCGCAGACATCTTCCAGCACTCACCTTTGGGAAATGTGCTCAACTCTTTAAAGAACCTGTCATTGGCGGGAGACTCACAGCCGAACTATGTCCGGTTCGAACTAGGGGCTGACGACGGAGAATTTTGCTTCCCACCCGCCACCCACTTCATAGCTACCGTCGAGGACTTAACCGACGTGTTGGATTACGACTCCGAAGACATCGACGGTATGGACGACTATGCTGATAAGGAGCAAGGACAAGACCCGCCATTCACTGAATGTTGGACGGCCACCTCTTCATACGATATGTACATGGTTGATACACCCAAAGAATCTAGCAGTGATGACAAAGAAGACCCAGATGAGAATAAACCTTCTGAGACATAGTCCAAGCGAAGGCACCCTAAACGCCGCTCTAAGCCACGCCGCTCCAAAGATGGCAACACTGGCACCGGAGAAAATAGTACTCCGGACGACGCCAAAAACAATGAAGACCCTGTGGGAGCAACATCCGAACAGGAGGAACAAGGCAATGAGCAAGCTAACCCTGATAAACAGGACATGCCGAGTGACCCAGATGACGATAGTTATCGTCCACCCTCCGAGGATGAGGAGAGCCTCGGCAACGAGGACTTCATCGTGCCTGAGGCACCACTGGAGAAGGAGCGCTTCAAGCGCCAGCTAATAGCCACTGTAAGAAGACTGAAGAAGAAGCAGCAACAGCTCCAAGCTTATCAAAACCTGCACATTGACAGGTGGACTGACGTCCTGGCAGCCGAAGAATACGGCCTCAAGCGCCCAACCAAGAACTACCCGAAACGGAGACTGCTACCTCAGTTCGATGAGGAGGCGCCGGAGCCCATACCTCCCTCGTGCAATGCGGAGCGACCACCACGCGGTCGTGACAGTGCGGCGGACCGACCGCCCCGCGGTCTGAACAAAGCAGCAACCCAGGCCGAACAGTAACCCGCCCCACCATGCAAATGCAGAGACAAAACATCTCGGGATTATACATACGACCTTCGGCAAGACCTGAACAAGAGAGCAGGACACACCAGATCAATCTACGGATCGTGAGGACGTTCTTCGACCCGCGACGACGGCTACATATTCGGGCGTGACAAACCCAGTAACGCCCGGGCCGATAACTGCAGGCGGACTCCATCTGAGGTGCGCCGCGACGCGGCTCGATATAGAGGCGCCGCACACCCTCTTTGCTTCACATACGAAGTAATGGATCATGAATTCCCCGAGGGGTTCAAGCCCGTCAATATTGAATCATACGACGGAACAACCGATCCTGTAGTATGGATCGAGGACTTTATTCTCCACATTCATATGGCCCGTGGGGACGACCTCCACACTATCAAATACCTCCCATTAAAGCTCAAAGGACCAGCTCGGCACTAGCTAAACAGCCTGCCTGAAAATTCCATCGGCAGCTGGGAGGACCTGGAAGAAGCTTTTCTTGACAACTTCCAAGGCACTTATGTCCGGCCACCTGACGCCGATGACTTAAGTCACATAGTTCAACAACCTGGAGAGTCCGCCAGAAAATTCTGGACTAGGTTCCTAACCAAAAAGAACCAGATCATCGACTGTCCAGATGCTGAAGCCCTAGCGGCCTTTAAACATAGCATCCGTGACGAATGGCTCGCCCGCCACCTCGGCCAAGAAAAGCCGAGGTCCATGGCAGCCCTCACGGAACTTATGACCCGCTTTTGCGCGGGAGAGGATAGTTGGTTGGCTCGCAGTGCAAACACAACCAACGAAGCAGGCCCCTCCGAGGCCAAAAAAAGCACCAGCAAGCTTCGGCGCAACAGACACAAACGCCGAAGCAACGGCGATAACACCAATGACACTAAAGTTCATGTAGGATTCAGTGGCTCCAAGTCCGGCCAGCGAAAGAAGCCCTATAAAAGGAATGGCGGAGGACCGTCCAGCTTGGACCGCATACTCGATCATCCGTGCCAGATACATGGCACCCCAGACGAACCGGCCAACCATACTAACAGAGATTGCCGGGTCTTTAAGCAAGACAGCAAGGTAAATAGCAGAAACAAGGAAGGGGAATCACAGAGCAAGGACGATGACGAGGAGCCCCGACAGCCGAACACTGGGGGGTAGAAGAAATACCCGCCTCAAGTCAAAACGGTGAACATGATATATGCTACACACATCCCCAAAAGGGAGCGCAAGCGCGCACTCAGGGACGTCTATGCGGTAGAGCCAGTCGCCCCCCAATTCAACCCATGGTCGTCATTCCTGATCACCTTTGATCGTCGAGATCATCCAACTAGTATCTGTCATGGCGGTTCGGCCGCATTGGTACTCGACCCAATCATCAACGGATTTCACATGACACGAGTCCTAATGGACGGTGGTAGCAGCCTCAATCTGCTCTATCAGGATACAGTATGCAAAATGGGCATTAATCCCTCACGAATCAAACCCATGATAACTACCTTCAAGGGAGTCATACCAGGCGTAGAGGCCCGTTTTACGGGCTCAATCACGCTGGAGGTGGTCTTCGGTTCCCCGGATAACTTCCGAAGCGAAGAGCCAATCTTCGATATCGTCCCCTTCCGCAGCGGTTACCACGCACTGCTCGGACGAACCGCGTTTGCTAGATTCAACGTGGTGCCACATTATGCTTATCTCAAGCTCAAGATGTCCGGTCCACGCGGCGTCATTACAGTAAATGGAAACACGGAACGTTCCCTCCGTACAGAGGAGCACACCGCTGCCCTAGCAGCAGAAGTACAGAGCGGCCTTCTCAAGCGGCACCATAATCCGGCCGCCGAGCCCCTGGACATCGTTAAGAAGGTCCAGACTACATTGCAACAGAGCAGCTCGGTTCGTCAAGAGCTGAATTAATAATTCGGCCTCCGTTCCAGCCCCGATGAGGAAATGGCATTCGTACCGCGCGTACATAACTACGCACTCAAAACCCCATGGGTACTGATGGAGGCATAACTTGCTCGCGATCCACAGTGCGGCTTGACCAACCCTGGGATTCGCACGCCTTTACTTTTCCTTCTCATTTTGGGTTTTTCTCTTTTCGAGGTCTATGCGGACGACCCGCTTGCAGAACACACTAAGGAGGCAAGGAGCTCTGGCATACAAGGGAATCCCTAGGTGGTCTCTACTAAACGATTGCCATACTTGTTTTACATACCCGCACGCAGCTCGCCCTTGGTTGTGGCATATTAAATAGCCTTACTTGCTTACCGCATTACTTGCACAAAATACGCCTCGACGTACCAATTACATCACAATGGTGAATAAATGGTGGCGTCAGCTTATTACTTAATTTTCCTGTTTCCTCACCTTTGTATTTATTACTCATTGCACACGTACACCATGGTACGTATTACTACGCCAGGGGCTTCATTACACCCCGTATTACGATAATAAAAGTCCAAACAATTTTACAGTATAGTTCGGCACCCCGAACTTATAGCATTATATGCATCGGCTCCGAATCATGTCTTTGGTCAATAGTTGGGTTGCCCGGCTCCTGTGCTTACTACCTTAAGTTCCGCTATATTGGCTAGGGTAGTAAAGGGAGAACTACTGCGATTGTGTCCCGGTTCTTCTGGACGAGCACCTCAGTAGAGAAAGCCGAAAACTGACTGTCATGATGCGGCGAGAGCTGGTCAGCTGTTCGAGAGGTTCCAAAGTGTTAGAGGTTTTTTCCGCTTCTTGCGAAGAATCGGTTCCTCCGATTAGGCGTGTACAACGCCCCTAGTTCGTCCTTCCGAATACCAGGGGCTTCGCCAACTTTCTTAATTGTCAAACTCCTATGGCTAAGTGAGGGCGGTAAAGGCCGCATAGTCTGATTGCCTTGTTCATTGCGCTAAACACCTCCTTTAAGGACCATAATGTGGAGTAAAGAGTGTTTAGTTTATCCGAAAACCCCCATACTATCTACATGGGGGCAGAAGCCGACGACCGGTCAATCCTAAGATTTCATAAAACGGCCGCATAGGAGGTAAAATGTAAATCACAAGCATTATAATACATAACATCATTGTTCCATATTACATGACAGGATAATACAAATGTTCTCATGGGAATATGACATCCTTCGAACATTGCTCCACCACAAGGCGGGACCCCTCCAGGACACCATCAAAATAGAGCTCGGGTCGACGATGCTCCTTGCCCTCCGGCGGCCCCTCGGTCATCAGCTTCTTGGCATCCAGCTTTGCCCAATGCGTCTTGACGCGGGCAAATGCCATACGCGCACCTTCAATACAGACCGACCGCTTCACGACTTCGATCCGCGGACAGGCACTTACAAGCCGCTTAATAAGTCCGAAGTAGCTGCTAGGTATAGGCTCGGCAGGCCACAGCCGGACTATCAGGTCCTTCATGGCTAGCTCTGCCGACCTGTGCAGCTCGACCAACTGCTTTAGCTGGTCGCTAAAGGGCACCGGATGTTCGGGTCCAAGATATTGGGACCAGAATAGCTTCTCCGTAGACATCCCTTCTTCGGCTCTATAATGCTCGGCAGCATCTGATATACTGCGCGGCAGATCCGTAAACGCCCCTGGAAAACCCAAATTCGGATAAGTACAAGGAATGTTTCTTCTACATACTTGCTTTGTATGGTGAAAGACTTACCCGCCGCAATCTTCTTGGCCGCCTGAATTTCCTGGAGGGCGTTCTGGGCTTCGGCTCGTGCATCCTATGCGCTCTGGCGGGACTTCGCCAGTTCGGACTCTTGCGTCTTACAATCACGCTTCAAGGACTCAAATCTCCTGACCGCGTCATGGAGCTCTTGCTGCGCCTCGCTAACCCGGGCCCTGTGCTTCTCGCACGCGGCGCGTTCCTTGGCCGCTTTGTCCTCGGCCTCGGCTAACGCCTTCTTGAGGGCTGCCACCACGGTTGTGGCCCCTAATAAAGTTTACGACACTTTAGTCCTGACGGACTATTCATTTTTTCTTAAAATATACCCGCAGGTTACTGCATACCTTGGCTATCCTCCAGCTGCTTCTTCACGAGGCCGAGCTCCTCCTCGGCTCACTCCAGTTTCTGCTTCAGTCCGGAGACCTCCGCAGCATGAGCAGTGGCAGCCTGCAGCGATACCTGCTTATTCACATAGACAACTTATGTTAGACTCCTGCGATATTTATTCTTGATCCTCTGTTCGCCTTTTTCTTCCCGAACACCAAACAGAGCATCAGGGGCTACTGTCTATACTTTGATATTCTTCCTACAACCACATTACTTACCTCAAAGCCCATTAGAAGGCTAGTGCAGGCTTCGGTCAGTCCGCTTTTGACGAACTGAACCTTCTCTATTACCATGCCCATAAGGGCACGGTGTTCATCCATAATAGAGGCGCCTCGTAGCGCCTCCAATAGATTATCCGGTGCCTCTGG
Source organism: Aegilops longissima (assembly GCA_021605205.1). Lineage (NCBI taxonomy): Eukaryota > Viridiplantae > Streptophyta > Magnoliopsida > Poales > Poaceae > Aegilops > Aegilops longissima. The sequence continues at coordinate 387,392,300 of CM038680.1, forward strand.
TTGGATAGAGGTCACCGGCGGAACTGGCACATTCCCTCCTTTTGGGGAATGTCGTTCGCTGGACTCCGGAGCCGCGTAGATCTCCGGAATGGTATCCGGCTGAGGTTCGAAGGGAACTCGGCCCCCATCACCAGTCCCCATAGGGGCTTTTTCCCCCATGTGTACGGCGGCTGAGGAATCGTCCTGGGGCGCCACCCCGACGATCTCCGGAAGCTCCCCCAGGTCAGGGAAGGTCTTTTGCGACACCAACTCGACATCACCCTTGGGAGAGACGGAATGAGAAGGTGGCGAAGACATGCTAGCCATCTCCTTTGAGTCTAGCGATCCCTCTGTCGAGGATCGCGGGGAGCCATCGCGTGCCGGACTGCAATGACAAGGTTTAAGATATATCAATATTAAAAACCGGGAAGGCCAGACTTTTTCATATTCTGGTACTTACGAGGTGGCCCGAGGCTTGGTCCGGCGAGGTCGCTCCGGACTGCTATTAACATCCCACGCGCAGTTATGCGCGAGGGAGCCTTTAACCCTCTTAGGCACTTTCGCCTCTGGATTTGTGGGGGCCGCTCTCTTCTTCCTCCCCACTTTAGGTGGGGAGTCGTTTTCTTCTTCCTCTTCGTCGTCATCGTCAGCGGACGAATAGGAAGTCTCGTCTTCGAACTTCACGTCCGGAGCGCCTTTTCGGAGAGGGCCCTTCTTATCCCCTTTGGCCGCTTTCTTGGCCGTCTTCTCTGGCACCTCATAAGGTGCTGGAAAAAGCATTCTCGTCAGTAATGGGAATTCATGGTCTTCGGGCAGCGGAGTCGGACAGTTAATCCCCTCTGCTACCTTGATCCAGGCCTAAAAACTTGGGTAGGAAAGCTTAGGCTTTTTCTCAAAATACGATAGTAAAGGGTACACCTTGAAAACATTAAAAGAACTTACCGAGTTAGCCTGGCATTTTAAGCTAAGCCCGCGATCTTCGGTCGTGGGCGGTGGCGTCTCGCCGGCCTTGAAGAGCACTTTCCAGATTTCTTCGTGCGTTGTGCCGAAGAGCTCTAGTATCGTCTGGTGCTTGGCCGGATCGTACTCCCACAGATAGCAAGTCCGGCGTTGGCACGGAAGGACCCGACGAATGAGCATGACCTGGACCATGTTGACAAGCTTGATCTTCCTGTCTATCATGTTCTGGATGCACGTCTGGAGCCCAGTCAGCTTGTCCGAGGGACCGCAGGTTAGGCCCCTCTCTTGCTAGGAGGTGAGCCGCATCGGGATTCTGGATCGGAATTCGGGGGCCGCCGCCCAGTTGGTGTCGCGTAGCTCGGTGATATCGAACCACCCCGATTGCCACCCCTTCACCGTCTCCGCGAATGAGCCTTCGGGCCAGGTAACGTTGGGCATCTTGCCCACCATGGCGCCTCCGCACTCTGCTTGTTGGCCGCTCACCACCTTCGGCTTCACATTGAAGGTCTTCAGCCATAGGCCGAAATGAGGTGGGATGCGGAGAAAGGCCTCGCACACGACAAATGAATGCCGTGATATTGAGAATGAAGTTGGGAGCTAGGTCATGGAAGTCTAGCCTGTAGTAAAACATCGGTCCATGGACGAAGGGGTGAAGAGGGAAGCCCAACCCGTGGACGAAATGTGTAAGAAACACAACCCTCTCGTGGGGCTCTGGAGTAGGGACGATCTGTCCCTTGGCCGGGAGTCTGTGAGCAATCTCCTTGGCCAGATATCCGGCCTCCTGGAGCTCCTTGATATCCCTCTTCTTGACGGAGGAGGCCATCCACTTGCCTCCAGCTCCGGATCTGGACATCTTTGGAGTGCTTTCTCGGACGAGGGAAAAGCTAAAAGCTTGGGCGCTGGAGCTCAGGGATGGAAGGGCTGAGGAGGAGCCGAGGTGTGGGTGAAGAAAGGGAATCCTTATCCCCTTTTAAAGGCCATGAATATCAAGCGCCTCCCCACTCGCCTTAAACTCGCCTATTCCCAAGGGCCGTTCAAATGGCACGGTTGGGTCACCCACGCCTGCATTGATGAGAATCCCGTAATAAGGGGACACGATCTCTGCTTCGACTGGATGTGCCAATGGCAACCGCGTCTCAAAACGTGGAGCGGCAAACGAAAAAAGGTTCGAAATTATGACCGGACAGACATGATGTCATGTTGTAAAAACCTGTCAGCAGATTAGACTCGTGCAAGTATTATATCCTCTCCGCGATTGTGTGTGGTATGCGTTATAGGTCCGGATACTATCGTTGCGTTTGAAGACTATCTTGGAGTTCGGAAAAAGGGGAACCCGCCTTGCAATGCCGAAGACAGTCTGCATGCCGGACTCCTCGTCATTGAAGCCAGGTTCAGGGCTACTGAGGGAGTCCTGGACTAAGGGGTCCTCGGGCGTCCGGCCTGTTATCTATGGGCCGGACTGGTGGGCTGTGAAGACGTGAAGGCCGAAGACTGTACCCATGTCCAGATTGGACTCTCCTTGGCGTGGAAGGCAAGCTTGGTGACTGACTATGAAGATTCCTTCTTATGTAACCGACTCTATGTAAACCCTAGATCCTCCCGGTGTCTATATAAATTGGAGGGGTTAGTCCGGAAAGCATATACTCATTACCATAGTCATACAGGCTAGACTTCTAGGGTTTAGCCATTACGATCTCGTGGTAGATCAACTCTTGTAATACTCATATTCATCAAGATCAATCAAGCAGGAAGTAGGGTATTACCTCCATAGAGAGGGCCCGAACCTTGGTAACATCATTCCCCGTCTCCTGTTACCATCGACCTTAGACGCACAGTTCGGGACCCCCTACCCGAGATCCGCCGGTTTTGACATCGACAGTATCCATCACGAAGGTCACCTTCATCAACCTTGTTGCCTCCATGATGATGCGTGAGTAGTTCCTACATGACCTATGGGTCCATAAAGTAGCTAGATCTCTCTCTCTCTCTCTCTCTCTCTCTCTCTCTCTCTCTCTCTCTCTAAGCTTAAATACAATGTTCTCTTCAGAGATCGATTCAATGTAATCCTTTTGCGGTGTGTTTGTTGGGATCCGATGAATTGTAGGTTTATGATCGGATTATTCATTAAAAGTAATTGAATCTTTTCTGAACTTTACTATGTGTGATTTTATAGCCTTGTATTCTCTTTGATCTATCCGTCTTCTTTGGCCAAGTAGATTGATTTATCTCCAGTGGGAGAGGTGTTTGGTCGAAGGTTAAATCTTGCGGTGTCCTCACTCCGTGACGGGAGGATTAGCGAGGCACGTATTTGTATTGTTGGTACTAAGGATAAAACGATGGGGTTTAAACATATTGTTTGGTCTTATTTTGTCTACATTATATCATCATGCTCCAAGCATTACTTTGTTTGTTATGAACTTAATACCTTAAGATGAATGCTGGATAGTAGTCGAGGGGTTGAGGCATAGTAGTAGACGCAGATGGATGTCAGTCTACTTGTCTCGGACGTAATGCCTATATATTGATGATTCCATAAATAACATCATAACTATGCGCTTTTCTATCAATTGTCCAACAATAATTTTATGGGCCAATTCCAGTTGTGCCCCTAACTCGAACCCACTACTCACTTTTGCCCCTGATTTTTAGGTATGCTCAGTTTTGCCCCTCCGCCGTTAGTGTCACTTATAGAATTGTCCTTTTGTGTCGTTAGCGTCCGGTCAAAGGACTTTGACCGTCCAGAAAAAAATAGCAAAAAAATCAAAAAAATCTGAAATTTTGTGGGATCGATGATAGCCATTTCCTCAAGGTGCGTGCAAATTTTTGTGTTGGTTGGACACTCCAGGAGCTCGTGGCAAAGGAAAACAAAAAAATTATGCCTATGAACAGTAAATTCGAAAGAAATAGCAAAAAGATTCAAAAAAAGTTGAATTTTTTGGCTTCAAAGAGGCTTGAGTGCACAAGGTGCCTACAAGTTTTGGTGATCAAATAATGTACGAGACGCTCTAGAGAAAAAAAAACAAAATAGTGCATTTTTTCAAAGGTTTTTTTAGCTAAATTTGTTTTTTTTTCTCCACGAGCTCCTACAACGTCCAAACAGAACAAAAATGTGCACACATCTTGCGCACCTGAGTATCTTCAGTCCCACAAAATTTCATTTTTTTTTAATTTTTTTAATTTACTGTCCACATACGTGCAAAATTTATGTTTTCCTGTGCCACGAGCTCCCAGGGTGTCCTAACGGCATGAAAATCTGTACACACCTTCCAGACATGAGTATCTTCGATTCCACAAAGTTTCAATTTATTTATTTATTTTTTGCTATTTTTTCAGGACGGTCAATGCCCTTTGACCAGACGGTAACAACACAGAAGGTCATTTCTATAAGTGAAACTAACGGCGGAGGGGCAAAACTGAGCATACCTAAAAATTAGGGGCAAAACTGAGTAGTGGGTTCGAGTTAAGGGCATAGATGTAAATGTCCCTAATTTTATCCACTATTGCTATGCTCATGAGAGAGATGCCTCTAGCGAACGCTATGGCCCTGGGTCCATTCATTTTATATTTACTAAAACCCTAAATATCCTTGGTGCCATTTATTATCTTTTATTTTATTTTGCAATTTATCTATCTATCATTACCAGAATTAATCCTTGCAATTAACGAGTACAAGGGGTTTGACAACCCTCGTTGGGTTCAAGTATTTGTTTTGTGTGTGTGCAGGTACTGTTGACGTTTGTTTGCGTGAGTCTCCTACTGGTTCGATAAATCTTAGTTCTTAACTGAGGGAAATACTATCTGCTAATATACTGCATCACCCTTCCTCTTTGATGAAATCCCAACGCCTATCACAAGTAGCAAGTTGGTAGCTGCCAATAACTGGGTCCAGAATGAGGGCGCCCTTTCCACCATGGCGCACCCTTGTTAGATGGTCGTGGTGATCGATCAACATCTCCGACCAGGGCATGTACCGTGGAATTGGGGACTTCTCAACATAAACCTCACGGAATGCACGTTTCTGATCCCTTTTGGTCGTGTGGCATGGATAGATCATGGTGAGGTTCTTGACCTATAGGGCAAATTGCTTCTCCTCGCCAATGCTCGCACTGTCCTGAGGCTCGTCCTCATCGTCATCATCGGGTGGATTTTGCTTGTCAACATTGTCTTTCTTGGACTGCTTTGTCCTCTACTTGTAGATAAACCCGGGAAAACGTCGGGCCGGGCCAGGTTTTGGGCCGGGCTTGTAGAAGCTCGACCTTCATTTCTCAAGCCCGAGCCCGGCCCGAAGCCTAAAATACTCCCTGTTTTCAAGCCCGAGCCCGGCCTGAAATCAAGCCCGAAGCCCGAAAGCCCGGCCCGAATGCTGTTTTTTAGTACGCACACGTGCAAGCCCGGACCGAAGCCTGAAAGCCCGGTTCGAAATTAAGAAAAATAGAAGCCCGAGCCCGGCCCAAACTATCTTTCGGGATGCAAAACAAATCCCGAGCCCGGCCCGAATGTCAAGCCCGACCTGGCCCGGCTCGTGTTTTTCGGGCCGGGCTCGGGCCGGTCGTCGAGCCGGGCTGTCCATGGCCGGGTTTACTTGTAGATCCAACAGTTTCGGTTTGTGTTGTTGGCTGGAGGGTCATCAAAGTTCTTAGGAGCATGGTGGTCACAAGGCATATCCATAATCTTGTCTAAGGTTGAACCGACCATCGTAGCCCTTCTTTCCCTTTCACTGCCTTTACTTAAGACCGCCTTTTCTGCCCTTGGGGACGAAGTCGTCATTGAACTGATCATCATTATCGTCCTCATTTATGTGTTTATTCTTGTGGTTGCGCCTAGACTTTTCGGTCTCGTCCTTTGTGTTGGGTGTGCCCGGATCACCATCGTGCGCCCTTAACTTGGGAGCCATAAGTCCTCCCCAGAATAGTTGGAGAGCATCTCCATCAAGGCTGGCATGGTCTTGGGCTCTCTGGAGTGGAACTTGTGAGACGCGCCGAACTTGAACGGGGCGATGGTTGTCGCATCGTCACAATCGGATATCTCATTCTTTTTCCTCAGGAAGCACGGCCAGCAACCGCACACTGACTCATTTTTACCTTGCTTTAAGTTACTCAGGTCGCTGATGTCAGCAGGAGGAACATAGGCACGCTTGAAGTTCACGAGGAACTCTGCTTGCAGACCATCCCAATCTCTAACCGACCTGGGATTCAACCACACCATGGTCGATCCTTTCAACATCAGTGGCAGATGCTTAACGGCGTGCTAGTCATTGCCATTAGCAACCTGGACGGCAAGAAGATAGTATGTGATCCAAATCTCGGAGTCCTGGCTGCCATCATACTTATCGACATTGTTCATCTTTAAGCTCAGTTGAAAAGTGCGCGACAATCTCAACTGAGAAGCAGGTTGGATACAGCAATATCTGCAGCCGTGACACGGAGTCAATGGTGTAGCGTGCATCGTTTAGTCTGGTTGCGCGGTCGAACTCATTAAAGGTTGTTTGTACTTGTCGCGAGCAAGCATGTGCTGCAAGGCTACTCACTAATCTTGGTTTTCCCGATGTTCTAGTAATGCAGGGGAAGGCCACGCGACACCTTGGGCCATGGGGTCCCCCCAAGTAGCCCTGGTCTGATAAATCGTACAAGGAGCTTTGTTGTAGATAGGAGGTCTACGGTAGTCTTGGTGATGCTTGACGTCCACTAGTGAAATCACCAGTTAAGGGGTACTCCCATGCAAAGGTCACTTCCACCTTCTTTGTTGGTGACAAGTGGCACACTGTATGTGTAACACTTACACAATCCGAGAGTTTTGTGTTTTTTCTTATTTTTTTTAAATAATTATTTCTTAAACCATGCGTCCAATTCATGAACCATTTTCAACATCGTATTTCTTGCGTTGAATCTTCAAAAATTAATTCCATGTTAATAAGTTTTGACGAAGTTTTTATAAAAAAATCTGAAACTAGATAACAAAAACCGAAAAAGTGGAAACCTAGAAAAAAGGAAACCAAAAAAAATGAAAACCAAAAAACCAGAACCAAGAAAAAAACCCGAAAGCACAACTGTGCTTCACACGGAAGCACATTTTGTGCTTCACTTTTTTCATAAGCATATTTTTTTTCACACGGAGCACGATTGTGCTTTTCACTTTTTAGGAAGCAGAGTTTATGCTTCAATTCCTATTGAATTTACTTCGCCTTTGCCGAGGAGCAGAAACCGAGCCCTTTGATTTGATCCAGTGAGTGACGTTACGAGCAGAAGCCTCGACAAGTTGAATCCGG